>QNUK01000972.1:0-160245 GCA_013621035.1 Clarias magur
TTAACATTCTACGATGGTTATATAAATGTTAAACAACCAGGAACAGAATCAGTGATTTAAAGGCAAATTTGAAACTTTAAAAAATATGGATGGCAATACTCAAGACATTAAGCATAGGGTTTAGATTTTATGAGTATTACAAATAGTGTAAGACTTAACTTAGAAGTAACATGTTATTTTTTCCTTTATAAGTGTTACTGTTATCATGCAAGAAGGTCTTATCTTACCACAAGCGCAGGTCAAGCAGACCTTTCAAGCCATGCACACACTCATCATGTATATATAAAAGGGAGTGTGATGTAAGTTAAAAGATCATGAAGAACTTTATGAAGCAATCATAGTGTTTTAAAATTTCAGTTGTAATGTTTTACAGGCTATGTGGGACACTTTTAGAACTTTCTAAAACAAAGAATTACAGGACAAAAGTGCATGCTGAAGATGAATAAAGAATTATGATGTGAATTGTAACATGATACAATGAGGCATATACTTATCCTCGTTAACACTACTTTCCAAAGTAATTTCTATGTAGCTGGTGGTCTATGCAACTCACAATGACACAAAACACAACCTGACCCACAGGATCACCTTTCTTACTGTTCCACTTTACCATGAAGAAGGTCCTGGCCTCAACTGATGATGACAGCTGTTCTCTGAGGACTTGTGTGAGTGCAGTCGCTCGATAGTCAGGCCTGGAATTTTCTACATTCTACCCGAGTCTCAAATAAAGAACTGGACTCCAACTGACGTCAACTTCCAGCTGCCTAATATCCAGTATGACTGTGTTACAATCCCTGCTATCCGTTATTACCCACATGAGAATGGGTTTCCTGTTGAGTCTGGTTCCTCTAATGGTTTCCTCCTACTTACATCTCAGGGAGTTTTTTTCTTGCCACTGTCGCCCTCGGCTCACTCATCAGCCACAATCTGATCATTTTGATTCATACATCTTTTTCACATTTCATAGGCATTTCCATAATTCTCTTTTTATAGCTCTACACAAATAAAATTTAATTGAATTCTTCAAAAATTCATGGAAAGAAAGAGTGAGTAAGAGAATTTGTACTTTTACTATTCCGTATTCAAATATATCTTATGTTTAAATGAGTGTACAGTAATGTTAAATGTTCCATTTGACCTGGTGGAGGGCTGGAGAACCCTGCTTAATCTTCAACATGTTTTTATTTTCTGTCTGCATTCAGTGGATTAACAGAAGAATTATTATTTACAGTTCCAGATGTCTGATTCTGTCATGGGTCTAGCTGGTTGTAGTTGCTAGACCGGCTGATGGTGTTGCCGTGGGCATGAAGGTAGGCATAAAGGCAGAGGGGTGTAACAGAAAGAGTCTTTATTTATAGAAGGTTTTAATGAGCCACCTCAGTTCAGGTGAGCCTCATCACCTGACTGAGGTGCCTTCTGGGAAACTGAGTCAACCAACAGGAACTACACACAAAGACAGACAGACATGAACAGTGACCTCTAGTGGAGGTTCCTAACAGTACCCCTCCCCCCTTAAAAACGCTCCTCCGGAGCGTTACCGGAGGTCCCCATTGTCTTGAGTCATTTCACCCGACTTACGACGCCGACGAGCTGGTTCCCCGAGCAGGATGGGAAGGCGGGCGGAACTGGAATGCCGCCGAAGCCAGGCACCGGAGGCAGTCTCGGGTCTGCCCTTGATGCTTGGCAGCGGAGGCGGCAATGGCCCGTTCTCGGGGTGGTAGACTTGACGCCGAAGCCGGGTGGTGGATGTGGGACCTCATTGACACTCTGGGATGGGAAGGGGGGGGATCCCCCACTGAGGCACTGGATGACGGAGCCTCCCCGTGAGGCCCGGAGACGAAGGGGTGGAGCCTCCCCGTGAGGCCCTGGAACGGAGCTTTGCGGCCTCCCCGTGAGGCCCTGGAACGGAGCTTTGCGGCCTCCCCGTGAGGCCCTGGAACGGAGCTTTGCGGCCTCCCCGTGAGGCCCTGGAACGGAGCTTGGAGCCTCCCCGTGAGGCCCTGGAACGCAGCTTGGAGCCTCCCCGTGAGGCCCTGGAACGCAGCTTGGAGCCTCCCCGTGAGGCCCTGGAACGCAGCTTGGAGCCTCCCCGTGAGGCCCTGGAACGCAGCTTGGAGCCTCCCCGTGAGGCCCTGGAACGCAGCTTGGAGCCTCCCCGTGAGGCCCTGGAACGCAGCTTGGAGCCTCCCCGTGAGGCCCCCTGTCTAGCCCTGTCTCTCCAGTCTCTGTGCCTCCAGTCTCTGTGCCTCCAGTCTCTGTGCCTCCAGTCTAGCCCTGTCTCCTGTCTAGCCCTGTCTCCTGTCTAGCCCTGTCTAGCCCTGTCTCCTGTCTAGCCCTGTCTCCTGTCTAGCCCTGTCTAGCCCTGTCTCCTGTCTAGCCCTGTCTCCTGTCTAGCCCTGTCTCCTGTCTAGTCTCTGTCTCTGTGCCGCCAGTCTCCAGTCCCTGTCTTTAGTTCCCCTCTGTGTCTTAGTTAGCTCCAGCTCCAAGTTTCCTCATCCATAGTCCCTGTGTCAGCTCCTGGTTCCCTGTGTCAGCTCCTGGTTCCCTGTTTCAGCTCCTGGTCTCCTGTGTTCAGATCCCTTCCTGTTCCTGTGTTTTTCCTGAGCCCTAGTCTTAGTTTGAGTTTGTTGTTTTAGTTCCTTTGTTCTGTTTTTGAGTTGTTTGTTTGTTTAAATAAAGACTTTCTGTTACACCCCTCTGCGTACATGCCTACCTTCATGCCCACGGCAACACCATCAGCCGGTCTAGCACTACAACCAGCTAGACCCGTGACAGATTCAGAATAACAATGTTTTAGCACAATGCTGATTATTATTTGTTTCTCTAAGAGACTGGGTGTAAGGTATATCTACGTTCACAGAAGAGAGAAAGCATAATGAAACACACTCTGAAATACACTCTCTTTTTGATGTCATTCAACCTACAAGACAACCAACTACTGAACAGCCCAAATCATGGATTTTATGATCTAACTATTCGTGTGCAAAGTTTAATATGCCACAGGTGCCAGAGGTACATGATAAGGATAGAAGTAGGCTTGTAGCCTACTTTTATATTCTAGCACTATTTTCAACCTGTCATTGTTTATTTGTTAATTTATAGCAATGTGTATCTGACAATATGGAAAGCTGTGTTAGTATCCATGAGCAGAAGATTTACTAACTGCAGTGTCCATAATCCAGCACTTAGTTAACATGCAAGCTTGAAGTGTTGGTATATAAGCACTCAGAATGCCAGGTAGAGGTCGATGCACAAATATACACAATTATCTCATTATTTAATATAAACAATCTAAAGGGGAGGTCCAAACAGGAAAAACGCAAAGGCCAGGCATATGAAGGCAATGATCATAAACAAGCTCAGTGTATTAATCAACAGCCTTAGAATTTATGCAAATGACACTAATAATCAATAGTGAAAGTGAAAGAATTGTTCTTGAAATTATGGACGGCTCTCTGCTGGTGTGGAAGTGAACTGTCCCAGGCAGTAGTGACAATACAGTATATAACTTTCTGGCTAGATTTTAGTGCTTCCAAATTTTTGCAATCTAAGAACATGATTCGTGAATCATTTCAGTAAGGTTTCATCTGTTTTGTTCTGCCTTATCTGGTCTTCGTGCATTGTGTGTGTGAATCTATATTCATAATGCGGAATGAAAATTTTAAACACTATTAAATATATGCAGCTCTTTTCAGAAATGCTCCTGTTTAAGGTGTAGGTGCAAATGGTAACTGCCATCCATTTAGAGATAAAGGCATAGAAATATGAGCGTGAGTGTAAATGGGTGTTTAAGCCTACAAGACTAGGAATGCGGTCACAAACAGCCTCAGACTATCACGCTAACCGCTAGAAACTCGGGGACACACAGCCATGTTCTTGGACTATCATTTATTTATTCGTCATGTATACTCTAACAGTCAGTCAAGTTGCTCGTCCATTGTTATACTTGACATCTGGCATTGTGTGATAGTGAAAGAATTGTTCTTAAAATGATGTGTGTAACCTTGCTGCTTGATCTACAGTTTAAATTTGCTTATTTCTTTACTGAATTGTATCTTACCACCCAACCCCGGACCTCACCTCTGTTAAATAGACTTGTGAAGGTTACTATGGCTTATGTGGGAATTCATTTTCTGCCTATTCACTGTTACTCAGCCATAACCTTTGGTCAGTGCTTATCTCAGTGTCAATACCTGCTGCCAGTCAGTGTTATAAGCCTGTTTAGTTAAAGATTTTGTTCCAAATCTGTCTCTCTGCACCCTGTGCTGTTTCTTAGGTTCTGACCCTGTTTCAACACTCAATTCAGGACCTTCAGTCCCTGGTCATTGCAAAACGTCAAGGGAATAAATAGCATAATATAGGCTTATGTATGAAAGAAATCATTTCACTGATCAAGACTGTTTTTCCTCATTTTCACCAGCAGACTGTATGATTAATAGATTTACAGTGTTTTAAAGATTTTTTTCTTTCAATAAACTGTGCGTGTTTGTTGTTTGAAAATCAACCTAGATGTTCCCTGTTCAGCCATCATAGAAGTTGCATTGTGTAATACGTCTTTATATTAAAGCAAATATGTACATATACCTAATGTTGTTTTCAAATAATAAGTTAACTATCGTGCTTTCAGGAGTGTGTGTTTATTCCAGATTGTCACATACAATTGTGATCACACGCTTACATTTTCTCATCTGAATGTGCCATGAATTTCATGGCAATATATGGCTCTTAATGATTTCCATAATTTTTTATTGAATACATACAGTAGACATCATATGTCTACATATAATTGGATATATTTTCCTTTCACCTTTTTTTTAAACATTTTTTTTTCATACAATCATTAAAGAGTGTCATTTAATGATTAGAGCCATCTGGAGGCTCTTTAAAGCGTAATGAATGCAATGTTCAAGCTGTCGCTGCCTGAGCATGTTGCAACACAAGGCAGAAGATACATACAGTACTGTTGTGGTAGAAAATTTTAATGCATAACCTTATATGCATTAAATGGTAAAGAAAATGCTTGTGTGTACGTGTCAAATTGTCCAAAGTTTAAGGTGCTACTTAGTAGTTATAGTGATGACAGAAGGGTTTGCAAGATAACTGCTAGAGCAACAGGTTCCCCTCTTGGAGGGGAAGTTAACAAGGTGGGAGATCCATAATTTCAACACCCCAACTTCAGAGAGAAGGACAGGAAACATCTGTCCAACAACATATACATTTTGTGTAAACACAGTAATCTTCAGTGTATATAAGCAGAGTGAGAGAAGGGGAAGTACCTCTCTCTCACAGATGCACTGAGTGTGTGTGTGTGACTGAGACGTCCTGCGCAGTCTAAAATCTTCTTCTCTTATCGTGACTTAGACTGAGTCTCTGATTTCTTTAAATAATTTCCCCCACACTGTTCAAATTTGAAAAAAACAAAACAACAACAACAAAAAAAAACACTGAATTTGGATTGGTCACAAGTCAAATCAAATTGGCTGCTTGGTAAAGTGATAATATTGCATCTAACTTTTAATAATATCCTGTATTATCTCTTTATCTCTAAGGGTTTTACATTAGAAAACTACATCCTTAAATCTGGAAAAGTTCATCTTATTAAGCACTTCTAAAATGGTTAATATAATAACCTAAAGAGGCAAAAGCAGCCTGCTACACACAGACACCTTGGAGACAGATTTGGTGCTGTACTAATGCCTCAGTAGAACAGGAAGCCATCAAGTGGGCTATAGAGGAGCCAAAATATTACATTGACGACAGATCTACAACCCACGTGCACAAACAAAACCACGCTCCTCACTCAGCTGCTGCCTAGGTGCTGAATGGACAGTGGCAATTCAACAACAGAAAAGTGGGACTGCAGAAGCTCATATGAGTCTCTCAGCTGAACACTGGAATGCATTTTTGCCAGATTATTTAAATTGTACTCATGTTCCAGGTGACAAACTTCACAGTGGGTATACAGAGCTGGGAAATTTATAATGACCAACACCTATGGTAATGAAATTATATGCCCCTCATTTTTGATTTAGGAAATAAACCAAAACAATGCCTTTAACAGCAGGTACGTAGCTAGCGAGAGATTTAGCACAGCTCATGATCACGTGGGGATTTTAAACATGCTGCAAGGGACTACCACTAGAGGTCGCTGTGTGCACATGTTTGTTTTTGTTTTGTAGTTTTTGTTAGTCGACTCAGTTTCCCAGAAGGTACCTCGGTCAGGTGATGCGGGTGCTCACCTGAACCGAGGTAGCTCATTATTAGGGTTATAAATAGTTGATTGTTCTGGGAAACTGGGTCGAGCATTAGTACTGTCAGTGGGCATTTGATTTGATTTGATTTGATTTGATTCTGTTCATTTGTGTGTACTGTGTTGTGCGTTTTCTGGTGTTCCCCTAGTTTCCAGTGTGGTCCCCATAGACTCCAGTGTGCTCCCCTAGCCTCTAGTATTCCAGTCCCTTCCAGTCTTTCATACCAGTTCGTGACACATGCATGTATTTTCATAGACGTTGCCATTTAATGAGGCTAAAGAAGCAGAGAAGGATGTAATCGTTTTAGAATTATTAACAATTTATTATTTTACAAATATTATTTTAATGTAATAAGAGATATTTTCTGGTATACAGTTTTAGTATTACTGTATGCTATTTTATTCACTTCCAGCAAAAACTAATGTTAATAGATAATTCTATTTCTTTCTTTCTATTTCAGTCATCACATTCCCTCTTATTCATCTTTTTTTTTTTTTCCTACAGGGACCACCTGGATATCCTATATTTTGGAGTGCCCATCATAATCATTCTCGTTGTCCTTCTGGATCTTCCCTGGGAAAGCAGGCTATGCATATTCATGAGGAACACTGCACAGTGTACAGCACTGTGAATGGATTTGGCACTCTCATCTCTGCAGAATTGGTGTAATTCAGCCACATTGGAGGGATTTCGAGCATGAACCGCCTTTTTAAGGTCATGCCACAACATCTTAATTGGATTCAGGTAGGGCTGTAGCTAATAGTATCGAATATTTTAGTAATCGAGTATTCTAATAAAAAAGTAATCGAGTAATCGGATAAAATGCACTTTTGCTTAAATAAACAGCAATGTAAAATATATAAGAGAAACAAAGATTAATTGTTTTTCTTTTTAGAAAAATCTACTTTTTTAAAAATCTACTATTTTTTAAATGCATACAACATTTTTATCAAAAATAAACATTTTAAACAAAAAAACATAAAAAGTCATTATTCACAATACAAGGAATAGCTTATACCCCTATCTCACCTATGCGGTTTGACTCGCAGTGAGATGCGGTGTTGGGCACCGTGAGCCGCCATGACTGCTCGCCGACGTTCTGCAAGTTCCGCCAAAAAATTAAACATGTTTAAACACGTTTTTAAGGCGGCTTAAACATGTTTCCTTTTTTTTTTTTTGAATTTTCCCCCGATTTTTTTGCAAGGTACAGAATGTGGCTTCTGCAATGGATTGGCACTCTGTCCTGAGCTAGGCTTAAGGCCGCCTGCAACCTTGGATATTTTTTTTTCTAATCTTCATGGCAGAAGGTGGTGTCCTGAGTCCACTTTTGTTCACACTGATGACACGTGACTGCAGCTTCATATCTGCTACGAATCATATCATTAAGTATGCAGAAGACAGTGGTGGGCTTCATCAAGGACGACAGTGATGTGTCTTGTGGAGAGGAGGTAAAGCAAATGTTAGACTGGTGTAGTAACTACAATCACATACTGAATGTCAAGAAAACCAAAGAGATGATAATTAACTTCAGGAGTAAACAACCCAGACACACACACCACTCGCTGTTGACAACAAAGCTGTGGAGCTAGGGATACAACTACCGAACAATTTGGACTGGTCAAAGAACACATCAGCAAAGGTGAAACGGACACAACAGTGCTTGCATTTCCTGCGTCGACCTAGGAGAACATGTATCCCCACATCCATTCTAACAACTTTCTACCGTGATACTATAGAGAGCATGTTGACTAGTTGTATTTCCATTTGGTTTGGAAGCCATTCTGCTTTGGATAAGAAATCTATGCAGAGAGTAGTGAAAATGCCATAGTTTCTCTTACGTCTATCCAAGAAATTTGGCCGCAAACGCTGTTTGTCTAAAGCCTGAAACATTGTCAGAGACTCCTCTCCTCATATCCTTTCAATAAATTGTGCACACTGCTTCCCCCTGGGAGGAGGTTCTGCAGCATTAGGGCCAGATTCTGTAACAGCTCCCTCAGGCCATTACACTGCCAAACTCACAGTAACCTTGCCATTATCTCTCTATGTACTCCATGTCACCATATTGCTGGGTTAAAAAACAACCCAACAATAACCCAGCCGCTGGGTCACTACTGGACAGAATGCGCGCTGGGTTGTTTTGACCCAAGTGCTGGGTTGTACCATTTAGGATTTAGATTTCTGGCTTGTTCATCTGACCTAACCAGTGGGTTAAATTGACACTCTCGCTGGGTTAAATGTTAAAGTGCTGGGTTATTTTATTTGACCCAACCAGTGGGTAAAATTAAAACTCTTGCTGGGTTGACACATTCATTTGATTTTTTTATTTTCAAAAAAGGCACAAAATGTACACAACTTCACATAATGTAAATAGATTATCACAGATTAAGAAAATGTGAATAACTTATTTTTTTACCAAAATGTCAGACAAAACCATATAATCTTAAGCTGACCATTTGTTAAATATAAAATAAATGTATTGTAACAAACACTCTGTAAAACAATAACAAGAGACCCCTGTAAGTCTGATCTGAATTGCATTTTTCTTTACATTTAATACAATGTTTAAAAACTTTTTATATAGAAGTTTTCAGTAAAAATCTTATAATGCCCACATTACACAAATATTTCCCATCTGAATATTTTAACTATCCGTTATTTAACGATTACTATTTAATTTCCTTCAGAAATGACATTAAAAACAAAAATTATAAAACTTTTTTAATTATTATTGATTAAATGTTGGCTGAAAAAACTGTTGTCCTCAAAAATTTAATGACACAAGATGAGTACTCGTGTCCATTAATCTGATCTACAGTATGCTGGAGAAACTCCCAGGTGAGAAGACACTTCTTAACATCAATGACAAAAAAAAAACAGCCTTCACCAAAGAGTCTGTATCAATAGCATTGCCTCCAACAATGGAAAAGGTCTGTCAGGTCCCTCTTGTCTCATCCCCAAGGAACAAAACATGGAACAATGCTCCAGTCTTCTCCATATTTTGCAGATATCATCCTCATCATGTTGGTCCACCTATGGATTATATAGCATCACTTAGTGTTGCAATATAACTAACATTTACGTTGAGCATTTTTGTTAAGGATGTACAGCTACATATGCATTTAATGCAAAACATTTTTTCTCGTCAATACACAAACTGTATTGTAAACATGAATGTGAACATGAATTTAGTGTATATTTCTGACTAATTTAGCTCACTATTTAACATGTGAGGGATAACAGAATACGGCACTCTATCTGGATTTAATACAAATCATTCACCTCTTTTCAAATTCTCAACAAACACTAGATGAATATGATATTTAATGGTGAATTTACAACTTATAATAAATATTTCATAAGGATAAAGAAAAAGCTTGTTTTAAACTACGACTTAACTATGATGCTTTCTCATTTTTTTAAATAACGAAACAGAATGGGAATAAAATATTAATCACACACAATATTAATATCAAAACATATTAAACAATAAAATATGCTGTCTCCTACCACAACTTACAAAAAAAATTTACAGACAAAACAAAAACAGCCTTTCCACACACACAGCTTTAGTGAAGATTACTATTAATTTACCTAAAATTACATTTAAGATTACATTCAGTAAATTTCGTTTTTTTTTATTTGCTACAAACGCACTTTTATCATAAAATACACTATAGCCGACTGGTGGCACAGAATGTTAAAACATGAACTCCTTTCACCCCCATATCAAAGTGCGACTAAAAAGGTGGAAAAGCGAATAAACAAGAAAATAAGCTTGCTTCTACCACAACTACAACATTTAAAATTTAGGTAAAAATTCATATGAACTTACTATAAAGTACTGCCAGCATTAAGTAGCGTGCCCCTCGCTTCAGAAGTGAAGAATCTCAATTCCAAAAACGCAAAGAGCGGACTTGACTTGGAAGTGCACACTCGAGGGTTTGAGGACACCGGGTATAGTGCAAATAGAACGCAGCGTACTGGATGCTTCTCACAGCCGCGATATATTATACCATAACCGTATTATACCAAAGATTACCTGTTAGAAATACACAAAATAAAATAAATTTGCTGTTTTAACCACTGCAGAGACACCACAACCAGTGGTAGTCTTCAGAAGTTCCTGCCAAGATGATGTTTTGCGGCTACATGAGCGTGGAGCACCGTAGGATTGCCTGGAGCTCAAATCTCCGAAATCGTTCAGGCAATTTTTTAAATAGACGCTATCTTTAATAGCCGATTGATGTTTTGAGCTGTACACACATACATTCTCGCTTAAACAACTCTTAAAACTACACTTTGTGACACAATAACAGTAATATTTCAAGAATTTTGCAGGCTGCCGTTTGGAGAAATAAAGAATAAACCAGCACAAATCGACTAAATGACCAACCAACTAAATGAAAACACCAACCAGGTGTTCATTTGTAAATGACCCACTACATCTCATTTGACCCAGCATTACCCAACACAGCAAAGTGTTTAAAGTCCCCGAAATAACCCTGAATTTTGATCCAGCATGAACAACCCAATAATGTGTTTGCAGAAACAACCCAGCATTTATTAGAGTACATATATGGAAAGCCGCACCATGAAATGTTTTTAATGATTAGAGCCCTTATGCAGGGCTTTAGAGGGGGTTGACGAAATAGGAGGTTGTGAGAGTGCTTCTGATACACACGGGAAGACCTTTCCGTTTGGAGATGGCGTGGGATTAGTTAATTAGGACATTTAAATGAAACAAAGAAAACTGAAAACACAAAATAAACAGAGCTCCGCTGTCTACGCGAAAGCGGACTGGGCTTTGGAAACTAAAACAAAAAACTTTTATCCTCTCGGGGCTTTTGCCCTTACCGAGGGCTTATTTTAGAAGAGAGGGAGAGTTTATGCTTAGTGCACTTTAACCTGAGAGCGCACACTAAACTGCTGTGTGCCGCTTTGTCTTTCACAATCTCTCTCTCGTTTTCGCCAGTGTCTTACTGCATGTACTGTCTGCGCACTTTCCTTTTCTCTGGCCCTGATACCTTACCGGAAGTACCTAAATGATCACACGTAGCGCAGCGGTATCAGGACCCTTTATATAAACACGCTGCCAGGGGCGGCTCATTCAGGCTGATTGCTTGACGGCAGCGTTGCCTGACAACCGCGTGTATAAATGGCAGCGCCTTTGCCTGTTCAGAACTTCACGTGGTAGCAACCTCCGGATCTGCCCATTCTGAACAGTTTATGCGCGGCTCTGCCCCATGCGTAACCCACGTGGTTACAATACACAGTTTTGCTGTCTCTTGTGCAGTATATTATCATTAATCTTTTGTGCAAAACATTATAATTGATGAAATATATTTACTATATCCTGCAGTTTATTTTTCATTGGTCATGCAATATATTTTACTTACTAATCATTCCACAACATATTCTCATCAGCTGTTCAATATATTTATTAATCAGCCAGTATTTTTTTTATTATTGTGCAATATACAGTACAATATATATTTTTCAGTTATGTAATATACTAATAATCATAACTTATTTAATGTGCAATACATTCTTAATAGGAAGGCAATATATTTATCAATCAATTCAGGAATATATTACTGTACAATATATGTTTAATAAGTCATGCTATATATTTGCATACATAACATTGTATGCTATTGCTCTCTTATCCTGACATGCACATCGCTATGGAATAGGGTCAATCTGGACTCATCAGACCACATGAACTTTTCCATTGCTCCAAAGTGCAATTTTTATGATCCCTAAAATGTACGTTTTTCTGATTAGTCTCTTACTATTCAGACTGGGGACTGGGATAGCTCAGTGGTTAAGGCATTAGACTATGGCTCGGAAGGTCCCAGGTTCAAATTCTGTGCCCTTGAGCAAGGCCCTTAATCCTCAACTGCTCAGATGTATAGTGAAATACAAAAATCTTTTTTAAGTTGCTCTGGATGAGTGTCTGCCAGATGTGCTTATAAGTGTTTTTGTTTTGTTTTTAATAGCCAAGGCTGTTTAGTCCCAATTTTGTGAGTTCTCTTTACATTGCTCTCACTTTCACAGTTAAACATACTGTAGCAGATTTCTACTTTTATGATGAAACCTTACCAAGCATTTATGTGATCTCAACACAGTACCTGCCTGGATCAGAACGATGCCCCAAACTGGATGAAAGAGACAGGAGGACATTGGTCAGAGAGGCTACCAAGAGGTCTACAGCCACACTGAAGCAGTTGCAGGAAATTATAACAAAGCGGTCTTTTTGTACATGTGAGAATAATATCACAAAGTTTCCACAAATGTGGCTTGTATGTGAAGATTGCAAGAAAATTGCCACATGCAGTCACGACTGAGCTTTGCAAAAACACAGTTGGTCATATGAGACTAAAATTTTCTTATTTGGCCACAACACCAAATGATATATCAGGAAGAAATCCAATACAGCTTATCATGCAAATAACACTATTCCTACAGTAAAGCTTCAAGGTGGTAATATCCTGTTACGGAGATATTTCTTTACAGCAGGGACTGGAGCACGTGTCAAGATAGAAGGAAAACTAATGGGGCAAAATACTGTCAAATTCTTGGGGAAAATCTGTTGCCCTCTGCCAGAAAGTTGTCAATGGAAAGAAGGTTTGCCTTTCAACATGACAATGACCCAAAACACACAGCAAATATGACCACACAGTGGTTAAAGGAGAAAAGATGTGAAGGTCCTTGCATGGCCTAGTATGAGACCAGACTTAAACCCCATTGAAAATCTGTGGAATGACTTGAAGACTACAGTCCATAAATAATCACCATCAAGCTCAACAGATGAGCAGTTCTGCAAAGTCTAGAACTGCAAAGCCATTTTGTGTGCCATTGAGAAGGTGATTAGCTTCACCTGATTGAGTTTACAAGTGATTCTTTTCCAAATCGTTGATTTAGTTTTTTTTCTGACATGTTGGTGGTATATCTTTCGCTGAATAAAACAATGTCTTTATGGAGATCAATCAATTATCAAGATATAGGTAACAGGTACTTCAGTCCCTGGCAGGCTCTTCACTTCCAATGGACTGATCTATGGTGATGTATGTCATCACTCTCCTTTTAGGAAAGGTTTGTGAGTGGGGAACTGCTGTTTAGGATGCTCACGATCCCTGTTGCACCATGTTATAATCTTTCACGGACTAAATGAGATTAGTGCTCTTCCTCCACTTTTGAAGGTGGGTTGGATAGTTGGTCTGGCCCAATGGACAAGTGCGCCATCAGATTCCACACATTGGCAGCCTTCTGCAAATAAAATGACCAAACAGACTGTGGGAGTCCAAGGATGGACTCTTGTTGAAGGAACACCCATCGGATTTTAATTGAATCATGGACTTGGTTGGGTGCATCAAAACAACAAGAGAAGAATCAAGCTCCCAGAAGGACTTTCCCTGCTCCACTATGATAGAAACCAGAGCATCCTCCAGAACCACCTCACTCCTCTGGTGAACCAGCCATGTCTTTTTATTGTGGCTAAGATTGTTCTATCTGCTAAAATAATGCCCCTTCAGTAATGTTAGATGTCCTGGCGGTTCGAGTCACCAAGACCTTCCTTAATATTTGTGCCTGAATTATCTTGAACTAAACCACATTACCATCCACAAACCACTATCCCCTATCACTTTTGTCTACTATGTTTACTAAGTACTAACTTGATAAAAGTATAAGTGCTAGCTAAGTACTTATAGCTTAATCGGAATATAAACATTACCTGTTTTGGGTTGTCAAAACACTTATATCCAAGTTAACCTTGAACCTCATCACTGCAGGACATACAATGGGGAAAATAATTATTTGATCCCCTGCAGATTTTGTAAGTTTGCCCAATTACAAAGAAATTAAAGGTCTAATTTTTATTGTACTGTAAAGGATAAAATATCAACCAAAAATCTTCAAGCAAAACATGACTGAGTACTTGGTCGATAAACCCTTGTTGGCAAGCACAGAGGTAAGAAGTTTCTTATAGGTGGTTAGTCTTGTAGGTTTGCAAACCTCTAAGAAGGAATTTTGGTCCACTATTCTTTACAGATCTTCTCTAAATCCTTAAGGTTTCATCCCTATTGTTTGCAAGTTTGCCTGTACCTTTAGCAGAAAAACAGCCCCAAAGCATGATGTTTCCACCTCCATGCTTGACTGTAGGGATAGTGTTCTTTGGGTCATAGTCAGCACTTTTCTTCAAGCCATGGTGGCATATTGTGTTACCAATGGTTTGTTTGGTGACTGTGGTCCCAACTGCCTTGAAATCACTCACAGGCTTCTCCCATGTAGTTCTGGACTGAGGCCTCACTTTTCTCCTTACCCTATTAAGATTACCCTTAACCCATAAAGTGAAATCTTGCTTGGAGCTCTAGACCAAAGGCGATCAATGATTATTTTGTATTTCTTCCATTTGTGAATAATTGCTCCAACAGTTGTCTCCTTTTCACCAAGTTTCAAGCTGATGGTCTTGTAGCCCATTCTAGCTTTGAACAGGTCTACAATCTTGTCCCTGACTTCCTTTTATAGCTCTTTGGTCTAGCTTATGGTGGTGAGGGTTGAATGGAAGATGATAACATGAAAGAATAAAAGAATCAAGAGGGGATTAAATTATTATTTTCCCCATTGTAGTAAGGCAAACTTCACACTGCACTTCACAATTCACTGAACTCCGGCACAAAGGTACGTTATCATGTCTACCATTCAGCTCGCTCAGTGTGTGGAGTCCAGGATGTTTAGACATTCTTCCTCCGTCATTAGTGATAATTTTATTTTCACTCAGGGTTCATCATATTGAGACTGTGTCTGTTCCCCGAGCTAAACATAAATTTACAAAGACTCAGAAAGTCTGTTTTAGTAATTTAATAATAAGAATACCACAAACTCAGATCACACTGAATGCTCAGCCAGCACCTCTGATCAGAAGCTAGGACTGTTAAATATTAGATCTCTCGCATCTAAAGCAGTTATTGTTAATGAAACAATCACAGATCAGGAGTTTGATATATTATATTTAACAGAAACCTGGATTAAACAGGACGAGTATGTAGCTCTAAATGAAGCTAGTCCTCCTGGATACAGCTACATACACCAGCCTCGGCTAACTGGTAGAGGAGGAGGAGTCGCAGTTATTTATAACGATAATCTGTCTATCGTACAAAAACACAGATTTAAATTTAATGCATTTGAAGCTCTCTATAGTAACATCGATCCCGCTAATCATCATTTACAGACCCCTAGGCCGTACTCGGAGTTTCTCTGTAAATTTACGGATTTCCTCTCAAACCTTGTTGTTTCTGTAGACAAAGCGTTAATTGCTGGAGACTTTAATATTCATTTTAAGAATCCAGAAGACCCTCTGAGAACAGCATTCTTGTCCATACGGGACTCAGTAGGATTAATCAGTGTGTAGTAGGACCCACTCATAAAGCAGGTCACACTTTAGATTTAATATTATGCTTCGGATTAAGTATAGGAAATATAACCACAATTCCGTCTGAAGTTACCTCAGATCACTATCTTGTCTCGATTAAAGAGTGTCATAGTAATAATGAATGCACAGCACCGCATTACCGCCTTAAACGTACATTTACATCAAATACCACACAGAGCTTTATCAATAATCTTCCAGAGTTATCAACTTTGATTGGATCGCCATCTGACTTCACAGAATTCGAACAGACGAATGAATATCTAGAGTCAACACTTCGTTATAGCTTAGATAATGTAACTCCAGTTAAAAGGAAAATGATTGGAGATAAGAAACTCGCTCCTTGGTATAATGACCACACACGCGCTTTAAAACAAACCGCTCGAAAATTTGAACGTAAATGGCGCCAAACTAAATTGTTAGTATTCCAAATAGCTTGGAAGGAGAGCATCCTGAACTATAAAAAAGCTCTCAGTGACGCTAGATCAACGTATCTCTCCACTCTTATAGAAAATAACAAAAACAACCCGAGATTTTTATTTAATACCGTAGCTAAATTAACTAAAAACAAGACCACTGCAGAAATCTCCACAACAACATCATGCAGTAGTGAGGATTTCATGAACTTTTTCAATAATAAAATCATAAATAAAAATTCAGGCTTTGAAACCAGACAATTTAAGTAATACAGATGAACTAACCACATCACAATAGAACTTAGAACACTTTACTCCCCTTGAAGCGAGGGAACTAGTTTCACTCATCTCTTCTTCAAAATCGTCAACCTGTATATTAGATCCTATACCGACACATTTTCTCAAACAGATAGTACCAGCAATAATAGAACCCCTGTTGAAAGTAATTAACTGTTCACTCAGTAGTGGGTATGTCCCCAAATCCTTTAAATTAGCCGTTATTAAACCGCTAATCAAGAAACCTGATCTTGACCCCTGTCAGCTTTCTAATTACAGGCCGATATCAAACCTTCGCTTTATCTCCAAGATTCTGGAAAAGGTAGTATCACAGCAGCTATGTTCACATCTACACAGAAATAGCATAAATTAATTGTATCTGTCAGGATTTAGGCCTCATCACAGCACAGAGACAGCACTTGTTAAAGTAGTAAATGACCTCCTATGGGCCTCTGATCAGGGTTGCGTGACTATACTTGTGTTACTGGACCTCAGTGCAGCTTTTAACACCATTGATCATAGTATTCTCCTTCACAGATTAGAAAAGGTAGTAAGAATTAAGGGAACTGCCCTCTTGTGGCTTAGATCCTATTTGACTGATCGTTATCAGTTTGTAGATTTAGATGGTGACAACTCGTGTTCTCAAGTGGAGTTCGGTGTTCCACAGGGTTCAGTTTTAGGCCCACTGCTTTTTTCCCTTTACATGCTTCCTCTGGGCAACATAATTCATAAACATGGTATTAGTTTTCATTGTTATGCTGATGACACACAATTATGTCTCAGCAAAACCAGATGAGAAAAAACAGTTTGCTAAAATTCAGCAGTGTGTGCAGGACATAAGATATTGGATGTTAATTAATTTTCTTCTGCTTAATCCTGATAAGACTGAAGTTCTAGTCATAGGACCACAAGTAGCTAGAAGTAAGCTTTCTGATCACACTGTAACTTTACATGGCCTTTCTGTTCCATCAAATGCAACAGTAAAAGACCTTGGTGTGATTATAGATTCCAGCCTTTCGTTTGAAGCACATGTAGATAATATTACCTGGATAGCTTTCTTTCACCTTAGAAATATTGCCAAGATAAGAAACATATTGTCACTAAATGAGGCAGAAAAACTAGTTCATGCTTTTATTACCTCTAGGTTGGACTACTGTAACGCCTTACTGTCTGGTTGTTCAACTAGGTGTATAAACAAGCTTCAGTTAGTACAGAATGCAACAGCAAGAGTCCTCACTAAAACCAGAAGATACGAGCACATCACCCCTATCTTATCTACACTGCATTGGCTCCCTGTGAAATTTTGCATCGATTTTAAGATACTACTTTTGACATTTAAAGCACTAAATGGTCTCGCGCCACAGTATTTGAGTGAACTGCTAGTGTCTTACGATCCGCCACGCCTACTTCGATCAAAGAATGCAGGCTGCCTGTCAGTAACACATATTATTAAAACTACAGCAGTGGGCAGAGCTTTTTCTTACAAATGTTCGGGACTCAGACACAGTCTCAGTGTTTACGTCTAGGCTAAAAACCTATTTATTTAGCCAAGCAATTTTGTAAATGGATTAGCTTTAGGTAAAGGAGCAGATCTGGGGGACTCATGGACGTAGATTAATTCTGGTGAACTGGTATGTTTAGATGCTGTCTTCCCTACTCTCATTGATCACTCAGGTTTGTTGACGGTGAGGTGCTTTACATCTCAGGGAGCCCTCATGTCTGTGTTTCCTTCTGGCTCTCCCTTTTAGTTATGCTGTTATAGTTAGTCCTGCTTGCACTTTGCACTAAATATACATTCACCTTATACATGTTGACTGTGACCATACCTAACTGCCATCTCTCCTTCTCTTCTGCTCTCTCCTCTTCTGCTCTCTCCTTCTCCCTCTCCCTGTCTCTATGTCGAGCTATACATGTCGCTCCTGAGTTGCCAGTGATTCAGACCCCTCTGCCCTCTGGACCCGTCTAACCAGTCCTGCAGTCCTGCTTCTGGATGGAGATCTCGTCGCATGGATCCTATCCTGTCCTCGATTGATGCTGACAGCTGTTCTCTGGGGACCTGTGACTTCAGTTGTTTGATAGCTCATGACTGGAATTTCCTACAGTCTACCTGAGCCTCCAGGAACAAACTGGACTCCTTTTAATTTTAATTTTAACACATCTCCTGTTATACTGAATGATCTTATCATTTTGATACACATTCACATTGCATACAAACTTACCTCTTTTGATTGTGTAAGGCTGCTTTGCGACAATGTCAATTGTGCTATATAAATAAAATTGACTTGACTTGACTTGACATTAGTTAACAAACATTAGTACTGTATATAGCACTAGTGAATAAACAGCATCACAAAGCCCAAGGAACACACCAGACCGGTCAGGGATAAAATGGGACTTCTAATTAATTTTTCATCAATAATTGTGATAATCATGTCTCTGTAATAGCATGCAGATGTTTCTCAGTGGTCACATTATGAACCTATATAGGAGGCTAGCTAGGCTTTAATAATTATTTAATGATATTTCTACTAAGAGTCTCTGCAGATGACCAATGACATCCCCAGACATCCAGTGTTTTATTTTCCAAATTGCAGTGTAAAGGCAGGTCGCTTTTTAGTTTGGTCGACTTCAAACTTTCATTCGCCAATTTTTGGCTGTATATTACACATACGGGTTGTGCTTAGTGGGACAGCAATAATTTATAAAACCATCCTTTAAAAATAGTTGTGTATCATTTTTCCTCCAGCTTTTCTATTTTTGGCAGATGATTCTTCCCCGATTTCTCTTTCCATCAGGGTAAACTTTAGATTCAATTAAATTCTATTCAGTTTTATTTATATAACTCTTTTAACGATCGTCATTGTTGCACAGCAGCTTGACACAATCAAAATAATTTTTTAAGTTTGTATAGAATGTGAATCCATCTTCATTCATGACCCATATGGATAAGACTAACTGCTGTCCGGTCAAGGTTAGCCAAGTAGGGGATGGT
Source organism: Clarias magur (assembly GCA_013621035.1). NCBI lineage: Eukaryota > Metazoa > Chordata > Actinopteri > Siluriformes > Clariidae > Clarias > Clarias magur. The sequence continues at coordinate 19,366 of QNUK01000972.1, forward strand.
TAGTTCCTGACCACCATGACTTGCCTCACATTTGATTGTTTCTCTGACATTGCGGTTAGCTGATTAATAGTCTTTAGAATCAATGTCTTCCTTTTTATTAGCCAATAATACATTGTATATGTGTACAAGAATACAATACAAGGAATACAAAACAAACATATATTGTACAAGAATACAATGAACAAGAGTTTGATGTCTCTGACATTAACCACAGCACAATTGTTAATGGCGCACAGAATAACGTGGCAAGACAAAAACCACTGTGAATGATAGCTTCATCAATAAAATCTTGTTGATTGTTGCAGGCCAGATTGGTTTGAGCTGACCGAAAAAATAGAGTGACTCATAAAATCACTCTTTACAACCATAGTGCGCGGAAAAGCATCTCAGCAGGCACAAAACATTGAACCTTGAGGTGGATGAGCTAAAACATCAGGTTCCTGGTTAAATCCAAGTTTATCATACAGTATATACACACACAATACTATAATTTCTCAATATGCAGTACAATACATTTTGCTGATCTAGTAGTGATTAATCTATTCATGAGCATTTAAATACTGTTGTCTGGGACATTGTGAGTTGGTCTCCACAGCTCTTTTAAACCCGATGTTATACTATAATGGTCATCAATTAAACATTTAATTAAAACCACTTTGCATTGTGTATGCTAAATTAAACACGGATAGCACGTCCACAAAGTGATAAATTGAGAAATCTGCTCCTTTTTAAACCATTGCGTCTAGCTTTTTCTTTACAGACTTGCACTGTGATTTATAATAATGAAGAACAATAGCGGTTCTACACTGATTTACTCCCTGGGCGATACCGTCTCTGGTCTCAATCAATAATCACAAGTCGTACAAGATCTGCTCCCCTATTAAGTGATCGATACTGATGATAGCAAGGCCAGTGAGCTGTTCTTGAGACATGGTTGATCTCAGATCTGACCTGATCAACTTCAGTTTTGAAAAGCTCCTCTCTGCTTGAGCCACAGTCACTTGGCAGAGTAAGTACAATCCTGAGAGCTGTCCAAAAATTCTGGTAGATCTCCGATAGATCCTTTTCATGAATAAAAGTAATGAGTTCAAGGAGGGTCATGGTTTTTGATGGCAGGGGAAGGAAGTTCTTGAAGTTTCCTGCACAAGCTCTCTACTGTCCAAATCAGAGTGCGCTTCAAAGTGCAGTGTGGTGCCTAGTGTATTGCATTGCTCTGCCAGCTCCTCATCTGCAAGACTAGGCTAGCAAGAAGGCTACCAAACCTAACATTATAACACTAATCATCATTAGAGCTTCATTGACGTGATACAGTAATCATACAGAGAGAACGGTGCTGCATACCTTTATCTTTTGCTCATTTCTCCTCTTCTTCTTTTCTCTTTTTTCTAAATTGGGCCCCTGACAGCTTTGGCCTTTTTCTCACCATCGCTGTTTATTTTGAAATCGACAATCAACTGATCCCCCCCCCACCACTGTCACTCACAACTAGAAGTAAGGACTAAACCAATTCGTTTTATTAGCATTTTTATTAGCCATCTCACACAATTTTGGGGGGAAAATTTTAAATAAATTATAGCTCTGTGTTTATAATATTGTAAATTAAATGTAGTAAATGTAGTATCTATTTGTAAGGAAGTCAAGGTGTTTAACCCACCACTGGAGGGATTTCTCCTCCTTTTGGGAGAGGTGAACTTTCCTCCCCTCCCCTTTCCACTTCTCACAGCTTCAGTGCACGGCACCTTTTCAGCAAACTTGCACAGGGTCGCCGCCGCATATCTTTGGATGATCTCGAGCAGTACAGTACACAGGTTCTGGACGGAGAATCTCTGCGTGTCGACTGTGTGTGTGTGTGTGTGTGTGCGCGCACTAAAAAAACACACTATGCGGCAAAGATTGTGTCGCAATTTGCTCTAGATTGGTCGAGATTGTTCAAGCCACAGGGGGGGAACAATACATACACAATAATTTCTGTGCCAGAAAAAGAAGGTCCGGAAGTGGGAAGGGCTTTGGGTGGTTACATAACGCGGCGCTGACGTGACAAGTACAAGTGTATCGTAAAGGAAAGAAAGTTTCTTAAATCAGAGTAATTGTTGTAAATACTGAAATCGGTTTCATTTCATCATGGAAGGACCTGATTTGTCTTTGGTGAGTTGGGGGTTCTTTTCGCACAGGACTAGTATTACCACGGGACCTCGTGTGATTACTAATAATTGAGCAGGTTCTCTATAATCGATTATGTCTCTAATTTGTTAAGGACAAATTCCTGTGATAATATTAGTCACGTGCGAATCAGCATGTCTGTGATTTCGCCAGTGTTTGGCGGAGTCGTACTGTATATAATTTTTTTATCTATCGTCCGCGAAGAAAGGAGGCCACGTTGGAGTGTTTTGAAGGAATATGGGGTTTATGTGTTGCAGGTAAATCGAGCGCACAGTTCGAACTACTAGATTTGAACAAATAATACAAGGCACGATAACTATATTTCTTTCTTTCTTCTTCTTTTTTTTTTTTTGGAACATCCATACATTCTCTCTCTGCCTCACACACTTTCCCCTCCTCTTTTCATCGCAACACACTCTTAAGAGTTAAAAGACACACACTTTGGGGTATATACTGTATGGCTTCGCTTATCCCGTGCGAATGGTAATCACACACGGTCCCCAGATAATCCTGTGCGAACAGTACATTATTATACCTGCACTTTCCAACGGTCATTTCAATCTAAAAAAGGAATGGGAAATGATTAGTCAACCCATTCTCGAAATAGTAAATTAGTATCAGTATTAGTAAATTCTAATTGCAAAATGAGAATGAAATAAATATGTCAACAAACTGCGCCTCTGCAATTATGTTTCAATTGAACGCATTGCAACAAAACTGCAATAACTTTTGAAGGCTTCAAACCTTGTCTAATTTAACAAACCTTAACACTGCAGCTGGAGTCACTGGAACGACCAGAAAAGTTTGATTTTGAAGGCATCTCTATGGTGCATTACTTTACTGATGACTGGGAAAATGTTCAGAAGTTCCAGGCAAGACCAGATGACATCCTTGTTGCTACTTACCCCAAAGCAGGTATTCTGTCTATTTTAAAGTGTTTATATAATAGCAGTTTTATATGTATTGATTATCAATGAGATAATAAGTGCTTTATCAATAATGTGAAACAGATACGTTTCCCTGTCATTTAAAATCAGTAGGGACAGAATGAACAATGTGTAAACGATGTGTTTTATTGTGCTGAAACAAAAAGCACTGTCATGGTCCGTTCCATGGGTCAAAGTACTTTCAGACAGGAACAACCATCCTTAAATCCAAAGTTTTGAAAAACAAGGTGGTCAAAATTAATATGTATTATTATGGCACTCCAAGCCAGTAAATGAGTGGTGAAATGTCTGCAGAAACTTAACAGAAAAGCCAGTTAATACTGAGGAGGATCTGTGGCGTAACCATGACCTGGATGAAAGTGAATATTCATCAAATTTGGACACAATGTGAAAGATAACAATAAAACTGTATACGCTTCTGTATTTTTGTTATGTTGTAAACAAACACATTTCTAAAGGCTTATACACAGAAGATATGCATATGTTGCATTTGGCAAATCCAATGCAAATGATAAAATAATCATAAGCACATAAAGAATAAAAAAAGAGGTGCAAGCTGTGATCAGAGTTCCGGGAGTTGCAACACACACTTTTACAGTTGAGCTAATATTTTACACATGTTTAGGCTTACAGCAACAGTGAACATCTAACTCAAGTGACAAAGTCTCGCTTTCTCTCCAATTTGTTTTCACCAGGCACTACATGGGTTTCATACATCTTGGACCTACTTTATTTTGGCAATAAAGAAACAGAACGCCAGACCTCAATACCCATCTACCTCAGAGTCCCTTTCCTTGAGGCGGTTTTGCCTAAGATTCCTACAGGTCAGTAACCATGCTCACTGAGTACAACACCCATGTGATTCATGTAGGCATTACCAGCTTATCTTATCTTTGAAATTAAAATTATATGTAATGAAACCACTTGTATAGACCATAAATGTTAAAATGTTATATTAAATATGCTTTTTTTTGCACAGGGGTTGAACTAGCAAATAATTTACCCACTACACCAAGAATCATCAAAACTCATCTACCTGTTCAACTTGTGCCCAAATCCTTCTGGGAACAAAACTGCAAGGTATTGTATTTGGGACCTTTTTAAAGTTACCTTTTTAATTTTATGGTATTTTTAATTATCAAACATATATGTGATATAACAGATTTAGGAGAGGGGTTTGGTTCTGTATACTGCAAGATTTAATACAATTTCAAATCACAATAATAATCAACATCCTAGGACACATCAGGAGATCAGAAGACCTCAGGAGGACCTGATCATCGTAGAACACAAATTGAATGAATGAATTCCTGTATGTCTTCATGTGCTTTAAACAAGATTTAAATGATCCTGAAGTCCCCAGTTAAATTAGAAACCTACAATGAGTACATCCAGTAAATTTTAAACAAATTCTTGGCTGTAGGTCAGGCATAATTAAAAACAGAACTAGGCTACGATGTGGAAATTACCACTTAGCATAGCATTTGCATACATGTTTTGCATTAATATAATGGAGACAACATAATTTTTCTATCATTAAATCTAAATAAATAATGCCACAAGACTGTACTGCAAATTAGCATAGCATTAGCATATGCATAGCATTGGCATACCATTAGACCATCCTGTTGGACCAAACCCAATAGTTATCTAAAAATGCAACACAAAGACCAAACTGAAATACAGGCTTTGAATAAACAAAGTAACAGAAAACAAGACACACTTTAAGTCAGTGATTGCAGTTTTCACAGTGAGAAATGTAATTAAGAGATGCAGTTCAGGGGAACTGTGGAGGTTCAGATGAGATCTGGAACACCAAGAAAACTCTCGGAAAGAACTGCTTGTATGCTGGTCAGAAAGACAAATCAAAATCCCCATTTGACTGCAAAAATCCTGCAGGAAGATTTAGCAGACTCAGGAGTAGTGGTGCACCATTCCACAAGACCTTCATGGGAGAGTCGGCGGAGGAAAACCTTACCTGCGTCCCCATTATAAAATCCAATGTGAGAAGTAATGCAACAGTACATCTACAGAAGCCTGATGCGTTTTGGAAACAAGTGCTGTGGACTGATGAAGTTAAAATAGAACTCTTTGGCCACAATCAGCAAAGGCTTGTTTGGAGAATCTGTAAAAATGCTGAAGCTGAATGAGGATGGCTTCTACAACAGGACAAGCATCATAAACATACTTCGAAATCCACTATGGAATTCCTCAAAAGATGCAAGCTGAAGGTTTTGGAATGGCCATTACAGCCCTCTAATTTAAACATCATTGAAAATTTGTGGGTAGATCTTAAAAGAGCTGTGCATGCAAGATGACCAAAGAATATTACAGAACTACTTTAGAAGCCTTTTGCAAGGAAGAATGGGAGAAAATCCCAAGAACAAGAATTGAAAGACTTTTAGGTGGCTATAGAAAGCGTTTGGAAGCGGTGATATCTGCAAGAGGAGGTGTTACTTAGTAATAATAATAATACATTTTATTTATAAGCGCCTTTCAAACACTCAAGGACACTGTACAAAAGTTACATAAAGGCACATAGAAACAAGACGAAATAAAAAACAAAATATACCAGCAACAAGACAAAATTAAATACCAAGAGAAACTGTGCATGAAAGAGGGCAGGAAGGATTTAAGGTGGGTAAGCAAGATTAAACAGGTAAGATTTGAGTTTGGATTTAAATCAATGTTGCGGATTTCTGGCGGTAAAGAGTTCCAGAGCCGGGGAGCAGAGTAACAGAAAGCCCTCTGTCCCATGGTGGAGAGACGAGCAGAAGGCACAGAAAATGGAGAGAAGAGGCAGATCTGAGAGAGCGAGAGGGATCATGAATATGAAGAAGATCAGATACGTAAGAAGGGGCAAGATTGTGGAGAGTTGTACTGATTATGTAGGGTGCCCAAACTTTTGCAGTGCCAAAATAATGATTTTATTTTTTGTCTTTGTTCAATTTATGACATAAAAAGTAATTATGCACCAATGTTTGCTACGTCATGCGGTAGTTTGCTACGTCATTGCTACGTCATGCGGTGTGGTTACAATAAATTATTAGAAGAGTAACGAGTTGAGTGGAGCCAAATGTAGCAGAGTACGGGTAGGGTTTCTTCTTCACAAATCTACTCAAGTAAAAGTAAAAAGTATGGTGCAGTAAAACTACTCATAGAAGTAATTTTTTTTCCAAAAAGTTAAATGTAACAGAGTAAATGTAACTCGTTACTACCCACCCCTGGTGACATGTGTGTCTCTCCAGGTTATCTATGTGGCTCGTAATGCCAAAGACAATGTTGTGTCATATTTCCACTTTGAACGCATGAATCATCTCCAACCTGAGCCAGCAGGCTGGAACGAATATCTACAAACATTCATGGATGGAAAGAGTAAGTAACAGAATTTACTCAAGGATGGGCTTAGTGATACAAATAGTAATCATGAGCAGGTTATGAACAAAAACTTTTATAACGTTTTAACCATACTTAAGTAACAGTATTGATGTTTTAAAGCTGTGCTCAATTAAAAGTATTAAAAGTATTAAAAGTCTTCAGGATACAGTACATATGCATCTGCTACTTACACAGCAGCAGAAATCCTAATGTTGCATGTTGTTGCTATATGCGTGTCATATAGTTGTGTCCAGTGGTGTGCAGTACATGAATATTATTTTGACAACTTTAACTAAATATTACAATATACTGTAGATAACTTTTACATTCTACTCTAAAATTGTAAAGAGTGCAACCTGTTGTAACTGAAATCAGCACTTCCATTTCCAGCACTGATGACAACCCATTGCCTTATTTAGACAAATGTCAAATTTTAAGTAACGGATTATTTATTTTTGCTAATAATTTTTGTTGAACAAATCATGACGTACAAAATATCAAGAAAATCTATTAATAATTTTTATACAAAAAAAGAATCCCAACCCAGAACACAACCAAAATCACACATATGCACACATACACGTACACCTCACACTCTTCCAGCACAGATGGATCTTTGTACATTAAACAGATCATACATAAATTTCGATGCATGGCCCTGTTCAAATATTCAATCAGGCAATACCTGTAAATTCGTGAAATAAAATAATGTGTCTTTTGTAAAAACACTATCAGCATGTAAGCGTTTGGGGTAGATAAAAATCCTATCTTTTAATAGGATCACCCATACTTTTGATGTTCCGGCTATAACAACAGGTGGGTGTATCACTCCCAGCTAAATCCCTACATTAATGGACTCGGTTGGAAGTTTTAAATTGAAGTGATAGGATGCTAAACTGAGCCCTAGATTAATGTGTAGCATTCAGTCACTTCACAATAGAAGAAAACATTTTAGTGATTGGTATTGAGAAGCCCTAAATATATAAAAAAAAAAAAGTAAAGGTTATTGGTTTTACTCTTGAATGTAATAAAGTAAAAGTGCTCAGGATTTCAACAATACAGTACTTAAATATATGATGATAATAGTAGCAATTAAATACAATTATACTCCTGATTATGAATGTTTCTATATCATTTTTTTAACCTTATAGTGGTGTTTGGACCTTGGTATGATCATGTATGTGGCTACTGGGAGAAGAAGAAGACATACTCTAATCTTCACTACATGTTCTTTGAGGATATGGTGGAGGTAACAAAGACAGATTAAGTGTAGATGTCCTATTGCAGTGTACTTAATGTGCATGTGATTTCTTAAAACATCCAATGAATAATTTTTACTGATACCTGTTATAGTGCACAAAATCCTGTAGTTGTTACATGACACTTACTAATGTGGAATTTGAGCTTGGATCATCCTAAATTGTTCGTTTCTTTTCTAGAACACTGATCGTGAGGTGGAGCATCTTTGCTCTTTTCTTGGTTTAACTACACCAGCAGAAGAGAGAGAGAAGATTACAAAAAGCACCCACTTTGATGCCATGAAGCAAAACAAGATGACCAACTACTCCACAATACAGATTATGAATTTTTCCATCTCACCATTTATGCGCAACGGTTAACATGTTTTAAATGCCTTTAACTCATTAACACTGGTAAACTTTTTTCTTCCCGCACAAAAATGATAAAATGTTGCAGGATTACCCCAGCTAAAATATATTGGTTATCAGAAATGTGTTTGAAAGTTACAGTTCTAGAAACTTTGTGTAATACAGCTCTTAACACAGCTCTTAACTCAGCTGTAATACAGCTGATCCAAGCTGCTCTGCAGATTATATTTGTAGTATTTTTACATGTCGAAAGAAATGTTTACTTGGACCCAGTCATTTGGTTCTTTTATAAAATCTCAATGATCTGTTATTGTGGTGACTTCACAACTCAAGGTTCACATCTACTGTACTATATGGTAAATAGCATGTTCTTTTAGGTTTAATAGCTAAAGAGTTCTGAAATATAAATATGAATGAACATACCTGGAATGATCTGAACTTGGATAGATTCAAGATTCAAGTTAAAACTGTTGTTAACATGATTTAAGACATTGATCTAATGTTTTTATGCTCTTTCTGAAACTTCCTCCAGGTAAAGTCGGTGACTGGAAGAATCACTTCACTGTGGCCCAGAGTGAGCAGTTTGATAAACATTACAAAGAAAAGATGAAGAACACAACTTTAAAATTTCGAACACAGATTTAGGATGTTGAGAGTTCTTACGACAATTCTTATCTAACTGTATATTTTATTCAGTGTCAATGTAGCTTAAATTCTAAATTGCAGAATCAATAATCTTCATTTAAATGTTAGAATTTATACAATATAGTAACAACTTACACATGCTCCTATATAGCATAAGATCTAAATAAAGTGATTTAAAAAAATTCCTAATGTGGAAATACATTATTACTGTATCTATAAATAACTATGGATATATTAATCTGTTGCTGTAAATTACATACCAAATCTACATACCACGTCTTTACAGAAAAATTATTTTTGTGATCTTCACATTAAGTGTGACATACTACAAACTAAAGCTTTGGGTCTCTCTCTTGTGATAATTCCAAATGTGACATTTTTAACATCAACATAAAAAGTTTTCTATATACAGTAGATTTAGGACAAAATGATTATAAAGCCTATATGAGCACTAAACCATGTACTCTGTTCAGAGAAAATGTGCTAAAGCTTACTTTAAAAGTAGAAATCAACAGATGAGCTCAATGGCAAATTTGCTTATTTATTGAATTGTTAATTTATATTTGCTTATTAAAACTTACTTTAAGAAAAAATATTTAACGGAAAATAAGACCTTGAGAATGAGAATTGTTAATGGGGTCTGTAATGTTGCCAGATCTGGTAAGAAACTGCAAGTTGGAACACTGGAAACGATAATGTATTGAAATAAATACATTAGCATAAACCTGTGATTTGAATTACTGCCATTGTCAGAGCTGTTGTTATAGGTATTTATTCAACACTTTACTAAAATGCTTATAGAGATTTCATTTTCTCATGCAAAGTGTTGCATTGATAACCCACTGGGGAGCAAACAGGGTTCCCAAACTTTTGCAAAGTGCCACAATAATGTTTTTTTTTATTATTATTATTATTATTACATTTATGGCATAAGAAGTAACTATGCATCAATGTTTGATTAAAATATTGTGCATTTTTTCTATTTCCGAGAGAGACTGTGTTAACATCTTTTTAATAAAAAATAAAAAAAATCACCAAAATCTGTTAATCAACTTTTGCTTAAGATTGTACATATTGTATGTTATATGTTTGCATGTCTGTGAGAAAAGCAATACATTACATGACAAACTAGTTTAAAAAAAACATAATGTAGGCATGAAAACAGAAAGGAGCGAATGTGACAAAGTAACACAGAAGAACTGTGTGTGTGTATTTGTGTTTTGTCACAAACACACATACATACTGTATGTATTTATGTAAAGTACCAGTCAAAAAGATGGACACACCTTCTAATTCAATGTCTTTTTGCTTTGTGATTGGGTACCATTTGTAAATGGTATTAGATAATTAAGTAACAACCACAACAGGGCCAAAAGTCAGCTGTTATTTTTTACATGGGGCACAGGTAACACAATGCACAGAATGTCTTTTGAATTGTAGTATGGGGAATGGATTTTCCTGGCCATCAGTACAATCGGTCCATACTGGCAGTGGAAGTATCAGGGATGTCTGAAATTGACTCAGAGATATGTGTACATGGGGCAAAGGTAACACAATGCACATAATGTTTTTAAAGACACTGTAAATAAAAGTATGGGGAATGTATTTACCTGGCCATCAGGAAAATATGTTTCCCCTCCTTACAGGCTGTAAGAGGTATCAGGGAGGTCTGAAATTCACTCAGAGACCCGAGTGCCTCTAGCAGAGATAATACAGTAATCATAATGTTTAAAAATAATTTTAAAAAAACACTGTCTTTTGAATTGTAGTATAGGGAACTTATTTTGCTGGATATCAGGAAAATCCGTTTCCCCTCCCTACTGACTGTGGAAGTATCAGGGATGTCTGAAACTGACTCAGGGGTATGTGTGCCTGTAGCAAAGATAAAATAGTGATAAAGTTTTTTAAAAACACAGTCTTTTAATTTAAATATGGGAAACATATTTTCCTGTGCATGGGGAAAATCCGTTTCCCCCTCCCTGCTGGCTGTGGAAGTATCAGGGATGTCTGAAATTGACTCAGAGACATGTGTGCTTAGGTAATACAATGAGATGTTTTTTCTTTTTTTTAACACTATAATTTAAACAAGAGACTCCAGGAAATCAATTCACACAGATAACATATGTAAGCTTTCATACTTTGTGAAATTAAAGAAAAAGAATCATTCAGATACACTATTTAATGTAAAAATCTATTATAATATGTGCTGTGCCAATTATGTATGTGTGTTTTATCATGGGTAACAAAACAGTATATCATGGACTTCAGGATATCGTGTTTCTCATCATATGTGTGTGTAGATGTTTGTGTGATGGCTGTAAGTAATTCAGATACGTAGTTCCACATGAATAACTATGAGCATGGTGTCCTATAATCACTGTACCTGTGTGTTTGATAGGTACACCAGATAGAACTGGATGTGTGAGAGGGTAAAACAGAGTAGTGTGGCTAGCAGTTACTAACTATCATAAGTAGGCACTCTACCCTTGAATTACATGCTATAATAAGTTACAAAGTATAATCTTAAATATATTTAGAATAAATCAATATCGCATCCATCATTACACAGCTAATGCACGTGAATTAAAATTAGTCCTGATGTCAGTACCTGCCCAGCACACCAGCCTCTTGCAAATCTTTATCCTAAATCTTTATTTTCAACAAAACAAGGATGCTATTCAAAAGACTTTCCGGGAAAGGGGGTAGGGAAAAGAGAGTGTCTCCAGGAAACAGGTATTCTGCAAATTGCCTGCAAAGATACAATGATATCAAGTGTGTGGTTCTGACTTACTCCCTGTTTTAAAAGAATGTTTGATTGTGCATGAGCATGTTCACACTCCTTAAAGAAAAAGCAGAGTTTGAGGTACATTTGATCTGTCAAATCTAAAAATGGACAACTGAACAAGCACAATCATTAGGATTCTGCTATTAAGATAAATTACTAGATCGTACATCAGGGCATCATCTACTGTAGGATTTACAGTTAAATGATCAGTGTAACTTTAAAAATAATTGCCTTATTAATCAATATTGAGCACACATGAGCCATATACTGCATGTGTAGTGCAAAGGAGTTTAATGTCTATAGGAAATTTGTGACATTAAGAGGTACCGTGAATTAGAGGTACAGTACTGTAGATGATGTTCTGATGCATGCCACTACTCTGTACTAGCTACCATGTAATTCTTATCTCAATGGGGATTCTGAAGCAAACAGGCTATTCAAAGTGGCCTTTGAAATTATTTACATAATTTCATATTAATATTAAAACCCACAGTTGTATTCACTCAACCTCAAAGATGGTGCCACTACCACACTGAAGTCCAGGATTTTCTTTTTTTTTTTTTAAGAAAAAAGCTAAATGTTGTCGTTTTATGAATGCATTTTATTGGTAGTCCAAGACATTTTAGTGGTTTATAGTCCATGTGATCAAGTTTATTCCTGATCTCACCAAGGTTATAGCAACAGTAAACAGACTAACCCTCACCTAACCCTAACCGTAGGGTAGCCATAACACCACCATGTAAAGGCTGTTTAGAAGTTCTTTAAATACTATACTTTATGATTAGAAAAAAACAGCAACAAATTAATTAAGCCTAAAAACAGAAACGCAGCACAGATTCAGCCAATGGCCACAGCACATGTTGACCTTTTGACAGCTTCCTTTGTCTAATTACTTTCATATTTTTTACCTCATTTGTAGTTTGATGTGCACAGCATGAGTTTGGAACAGAATGTAGGAGTATTTAATGAAGCAGGTTTAACAAACTCAGAGCTGAAACTCGGACTCTGGGATAAATAACTGCGACCTGTAAAACTCCAGTTTGCGTTTCAAAACAGGTGATAACTAGTTTAATCAACTCTGAGTCAAGTTGACGCTGAATAAACCGTGTGCATGAGAAGCGATAAGCCCTATACTGCCCCCTAGTGGCGTTAGACATATTAACGTATAAATATGAAGAACGAGTATATACTGTATTAAATAAATAAAATGTGCGAAAAAAAAGAAAGAAAGAAAACCAACGCATTCTAATACATCATATCCTCTTTAATTATAGCAGAGTATTTGTGCTTTAATATAAACTGTTTAAGAGATGCACCATGTCTAATACTCCCTCCAGTCTGCAGTTTTCAACTGAGGGAGAGGAGAGACTCAGGGTAAATTTAAATAAACCTAAATAAACCTGCTACCGAACAGTTTAGCTTCACAGAGTAATGTCAAGAAGTAAACATAGCTGTATTACTCTTCCCATCTCTATAGCCGATCAGAGTCGTGGATAGGCCTGGAGCCTATCCCAGGGCAGTTCCAGCACTAGGCAGGGTGCAATCTGCATGGGGAATCTGCAATCTAGTTGGGGTATAAAACTAAAAGTTCTCGTTCTCTCTCTCTCTCTCTCCCTTTTACACTTCATCTTTATTTGGCTGATAAAAGTACAAAGAAAAGATTGAGGCAATGGAACATGAGAGGAGAGGAGCACATAATGATGGGTAAAAGAAAAATCTTTACTATAAAAAAAAAAAAAAACAGTAAACTGAACTTCAGTAGGGTGCTGAACTTGACCATATGGTACAGAGATGATTTTTAAAATAAGGACCCTCATCTGGCCAATTTAGCTTAGCCAAGTAAATAACCTTTTCACTCTTATTTTGTCCTGTCCTTTGCCAGTTTTCTGTTTATAAACTGATGTTTCCTAGTAATGACTATTATCATGCTATCCCCCTGTGCAAGAATTCATGCACCTTTTTGTTTTGTTTATAATTTTCTTTACATTTTCTACAATCTGATGTTTCTCTCTATTTTCACATTACTGTAGAAAACAGTGAAAGAGGGGTTTATAAGTAAAACATATTACAAAGGTGTACCTAATGAAGTGGCCAGTGAGGGAATATTTAACTTTTAAACATGTGGGTGGAGACAAAGTACACAAGTCAGGGGAAGTTAAACCTGCAACGAGACAGAAAGGTTGTTGGAAAAGGCTGTCACATAACACTTTTCAAGAGTAAGGCAAGCTGTTTAAATATTTGAATACTTGGTATAGTTGAATTAGTTATACATGTTTTTGCAAAAAAAAAGTACAGGATTGCTTTTTTTAGTCAGATTGCTTTATATTTATATTGCTTAATTCTAACAGTTCAAGGAAATTCTAACAGTTCAAGGAAATAGCTATAGACCTGTCTGTTGATATTTGAACGTGCAGACCATATGACAAATTAGTTGCTGCTTTGCTAAAATATCACTAGAGTTTAGCTACAAACATTATAGAAATCTTATTGTCTTGAGTGTGGTATTAATCTCTGATTTCCTGTATGTCTGGAGTAAAAAATAATACAATTGGCAACAAATATGAAACAAAAGGCTGACCAATACTGTATGTGCACAAAAGTTTGGTAAAACGCAGTATCATTTTGTATTTATTGCAAGTCCTCAACAGACTCCAGAGGCTTTTCAAGATGGATCAGTTACGCCCAAAGCTTTTTGACTTCCATGGTGTGTCTATGACACATTTTTTCACAGACAACTGGGACAAAGTCCAGAACTTCAAAGCTAAACCAGATGACATTGTTGTTGCCACATACCCTAAAGCAGGTAACTTGCATATACAGTACATTAAGAGTACAGTACAGTGCTTAATAACTGGTAAGTCTCTCTCTCTCTCTCTCTCTCTCTCTCTTTATCAGGCACCACCTGGGTCTGCTACATTCTTGACCTACTGTATTTTCGTCAGACGTGTCCTGAGCGTGAAAAATCTGTCGCTATCTATGACAGGGTGCCATTTTTGGAGTTGATCTGCCCACAATATCCTACAGGTCAGAACATCTCCATCAAGACATCTTAATGATTTCACTGTCATTACATTACTGTCACTGACATTTTTCAGAACTATAAAGAATAAACCACAATAGGGTGTGGTGTTATAAAAGCAAAATGCAATGTTAGGTTACTTATACAACACAGAAGTTAATTATTTCGTAAAGATATGTAGACATTTGCTCCAACTCCATTTATCAGTCTTAGATTATTTGTGGAGTATGACCATACCTGTGGAGGAGCTGCTGCTATAGAGTTGTTAATGCATTACATAAATTACTATATGTATTAGTACACACTAATTAATACAAGGGACAGTCAGGTCAAAAACTCACTATATTTCTTCTATGTAATCCCCTGCTACATTAAAGCACTTCTCAGAGCTTAACTATTTTGCGAGTATGTGGGACTGGTGAGTGACTGTCAGCAGGCCGGGTGGAGAGCAAGGTGCCTTCCAGTGGAGGTTGGTTGTGGAAGATTTGCGGCCCGTTCCTTAGCCCGAGCCCTAAGCAGTTTGGGCATCATTGGAGAGCGAAAGATGAGAGCTATCCGTAGTACCACCGAAGCAGCAGAGAGGGCCTCAAGATGGCTGTGGCTTAAGAGAGGCCAACCATGGAGTTGTGGTACTGTAGCTAGTTAGCCATCTGGACACAAGCTGGGGTCTAATCAACCCCGGCTAGGTCACCTGATTGATGGTGTATGATGTTGAAAGACCTGAAACACCCAGGAACACAGGAACATCACTGAAGATGGGTCCAGATGCATCAGCAGATTTATTTATATAGTGCGGATACCATGAAAGTAGAAAGTTTTTTCAGTATGCTGGAGTCATGACAGGCTGCCTGCTTCATGGTTGAAACGACCTTTTTTAAACAATGGTTTAAAAAGGTAAACGAGGCTAACATGTGGTTTAAAAAATCTAAAAATAATAAAACATCGGTCTTTGCATTAAAATATCAGGAATAGTTTGCATGCACAGTGACAGGATGTTAGCTCCGTCATCTTTAACTCTTCGTCTTGGCGGCAATATTACTCGGATGAAAGAGAAGAGCCGATATTTGGGTCCATTTTTCTTTTTATAGAACTGGAGGGTAAAAGCTGATGTGTAGTAATATCGAAGTGGAAACAGTGTGTGCACACAATTGCTAGGGAAAAAAAACACAAACTTGAAGAAAGACATCAAGGAATACCATAAGAATAACCAAGTTTTACAGCCTCTTTGTGGTAATTGTTACCACATGTTAACATAATGTTGTGATGTATTTTATTTTATCTTATTTTATAGTTAAACTATACACATTAAGGTTACCAAATGATTGTGACTTATAGGAGCTATTCCTATCCAAGTGTGTAAACTCATAAAAAAAAATGTTTCAAAACACTGTATTGTCCATACTGGTCCCTGTCACGAACCGGTATGTATTGCAGGTATTAAACTAGGGGAGCGCACAGGAAACTAGGGAAGCACACAGGAAATTAAGGGAACAAAACAAGAAACTAGGAGAGCACACAAGAAACTAGGGAAGCATGTATAAAACTAGGGGAGCATGTATAAAACTAGGGGAGCAGGTATTAAACTAGGGGAGCGCACAGGAAACTAAGGGAACAAAAGAAGCTAGGGGAGCACACAGGAAATTAGGGGAGACCCACTGGACGCCTTGAAAACACACAAAAGCCACATTGCACAGTACACATACACATCCACAAACTAAACCTAAATACACACTTACACAATGCTTAAATCATTGAACAAACAGAGCCCAAGTAAAGTAACAGAAGTAAAATAAAACATAACCAAAATCAATCACACCAAAAAACATGCCCACTGACAGGATTAATGCTCGACCCAGTTTCCCAGAACATCCAGCTATTTATAACAATACTAATGAGCCGTCTCAGTTCAGGTGAGATCTAGCATCACCTGACTGAGGTGGCTTCTGGGAAACTGAGTCGACTAACAAAAAACGACAAAACAAACATGTGCGCACAGTGGCCTCTGGTGGTAGTCCCTTACAGTCCCATTGTTTTGTAGTTTAAAAAATATGGATATACAGCAGTGGTTGTGGTGGTTAAAAATAAATCTTTAAACATCAGATGAAAATATACATTTTAAATGTTAAGAATAATTTTGAGACAAATAGACTAGTTTGACTGGTAATAATAATCTTCCTATTAAAATGTGACGTTTTCATTGACTAAAACAAGAATAAAATGGGAACGACTGCAGTGGGCTCTGAGCCACCACAGACAGGATCACCATTCATGGATGTATGGCCATCTATAAAATGTTTGCACCATTTAAATGTTTAACTGCGGCTAAAAGCCTAATCACCTGACTGTGCTTGAAGTATTTTTTTTTTTCAAAATTTTTTTATTGAACAATTATCATACATAAACATATAAACAACAGTGAATTAAATGTATTATAGTATTTATAAATCAAAATGAAAAGAAAGCTGAAAAATCTCCCCACCCACCCTGAACATACACTAAAACCTACACAAACACACACACACACACCCATGTGCATCCTTCGGCTCAAACAAATCTGTGTGAAATAGATTGGTCATGCATACACTGATGCATGACCCAGTTTAGATAATCATTCAGGCAGTACCTGTAAGTTTGCAAAATAAACAATAAATGGTTGCCATTTGTGAAAAAAATATTAGTAGACCCTCTCAGTGTATATTTTATCTTCTCTAGTTTAAGAAAAAATTATAAATCTTTAATCCACTGAGTGATAGAGGGACACTTGACAGACTTCCAATGTAAAAGTATGGAACGTCTAGCCAACAATGATGAGAAGGCGATAATGTCTTTATGTGCGGAACTCAATGGAACTGAATCATCTGTAATGCCGAATATAGCAGTTAATGGACATGGCTTCAACCGTACCCCAAGTATAGTGGACATAAGATTGAAAAATCCTGTCCAAAAGTTGTGCAGGTTTGGGCACAAAAAGAACATATGACTTAGATCACAGGGAGAGGCGCAGCAACTGTCGCATCTATCCTCAACATCAGGAAATATTTCAGCTAGCCTTGATTTAGAATAATTGATTCTGTGCAAAACCTTAAACTGAATAAGACTGAGACGGGCGCAGGAAGAGCTGGAGCGTATTCTGTCTATGGCTTTCTCCCAAGATTCTTCACTCAACTGCAATCCCAGTTCATTTTCCCAAGCAAATCTGGTTTTAGAGATTTTACAATCACTAAAAGATAAAATAAAATTATATATTCTTGAAATCACACCTCGCTGATACGGATTAAATGTGATCAGACTTTCCCAGGGCTGCTTGGGAGGTATAGAAGGAAAATTGGGAAAACACTTGGATACAAAGTTGCGAACTTGAAGGTAGCGAAAGAAATGAGCAGCAGGCAGCTCATACTCTGAGGACAGACTAGCAAAACTTTGAAATACTCCATCTTCATATAAATGATAAAAGTCTGTGATGCCTTTGTCGTGCCATGATAAAAATGCTGAATCTAAAAGTGACGGGGGAAACAAATGATTTTTATTCAATGGACCCATTGCTGACGCAGATCCAAATTTAAAGTGCCGTCTAAACTGATACCAAATCTTCAGTGTATTAAGTACCACTGGGTTATCAGTGTATTGAGCGGGTTTGATTGAAAAGGAAGTGCAAAGTAGAGCTAATACACAGGATGGTTTACAAGACAATAACTCTAATTTGCACCATGGGGATTCAGATGAGTTTACCCAAAAATTAAATTTTTGAATATGTGCAGTCCAGTAGTAAATTTGAAAGTTAGGCAGAGCTAGTCCACCACTAAGTCTACATCTCTGTAGTAAGGTCTTACGGATTCTAGGAGGTTTCCCAGCCCAAAGAAAAGAGATTATGATTTTATCCAAGGAATCAAAAAAAATACTTAGGAAGAAATAAAGGAAGTGATTGAAAAAAGTAGAGAAATTTAGGAAGAATGGTCATTTTAACTGCATTGATTTTCCCGGTTAAAGAAAGGGGCAAATTGCTCCACCTTTGAAAATCAGATTTCACATCGGAAATAAGAGAGGAGAAGTTGGCATGAGAAAGGTCAGATAGAGAACGAGTCACTGTAATACCAAGATATTTAAAGCCTGAACAATTGAGTTTAAAGGGCAGGTTTAGATGCTGAAGTTGTAAAGCACTACTATTGACTGGGTAGTATTCACTCTTGTGCAAATTTAGCTTATACCCCGAGAAAGAACCGAAGTTATCCAAAATAGTTAAAATAACAGGAATAGAGGTTGCAGGATCAGTCACGTATAACAAGTCATCGGCATATAAGGATAATTTTTGCTCCAACCCATTACGAATAATACCTTTAAAAGCAAGAGAAGATCTAAGCTTAATAGACAATGGTTCAATAGCAAGGGCAAAAAGCAATGGTGACAGGGGACACCCCTGCCATGCTTGAAGTATTTTGTAAATGTCAGTTTAACATCCCGTTAAACATCCTGTTAAACATTAATCTTTTGACCTTTAGATTTCAAAATTGAGCAGCATAAACCTTAAAATCATTGTATAAAAAAAGAAAAAGTTATTATAGGCCCCAAAAAAAGAGCTTACTTTAGTCCTTTTTTTAATAGCCTAAGTGTGTTGCTTTAATTCCCACAGGAATAGACATGGCAGATACATTGCCTACCTCTCCTCGCATAATCAAAACTCATCTGCCTGTTCAGTTTCTACCCAAGTCCTTCTGGCAGCATAACTGCAAGGTACTCTTTAATGTTGTTTTCTTATTGATATTGATCGACAAAGTAGTTATATGTAACAATGTACTAACATCAAGGACCAAATAATGAATAGGAGTTTCATTGGCCTGCAAAACCAAACTTGGAATGGTTTCATTAAAAATACTTTTTTAATAAGTTATTTTAAGACAAATTCCCTGTTTGTTGAAGTGTTCATGAACTGAATGTGTGGTTAGAGTCACGTAAGTGGGGTTGCTGCAGGCGAGGCATAAGCGCAGGAGGTTAACACTTAAAGATGTTCTTAATAAGGAAAAAGCAAGCAAGCACCAAACAAGAACAAATAAAACCAGAGACTGTGATAAACAAAATCCTAACCTGTTGCAGATAGAACTGGCACCATCTCTGGTGCCACCATTTTTACAAAGTTGGACCTCCGGAGCGCCTACAACTTGGTGCGTATCAGAGAGGGCGATGAGTGGAAGACAGCATTCATCACCCTTACTGGACATTACGAGAGTTTAGTCATTCCATTTGGTCTCTGTAATGCACCAGCAGCTTTTCAACGTTTCATCAATGACGTTCTCCGTGACATGTTGGGCCGATGGGTATTCGTCTACCTGGATGATATCCTTATCTACTCTCGCACCGTTGAAGAACATGGTCTACACATCAGAGCGGTTCTTAAGAGACTGCTTGCTCACCAGCTGTACTGTAAATTGGAGAAGTGCGCTTTTCATGAGTGCTCCACCACGTTCCTGGGTTTTGTCATCTCGTCCCAGGGTGTGGCCATGGACCCACAGAAGCTAGAAGTTGTACGTCATTGGCCCCTTGTCCGACTGAAGACAACTTCAACGGTTTCTCGGGTTTGCAAACTTCTATTGTCGATTTATCCGGGACTACAGTATGGTTGCAGCACCATTAACCGCTCTGACTCAGCCATCATCTCATCACTTCCAACTCAACTCTACCGCCATCTCCGCCTTCCACGAGCTCTGCCGTCAATTCACCACTGCCCTGATTTTTCTACACCCTTGTAGTTTCTTCTACAAAAAATTTGACCCCACTCAGCAGCGATACGGGATAGGGGACCGCGAGCTGTTGGCCATAAAGTGGGCATTGGAGGAATGGCGACACTGGCTCCAGGGCACTAGGGAGCCGTTTATCGTCTGGACCGACCACCAGAATCTCATCACCATCCGGAACCTCAAACAGCTAAACCCAAGGCAGGCGCGGTAGGCTCTGTTCTTTGAACATTATGATTTCCACCTATCATACCGCCCGGGGTCAAAGGCTGACGCCCTCTCCCGACAGCACGAGGAAGACGCCCCCCCGGGCGAACACCGCGCCTGTTCTTCCCCCCTCCAAGATCATCGCCCCACTACGCTGGGAACTGGAGACGAGGGTTCGCCAAACTCAAGCAGCAGAGAACGAACTGGCAGGCGTGCCCAGTGTGTGCCAGGGCCAAGGACACCAATCAACCAACACCCGGGGAACTCCAACTGCTTCCTGTTCCCCGTCGGCCCTGGACACACATTGCCATCGACTTCATCACTGGCCTGCCGGTCTCCGAAGGAAAAAATGCCATCTTGACCATTGTGGATCGGTTCTCTAAAGCTGTGCACCTGGTGGCCCTCGCCGGACTCCCGTCAGCTAAAAGGACAGCCGAGCTGATTTTAGAGCACGTAGTCCGTCTGCATGGGTTCCCCAAGGACATCGTCTCGGACAGGGGGCCCCAGTTCACTGCACGGTTCTGGAAGGCCTTCTGCCGTCTGATCAATTCCACCTGCAGTCTCTCATCAGGTTACCATCTTCAGATTAATGGTCAGATGGAACGGACCAACCAACAAATGGAGCGCTACCTGAGATGCTTCGTTGCCAACCGTCAGCGCTTCTGG
This sequence comes from Clarias magur, assembly GCA_013621035.1. Taxonomy (NCBI): domain Eukaryota; kingdom Metazoa; phylum Chordata; class Actinopteri; order Siluriformes; family Clariidae; genus Clarias; species Clarias magur. The sequence continues at coordinate 40,506 of QNUK01000972.1, forward strand.
GCCCGCTACCTCACCTGGGCTGGACTTTCCCATAACCTCCATGTTTCCTCCGCCACCAAGTTAAGTCCCTTTGAGGTATGCCAGGGTTTCCAACCTCTGATGTTTGAACATCAAGAACCGGAGGTTGAGATACCAGCGGCCCAACAACAGTTGGTCCGCAGGTGTCGACGGCCGTTGGTCCTAGCCAAGGAAGCAATCCAACGTGCTAACACTTGTTACACCACGCAACATCGCCGTCGACCCCCCCTGGGACGATTGTACCACGTAGGTGACAAAGTGTGGCTGTCCACAAAGAACCTGCACCTCCATACAGAATCAAAGAAATTATCACCAAGGTTCATCGGCCCCTACCGCGTCACCCTCTGCATCAACCCTGTCACCTACCAGCTCCAGCTGCCTGCGGCGCTCCGGATCCATCCGGTATTCCATACCTCACAACTCAAACCCTTCACATCGTCACCCATGGTTGATTGAGTGTGTGTTGCTAGAACGCGGGTTTATTTGTGTAGATCCTTGCTCTTTGTGTAAGAGAGTTCTTAGAGTAATCGCGTGGTTATCCTGCCTATTCATGCTGCTTCCGCGTTTGGGTTTACCATCCACGCTACATGGGCTAACTGCTAAGGCTTTTCAGTTTATCCTTCGGTTGCTCGTGACGCCATCGATAATTGTCGCTTTCTGCCCTCCACTGACACTCAGTTTGTCCTCACCCTGGTCAGCACCACACATAGCCCTCCTGACCTGTACATCATGGTCGATGCGGGGAGCCATGTCACCCAAAGCTTCATACTGCTGTGTCTTGAAGAGCACGTTTCGTATCGCGAGCCGGGAGCCTTCCCAGCTTGGCTGTGCCGCTCGCTCACCTCCTCCATTTTTAGGCAGAATTTCGTACCCAAAGTCGCCAGCAAGTTTCACCAATTCGTGAGTGGAATAGGATGGCATGTTGTCATGAATTTTTGCAACTACGTGCCCATTTTGGTTTTGACCCACTGGCGGCATCATACGGAACTATATCACTTTTAAACAAGTGGAAATATTCATGAATGCCCTTTTCTGGAGACATAATTTGGGCAAATATATTCAGTTTCATATGATAATATAAAATTTATGACCGCATCTCATATATAGGTTGTTAAACAACCATGCAAAGCAATGTATGAATAATAATAAATTAAATGGAGTAGACTGTGGGCATGTAAAGGTATGCAGGTAATAATATCAATAAAATCAAAAATCAATAATTAAGTGAAGTACTCTGGGGAAGTTAGTGGGCTACAGCTGTAATGTGCTGAATTATGGTTCAATGTATTATGGTTCAATGGTATAATGGTATAATGTAATGTAAAAGTCTCCAGATACACATTCACCATAATTACCATAGACAATTCAGAAGCTATGGGTTACTGTAAGTTTGTACGTTTAATGTATAGTTAACCTATAATAAATTATACTTAATATAGTAATATATTATCAATTACCTTAATATACAAACATTTTCTGATATATTTCTTTCAAACAAAAAAAACTTTTTTGTCCCCAGATTGTTTATGTTGCACGCAACGCTAAGGACAACGTTGTTTCCTACTTCCACTTTGACAGAATGGAAAAGGGACAACCAGAGCCAGGAGACTGGAGCAGTTTCTTACAAAGATTCAAAGAAGGAAAGAGTAAGTGAATATGTTAATATGCCATTTAAAAAAGTAAATGAAAAGTGGCAAAGCCCCAGCCTCAATTCTCTTTTGTTTCCTTTAAAATTTCTTAATTAATAATCCCACAACATCTCCAAAAGGGATGGTCTTTCCATGGCTGTCATAAGCACTCTCACCACCTCATATTTCATTGACTCCCTCTTAAGCCCTGCGTCGAAAGCTCTCGTGGTGTGACTCTCCATACCGCACCATAACAAAATTTACTTTAGTTAAACGGTTTGGGCATGTTATAACTACATGGAAACTGAATGATGTCAAAATTATCCTAAAGTTGTGAAAGTGATGCACTAAAAAAAATCGTATCTTGCGTATGGTAAATAAAACCATGCTCCACTGAAGTATACTAATGTCTCTCTATTGTACTGACAGTGGTGTTTGGCTCCTGGTATGACCACGTATGTGGATGGTGGGAAAAGAAAAGGACATACTCCAATATTCACTATATGTTCTATGAGGATCTGGTGAAGGTGAGACCATGAGGTTTTAGCGCACAATAGGAAACCATCCACTTCACTGCAGCAGTGACACATACAATAAAACATGTGCATGTATCTGGATAAAATGTGATGTGAATGACTCAGTAATTTATTTCACAGACAATCGTAGGGATTCAAAGAGACTAGGCACAACAGCAAGACAGTCATCTGTCAAAACCATTAGAATATAACAAAGAAAAAACATGAGTGAAATAAGTGTTGATATGTTGATGTTAAAAAAAATATATATGAGGAAAGAAATGGAATGTAAAGAAGGCAAAAAAATCAGAGCCAAGACCGAGAATTTAATAAGAATTATTTTTCTTGGACATTTCAATCCCTTTTTTCCCTAAATCCTAAAAATATTGCTTTTTATTTTAAAAAGGAAGGAAGTAAGGGTAGGTTGCATTAAAAAACTTTTTATAAGTCGCTCTGGATAAGAGCGTCTGCCAAATGCGTAAATGTAAATAAAAAAGTGATTAAAAATAAAAGACTAAATGCTTTTTTAATGTTTGTTTTTATATCCTTTTTGCAACTGATATAAGGTTGGCAATATTTATTAGCAGCCTTTACTGTACCCCTCCTTCAGGACACTGGACTTGAGATAAAAAAACTTGGCTCCTTTCTTGGTTTATCCACATCCGAAGAAGAGAGGCAGAAGATTGTAGCATGTGTTCAGTTTGATGTTATGAAGGCGAATCCCATGACTAATCTCAGTGATGAACCAACAATGGACCACAGTGTCTCTCAATTCCTGCGTAAAGGTAAGCTTACACAAAAGATGTGTGAAGTGATTAGTGCTTGTGCCTTCGCCTACTTTACTTTACAACATATTTTCAGGGAAAGTCGGTGACTGGAAGAATCACTTCACTGTGGCTCAGAATGAACAGTTTGACGAACACTATAAGCAGAAGATGAAGGACACAAATTTACATTTCTGTAAAGAGATTTAGATTTGGAAAAATCTTTTTGAAACACCAATTAGATAGGCAATAGTTTAATATCAACATTAATTTATATACAGTAATCTATATATATATATATATATATATATATATATATATATATATATAATTTTCTTTAATATAAATGTTAATGTAAAAATTTGTTGTTATAATTAAGCAGACTATTCACTATAGTTCACTATTGAACTTTGGCAGTTTACTATGACGTTCTCTAACATGTAACTAGTTAACATAAAGTTAACTAACATTAATGTATGTGTACATGGATATCTGTCTAAATTACTGCTGTGAATCATTGTTCCTTTGATTTTTGATTCAGTTCAATGAAACTATTGTTTATTGTCTCAAACGACTGTTTTTCACAGAATTTGAAGTATAATTAACATTGAATTTCTGTGTAAACTGTGGCGTTGATCGTTTACATGTCGTGTCTTGTACAAATCAATAATCTTGGGCTAGAAAATGTGTCTTGGTCTGTAATGTGTCTAGCCCTAGAATGTTGAAATTATGGCTTATCTAAATTGCCTTTAAGAGCATGCCTTGAGGCGGGACACAAAGCTAATTGTGTACATGCTGTTGAAGACTTTTTGCCATACCCATTATAAGCAAAGCTGATAAAATCTACTGTATCTATGGCAAACAAAAACAGCTTGTCAGACATTACAATATAACATGGTTATACATTTTTATGAGGCGCCGTATAGGGCTTAAATCAAACTTCACTCATGCACACACATATGAAACACTTGCATACACATATATGAAACAGTCACACATCTATATATACTACTAACTGCTCACACAACTACATATGAAATGCGCGCGCACATACCTATGAGACGCGCGCACATATATACAAACTCTCCGCGCACACACACATATGAGATGCACGCACATATAAACAAACTCTCCGCGCACATACACACGCAAACTCTCCGTGCACGCACACCTATGAGATGCACGCACACACACATATGAAATTCTCAGTGTAACCGGAAGGCATTTCAGTGTAAAAGGAAGTCATTTCAGTGTAGACGGACTTGTCGCTTCATACTCCATGATTGGTAGTAGCGGTTTGTAAACAGCCTGCTGTTGGACAGTTTAGAAGACGGAGTAGGACAGTATAATGATCATCACTGCTCAAATCACAAGGCATATTCACAACTGTCCACATAATGTCTGAATATTGCAGCGGCACAAAACGCAGGTGATGTTTAGCAAAAAGAAAATTGAAGCACGGAATCTGTGGCTAATATGTCGGATCCTTTTACCGCGGTGATAATAAATAAACCACTCGCTGTCTTCTAAACTGTCCAGTAACAGTCTATTTAAAATGCTACTACTAATCAGAGAGAATGAATCGTCAAGTCCATATACATTGAAATTACTACACCCTACACCTGTGTAGGGTGTATGTCTGTGTGGGGGAATGTCTGTTAAGGGAACTTCACTCTACAAAATTCCGCCATTCGGAACATCCTGCAACGTCACTTCCTACTGTACATACGTTACCATAGTAACATAAGCACCTTGGATACCTGTCCCTGCTGCTGTGGAAAGTTCACGCTACGGACAGTAAATATAGAATATTTATTGAAAAAAACTGACACTAAAATATATAATGTTTTGAAACGTTTATAACTTATGAATAAATGATTCGATTAATTTACAAGATGTACGGAGATTTATTTATTTATTTATACAGATTACTAGTCTATGTAATACTAAATATTTCTTAATTAAATTAAAATAAAATTATTGTGTCCTGTTTATATGGTGTTGTCCTCGAAAATAATTATAATAAAGATTGTAATGACTGATAGGAATTCCCTTGTTTGTGCGCGTCTCATAGGTGTGAGTGTGTGTGCGCACAGAGACTGTGTATGTGCGTGCATCTCATAGGTGTATGCGCGTGCATGCCATATGTGTGTGTGTGCTTGCATCTCATAGGTGTGTGTGCATGGAGAGTTTGCATATATGTGCGCGTAGAGTTTGTAGATATGTGCGCGGAGAGTTTGTATATATGTGCGCGCGTCTCATAGGTATGTGCGCGCGCATTTCATATGTAGTTGTGTGAGCAGTTAGTAGTATATATAGATGTGTGACTGTTTCATATATGTGTATGCAAGTGTTTCATATGTGTGTGCATGAGTGAAGTTTGATTGAGTGAAGCCCTATACGGCGCCTCATACATTTTAAAGTCCACAAAACATATCTGTTTAGTAATAGCTACCGAGAAAGAGAGAAACACTGTTTTGTGTCAAGTTTAAATTTTTGGATTGTTCTCTGAATATTTCCAGCTACCACAACATAAATGAGGGATTTTCTATAATAGCGCCAAAATTCCTCAAAGCAAAATGGCAGGTTGAATTACATGAACTGAAAAAAACTTGTTGCTATAAAAATGTTTAAATTCACATCCGGGATATCACAGGCAGAGCAGTGGAGTGCCGATTGCTGCTGTCCATGCCGCAGTGTACTGTGTGCTTCCTGCTCCCTGTGCAGTCTACTTCTCAGAAACTACTTACCGATCGGAACGCAACACTCTTAACTACCAGGCTGGGTTGCCAGTTGCACAATAAACAGTGTAACGTGTTAAAATTACCCCTCTGCCATAAACTAACCAAATTGTTAGTATTCTAAAAAGCATGGAAGAAGAGCTTCCTCAACTATAAAAAAGCTCTCAGTGATGCTAGATCAACATATCTCTCCACTCTTATAGAAAATAACAAAAATAATCAGAGATTTTTAATTTAATACCGTAGCTAAATTAACTAAAAACAAGACCACTACAGAAACACATCATGCACACTGAAAAAAAGGACTTGTAAGATTTACTTGATAAAATCCTCGTAACAATTTGCACGCATAGCTTTTAAGTAAATTTTATTGCTCCAATATTAAGTACAACTTAAAGTAAAAGTTACATAAATACATTTAAGTCACAAGTTGGTTTTATGTAAAATAATCAAGTAAAGTTAATTTGTTATATTAGCAGGAACATTGTTTTTATGAATTATTAAGTAACTCTTACTATAATTTTGTTTTGTGAGATTTTCCCTTACTTGGTTTTATCTATTTATATTATTCCCTATAATAATGTAAACATTGCTAATTTATGTTTTGTAAAGAAACTAATTATTTCATCAATATCTTTCACAAATCACACAACAAAAATATTATTAAAAACAGTTTATTCACCAACATTACCGAATGTTTTTGACATTAACAGTCTCGATACAGGTTGTCTTTTTAATAAAAGTGCATTCAGTTACATTTTGCATCCATAGGAACAGTAAGCAGTGCACATGACTTTGCAGTATTGCCACATTCTCGCGAAATTTCCTTTCCTTGAAGTATAATGGATACATCATCCGGTTCTTCCCCTTCAACAGTACGTACTACGAGGATTTTAAGATGGTGCAAACAGGCATCACTTCGTCTGTCCTCCTGTATAACATTTACAAGAAAAAGATAAAGATAATTATTTTGATAAACAAAAATGTAATTGCTTCAATCACCTGTGCTGACTTACACAAACTTACACTTACTTACACAGAAAAGTGTCATGTCTCCCCGAGATGAATCAGACGCAGATGCAGATTCCATGTTCACAAGTATATTTCTTTATTTCTTTTTACACACAACACAAAGTCTCTTGACACGCACTGCGGTCCTGAGCAAAATTCCCAGGCTGAGTCTGCAGGTGGGTAAACAAAACTCTCACACACGTGAGGAGAAAACAGAGAACTCAGATACTTGAAAAGTCTGTGCGAATGGTTGAGGATTCCTTTTCCTCAAAATACCCCACACCTGCAGACACCGTTCAGTCCTGGGAGTGAAAGGAGAAAAGTAGACACAAACATTAGTATATTCTGGACAACCGGGTGAAGACTTGAGACGTGCACAACAGTGGACAGGCGAATCCCTACTGGTTCGACTGGAATAAATAGTCAGACACACAAGGGAATCACAGGTGCTCGTGTTTAGTGCTTAAGTGCTGGTCGTGCATACATAGACACACTAGGTGGGGACAAAGCTTCAACTCAGTAATCCGGGGAACCTGATCTTATTCCCCTGAGCTGTGGAGGTACAGATGTTACAAAAAGAACATAATAAAAGAACATAATAAAAAATCACCATCATTTCATACACATCAGATTGTTAAACTTGGGTTAAATTGCTTTAGCAATAATCTTGTATCAGTAAAACATTTGTAGAACATTGCATGACATGGCTACACTTCATAGTCTGATTACTTTGCACATTTACAGTGTCAGGAAATCGTATGATGAGTGCTGAGTTTGTATTTAGTTCACCCAAACATGAATTCTTTCAATAATTACTCAGTTTTATGATGCTACAAACCTTTATGTTCATACATTTTACTCATTTAAAAAGTTTTAATTGATATATTTTTAACAGCAGGGGTGGGGTGGGGGATTCTAGTGTAGTTCAAAAAAGATAAGTGAATATAAATTTTAAACTAGTTGTTTTTAATTGAAGGAACACCTTTGCATAATAAAGCTGTAGCCTTTCCTAGGTTGTGACTTTTTCATTCATGTAATCATTTATTCCCATCTTCTATTGTGCTTATCCTGTACAGGGTCATAGAGGCCTGGAGCCTATCCCAGGAAACTTTGTGCACAAAGCGGGGTACACCCAGGACAGGGTGCCAGTCCATCGCAGGAGAATGGGGTGCTTTCATGTCAGTATGGACCAAAATGTCAAAGGAATGTTTTCAGCACCTGCGGGAGTGTCCAAACCAGTACTCTTAAGGTGTACCTAAGAATTACCTGGCGAATAAGTGTACATTAACTATATGGGTGGAGACAAAGTAAATAAAAGTCTGAGGAGGTTAAACCTGTGGAAAATGCTGCTGTTGAAAAAGGCTGCCACATAACACTTTTAAAGAGTAAGTCAAGCTGTTTAAATATTTGAATACTTTGTTTAGCTGAATATTAGTTATACATGTTTTAGAAAAATAAGTACTGAATTGATTTCTAAATAAAAACATTATTATATCGTATTTATATTTTTTTTATATTTTTGTATTTATATATACAAAATCCTAACCTGTTGCAGATAGAACTGGCACCATCTCTGGTGCCACCATTTTTACAAAGTTGGACCTCCGGAGCGCCTACAACTTGGTGCGTATCAGAGAGGGCGATGAGTGGAAGACAGCATTCATCACCCTTACTGGACATTACGAGAGTTTAGTCATTCCATTTGGTCTCTGTAATGCACCAGCAGCTTTTCAACGTTTCATCAATGACGTTCTCCGTGACATGTTGGGCCGATGGGTATTCGTCTACCTGGATGATATCCTTATCTACTCTCGCACCGTTGAAGAACATGGTCTACACGTCAGAGCGGTTCTTAAGAGACTGCTTGCTCACCAGCTGTACTGTAAATTGGAGAAGTGCGCTTTTCATGAGTGCTCCACCACGTTCCTGGGTTTTGTCATCTCGTCCCAGGGTGTGGCCATGGACCCACAGAAGCTAGAAGTTGTACGTCATTGGCCCCTTGTCCGACTGAAGACAACTTCAACGGTTTCTCGGGTTTGCAAACTTCTATTGTCGATTTATCCGGGACTACAGTATGGTTGCAGCACCATTAACCGCTCTGACTCAGCCATCATCTCATCACTTCCAACTCAACTCTACCGCCATCTCCGCCTTCCACGAGCTCTGCCGTCAATTCACCACTGCCCTGATTTTTCTACACCCTTGTAGTTTCTTCTACAAAAAATTTGACCCCACTCAGCAGCGATACGGGATAGGGGACCGCGAGCTGTTGGCCATAAAGTGGGCATTGGAGGAATGGCGACACTGGCTCCAGGGCACTAGGGAGCCGTTTATCGTCTGGACCGACCACCAGAATCTCATCACCATCCGGAACCTCAAACAGCTAAACCCAAGGCAGGCGCGGTAGGCTCTGTTCTTTGAACATTATGATTTCCACCTATCATACCGCCCGGGGTCAAAGGCTGACGCCCTCTCCCGACAGCACGAGGAAGACGCCCCCCCGGGCGAACACCGCGCCTGTTCTTCCCCCCTCCAAGATCATCGCCCCACTACGCTGGGAACTGGAGACGAGGGTTCGCCAAACTCAAGCAGCAGAGAACGAACTGGCAGGCGTGCCCAGTGTGTGCCAGGGCCAAGGACACCAATCAACCAACACCCGGGGAACTCCAACTGCTTCCTGTTCCCCGTCGGCCCTGGACACACATTGCCATCGACTTCATCACTGGCCTGCCGGTCTCCGAAGGAAAAAATGCCATCTTGACCATTGTGGATCGGTTCTCTAAAGCTGTGCACCTGGTGGCCCTCGCCGGACTCCCGTCAGCTAAAAGGACAGCCGAGCTGATTTTAGAGCACGTAGTCCGTCTGCATGGGTTCCCCAAGGACATCGTCTCGGACAGGGGGCCCCAGTTCACTGCACGGTTCTGGAAGGCCTTCTGCCGTCTGATCAATTCCACCTGCAGTCTCTCATCAGGTTACCATCTTCAGATTAATGGTCAGATGGAACGGACCAACCAACAAATGGAGCGCTACCTGAGATGCTTCGTTGCCAACCGTCAGCGCTTCTGGGCCCGCTACCTCACCTGGGCTGGACTTTCCCATAACCTCCATGTTTCCTCCGCCACCAAGTTAAGTCCCTTTGAGGTATGCCAGGGTTTCCAACCTCTGATGTTTGAACATCAAGAACCGGAGGTTGAGATACCAGCGGCCCAACAACAGTTGGTCCGCAGGTGTCGACGGCCGTTGGTCCTAGCCAAGGAAGCAATCCAACGTGCTAACACTTGTTACACCACGCAACATCGCCGTCGACCCCCCCTGGGACGATTGTACCACGTAGGTGACAAAGTGTGGCTGTCCACAAAGAACCTGCACCTCCATACAGAATCAAAGAAATTATCACCAAGGTTCATCGGCCCCTACCGCGTCACCCTCTGCATCAACCCTGTCACCTACCAGCTCCAGCTGCCTGCGGCGCTCCGGATCCATCCGGTATTCCATACCTCACAACTCAAACCCTTCACATCGTCACCCATGGTTGATTGAGTGTGTGTTGCTAGAACGCGGGTTTATTTGTGTAGATCCTTGCTCTTTGTGTAAGAGAGTTCTTAGAGTAATCGCGTGGTTATCCTGCCTATTCATGCTGCTTCCGCGTTTGGGTTTACCATCCACGCTACATGGGCTAACTGCTAAGGCTTTTCAGTTTATCCTTCGGTTGCTCGTGACGCCATCGATAATTGTCGCTTTCTGCCCTCCACTGACACTCAGTTTGTCCTCACCCTGGTCAGCACCACACATAGCCCTCCTGACCTGTACATCATGGTCGATGCGGGGAGCCATGTCACCCAAAGCTTCATACTGCTGTGTCTTGAAGAGCACGTTTCGTATCGCGAGCCGGGAGCCTTCCCAGCTTGGCTGTGCCGCTCGCTCACCTCCTCCATTTTTAGGCAGAATTTCGTACCCAAAGTCGCCAGCAAGTTTCACCAATTCGTGAGTGGAATAGGATGGCATGTTGTCATGAATTTTTGCAACTACGTGCCCATTTTGGTTTTGACCCACTGGCGGCATCATACGGAACTATATCACTTTTAAACAAGTGGAAATATTCATGAATGCCCTTTTCTGGAGACATAATTTGGGCAAATATATTCAGTTTCATATGATAATATAAAATTTATGACCGCATCTCATATATAGGTTGTTAAACAACCATGCAAAGCAATGTATGAATAATAATAAATTAAATGGAGTAGACTGTGGGCATGTAAAGGTATGCAGGTAATAATATCAATAAAATCAAAAATCAATAATTAAGTGAAGTACTCTGGGGAAGTTAGTGGGCTACAGCTGTAATGTGCTGAATTATGGTTCAATGTATTATGGTTCAATGGTATAATGGTATAATGTAATGTAAAAGTCTCCAGATACACATTCACCATAATTACCATAGACAATTCAGAAGCTATGGGTTACTGTAAGTTTGTACGTTTAATGTATAGTTAACCTATAATAAATTATACTTAATATAGTAATATATTATCAATTACCTTAATATACAAACATTTTCTGATATATTTCTTTCAAACAAAAAAAACTTTTTTGTCCCCAGATTGTTTATGTTGCACGCAACGCTAAGGACAACGTTGTTTCCTACTTCCACTTTGACAGAATGGAAAAGGGACAACCAGAGCCAGGAGACTGGAGCAGTTTCTTACAAAGATTCAAAGAAGGAAAGAGTAAGTGAATATGTTAATATGCCATTTAAAAAAGTAAATGAAAAGTGGCAAAGCCCCAGCCTCAATTCTCTTTTGTTTCCTTTAAAATTTCTTAATTAATAATCCCACACCATCTCCAAAAGGGATGGTCTTTCCATGGCTGTCATAAGCACTCTCACCACCTCATATTTCATTGACTCCCTCTTAAGCCCTGCGTCGAAAGCTCTCGTGGTGTGACTCTCCATACCGCACCATAACAAAATTTACTTTAGTTAAACGGTTTGGGCATGTTATAACTACATGGAAACTGAATGATGTCAAAATTATCCTAAAGTTGTGAAAGTGATGCACTAAAAAAAAATCGTATCTTGCGTATGGTAAATAAAACCATGCTCCACTGAAGTATACTAATGTCTCTCTATTGTACTGACAGTGGTGTTTGGCTCCTGGTATGACCACGTATGTGGATGGTGGGAAAAGAAAAGGACATACTCCAATATTCACTATATGTTCTATGAGGATCTGGTGAAGGTGAGACCATGAGGTTTTAGCGCACAACAGGAAACCATCCACTTCACTGCAGCAGTGACACATACAATAAAACATGTGCATGTATCTGGATAAAATGTGATGTGAATGACTCAGTAATTTATTTCACAGACAATCGTAGGGATTCAAAGAGACTAGGCACAACAGCAAGACAGTCATCTGTCAAAACCATTAGAATATAACAAAGAAAAAACATGAGTGAAATAAGTGTTGATATGTTGATGTTAAAAAAATATATATGAGGAAAGAAATGGAATGTAAAGAAGGCAAAAAAATCAGAGCCAAGACCGAGAATTTAATAAGAATTATTTTTCTTGGACATTTCAATCCCTTTTTTCCCTAAATCCTAAAAATATTGCTTTTTATTTTAAAAAGGAAGGAAGTAAGGGTAGGTTGCATTAAAAAACTTTTTATAAGTCGCTCTGGATAAGAGCGTCTGCCAAATGCGTAAATGTAAATAAAAAAGTGATTAAAAATAAAAGACTAAATGCTTTTTTAATGTTTGTTTTTATATCCTTTTTGCAACTGATATAAGGTTGGCAATATTTATTAGCAGCCTTTACTGTACCCCTCCTTCAGGACACTGGACTTGAGATAAAAAAACTTGGCTCCTTTCTTGGTTTATCCACATCCGAAGAAGAGAGGCAGAAGATTGTAGCATGTGTTCAGTTTGATGTTATGAAGGCGAATCCCATGACTAATCTCAGTGATGAACCAACAATGGACCACAGTGTCTCTCAATTCCTGCGTAAAGGTAAGCTTACACAAAAGATGTGTGAAGTGATTAGTGCTTGTGCCTTCGCCTACTTTACTTTACAACATATTTTCAGGGAAAGTCGGTGACTGGAAGAATCACTTCACTGTGGCTCAGAATGAACAGTTTGACGAACACTATAAGCAGAAGATGAAGGACACAAATTTACATTTCTGTAAAGAGATTTAGATTTGGAAAAATCTTTTTGAAACACCAATTAGATAGGCAATAGTTTAATATCAACATTAATTTATATACAGTAATCTATATATATATATATATATATTATATATATATATATATATATATATATATATATATAATTTTCTTTAATATAAATGTTAATGTAAAAATTTGTTGTTATAATTAAGCAGACTATTCACTATAGTTCACTATTGAACTTTGGCAGTTTACTATGACGTTCTCTAACATGTAACTAGTTAACATAAAGTTAACTAACATTAATGTATGTGTACATGGATATCTGTCTAAATTACTGCTGTGAATCATTGTTCCTTTGATTTTTGATTCAGTTCAATGAAACTATTGTTTATTGTCTCAAACGACTGTTTTTCACAGAATTTGAAGTATAATTAACATTGAATTTCTGTGTAAACTGTGGCGTTGATCGTTTACATGTCGTGTCTTGTACAAATCAATAATCTTGGGCTAGAAAATGTGTCTTGGTCTGTAATGTGTCTAGCCCTAGAATGTTGAAATTATGGCTTATCTAAATTGCCTTTAAGAGCATGCCTTGAGGCGGGACACAAAACTAATTGTGTACATGCTGTTGAAGACTTTTTGCCATACCCATTATAAGCAAAGCTGATAAAATCTACTGTATCTATGGCAAACAAAAACAGCTTGTCAGACATTACAATATAACATGGTTATACATTTTTATGAGGCGCCGTATAGGGCTTAAATCAAACTTCACTCATGCACACACATATGAAACACTTGCATACACATATATGAAACAGTCACACATCTATATATACTACTAACTGCTCACACAACTACATATGAAATGCGCGCGCACATACCTATGAGACGCGCGCACATATATACAAACTCTCCGCGCACACACACATATGAGATGCACGCACATATATACAACCTCTCCGCGCACATGCACACGCAAACTCTCCGTGCACACACACCTATGAGATGCACACACACACACATATGAAATTCTCAGTGTAACCGGAAGGCATTTCAGTGTAAAAGGAAGTCATTTCAGTGTAGACGGACTTGTCGCTTCATACTCCATGATTGGTAGTAGCGGTTTGTAAACAGCCTGCTGTTGGACAGTTTAGAAGACGGAGTAGGACAGTATAATGATCATCACTGCTCAAATCACAAGGCATATTCACAACTGTCCACATAATGTCTGAATATTGCAGCGGCACAAAACGCAGGTGATGTTTAGCAAAAAGAAAATTGAAGCACGGAATCTGTGGCTAATATGTCGGATCCTTTTGTGGTGATAATAAATAAACCACTCGCTGTCTTCTAAACTGTCCAGTAACAGTCTATTTAAAATGCTACTACTAATCAGAGAGAATGAATCGTCAAGTCCATATACATTGAAATTACTACACCCTACACCTGTGTAGGGTGTATGTCTGTGTGGGGGAATGTCTGTTAAGGGAACTTCACTCTACAAAATTCCGCCATTCGGAACATCCTGCAACGTCACTTCCTACTGTACATACGTTACCATAGTAACATAAGCACCTTGGATACCTGTCCCTGCTGCTGTGGAAAGTTCACGCTACGGACAGTAAATATAGAATATTTATTGAAAAAAACTGACACTAAAATATATAATGTTTTGAAACGTTTATAACTTATGAATAAATGATTCGATTAATTTACAAGATGTACGGAGATTTATTTATTTATTTATACAGATTACTAGTCTATGTAATACTAAATATTTCTTAATTAAATTAAAATAAAATTATTGTGTCCTGTTTATATGGTGTTGTCCTCGAAAATAATTATAATAAAGATTGTAATGACTGATAGGAATTCCCTTGTTTGTGCGCGTCTCATAGGTGTGAGTGTGTGTGCGCACAGAGACTGTGTATGTGCGTGCATCTCATAGGTGTATGCGCGTGCATGCCATATGTGTGTGTGTGCTTGCATCTCATAGGTGTGTGTGCATGGAGAGTTTGCATATATGTGCGCGTAGAGTTTGTAGATATGTGCGCGGAGAGTTTGTATATATGTGCGCGCGTCTCATAGGTATGTGCGCGCGCATTTCATATGTAGTTGTGTGAGCAGTTAGTAGTATATATAGATGTGTGACTGTTTCATATATGTGTATGCAAGTGTTTCATATGTGTGTGCATGAGTGAAGTTTGATTGAGTGAAGCCCTATACGGCGCCTCATACATTTTAAAGTCCACAAAACATATCTGTTTAGTAATAGCTACCGAGAAAGAGAGAAACACTGTTTTGTGTCAAGTTTAAATTTTTGGATTGTTCTCTGAATATTTCCAGCTACCACAACATAAATGAGGGATTTTCTATAATAGCGCCAAAATTCCTCAAAGCAAAATGGCAGGTTGAATTACATGAACTGAAAAAAACTTGTTGCTATAAAAATGTTTAAATTCACATCCGGGATATCACAGGCAGAGCAGTGGAGTGCCGATTGCTGCTGTCCATGCCGCAGTGTACTGTGTGCTTCCTGCTCCCTGTGCAGTCTACTTCTCAGAAACTACTTACCGATCGGAACGCAACACTCTTAACTACCAGGCTGGGTTGCCAGTTGCACAATAAACAGTGTAACGTGTTAAAATTACCCCTCTGCCATAAACTAACCAAATTGTTAGTATTCTAAAAAGCATGGAAGAAGAGCTTCCTCAACTATAAAAAAGCTCTCAGTGATGCTAGATCAACATATCTCTCCACTCTTATAGAAAATAACAAAAATAATCAGAGATTTTTAATTTAATACCGTAGCTAAATTAACTAAAAACAAGACCACTACAGAAACACAACATCATGCACACTGAAAAAAAGGACTTGTAAGATTTACTTGATAAAATCCTCGTAACAATTTGCACGCATAGCTTTTAAGTAAATTTTATTGCTCCAATATTAAGTACAACTTAAAGTAAAAGTTACATAAATACATTTAAGTCACAAGTTGGTTTTATGTAAAATAATCAAGTAAAGTTAATTTATTGTTATATTAGCAGGAACATTGTTTTTATGAATTATTAAGTAACTCTTACTATAATTTTGTTTTGTGAGATTTTCCCTTACTTGGTTTTATCTATTTATATTATTCCCTATAATAATGTAAACATTGCTAATTTATGTTTTGTAAAGAAACTAATTATTTCATCAATATCTTTCACAAATCACACAACAAAAATATTATTAAAAACAGTTTATTCACCAACATTACCGAATGTTTTTGACATTAACAGTCTCGATACAGGTTGTCTTTTTAATAAAAGTGCATTCAGTTACATTTTGCATCCATAGGAACAGTAAGCAGTGCACATGACTTTGCAGTATTGCCACATTCTCGCGAAATTTCCTTTCCTTGAAGTATAATGGATACATCATCCGGTTCTTCCCCTTCAACAGTACGTACTACGAGGATTTTAAGATGGTGCAAACAGGCATCACTTCGTCTGTCCTCCTGTATAACATTTACAAGAAAAAGATAAAGATAATTATTTTGATAAACAAAAATGTAATTGCTTCAATCACCTGTGCTGACTTACACAAACTTACACTTACTCACACAGAAAAGTGTCATGTCTCCCCGAGATGAATCAGACGCAGATGCAGATTCCATGTTCACAAGTATATTTCTTTATTTCTTTTTACACACAACACAAAGTCTCTTGACACGCACTGCGGTCCTGAGCAAAATTCCCAGGCTGAGTCTGCAGGTGGGTAAACAAAACTCTCACACACGTGAGGAGAAAACAGAGAACTCAGATACTTGAAAAGTCTGTGCGAATGGTTGAGGATTCCTTTTCCTCAAAATACCCCACACCTGCAGACACCGTTCAGTCCTGGGAGTGAAAGGAGAAAAGTAGACACAAACATTAGTATATTCTGGACAACCGGGTGAAGACTTGAGACGTGCACAACAGTGGACAGGCGAATCCCTACTGGTTCGACTGGAATAAATAGTCAGACACACAAGGGAATCACAGGTGCTCGTGTTTAGTGCTTAAGTGCTGGTCGTGCATACATAGACACACTAGGTGGGGACAAAGCTTCAACTCAGTAATCCGGGGAACCTGATCTTATTCCCCTGAGCTGTGGAGGTACAGATGTTACAAAAAGAACATAATAAAAGAACATAATAAAAAATCACCATCATTTCATACACATCAGATTGTTAAACTTGGGTTAAATTGCTTTAGCAATAATCTTGTATCAGTAAAACATTTGTAGAACATTGCATGACATGGCTACACTTCATAGTCTGATTACTTTGCACATTTACAGTGTCAGGAAATCGTATGATGAGTGCTGAGTTTGTATTTAGTTCATCCAAACATGAATTCTTTCAATAATTACTCAGTTTTATGATGCTACAAACCTTTATGTTCATACATTTTACTCATTTAAAAAGTTTTAATTGATATATTTTTAACAGCAGGGGTGGGGTGGGGGATTCTAGTGTAGTTCAAAAAAGATAAGTGAATATAAATTTTAAACTAGTTGTTTTTAATTGAAGGAACACCTTTGCATAATAAAGCTGTAGCCTTTCCTAGGTTGTGACTTTTTCATTCATGTAATCATTTATTCCCATCTTCTATTGTGCTTATCCTGTACAGGGTCATAGAGGCCTGGAGCCTATCCCAGGAAACTTTGTGCACAAAGCGGGGTACACCCAGGACAGGGTGCCAGTCCATCGCAGGAGAATGGGGTGCTTTCATGTCAGTATGGACCAAAATGTCAAAGGAATGTTTTCAGCACCTGCGGGAGTGTCCAAACCAGTACTCTTAAGGTGTACCTAAGAATTACCTGGCGAATAAGTGTACATTAACTATATGGGTGGAGACAAAGTAAATAAAAGTCTGAGGAGGTTAAACCTGTGGAAAATGCTGCTGTTGAAAAAGGCTGCCACATAACACTTTTAAAGAGTAAGTCAAGCTGTTTAAATATTTGAATACTTTGTTTAGCTGAATATTAGTTATACATGTTTTAGAAAAATAAGTACTGAATTGATTTCTAAATAAAAACATTATTATATCGTATTTATATTGTTTATTCTGGTAGTTTAAGGAAATTTAGTTAGAACATTGGATACATTTAAAGAGTGATTCACATTTATGTTCTTGATATTATGCTGAGTCATAGCTAAAGACCTGTCTGTTGCTGTTTGGATTTACACACCATGAATCAGTTAGTTGCTGCTTTGCTAAAATATCACCACAAACATTAAAGAAATGTTGGCTTGAGTGTGGTGTTAATCTCTAATTTACTGTATATCTGGAATCGTTTAGTAAAACACAGTACCGTGTGTTTTTCTGAGCAAGTTTCTACAAGTCCATGTATTTCTGTATTCCAGAGATTTCTTTCATTCCAATATGGATCAGTTACGTCCAAAGCTTTTTGACTTCCACGGTGTGTCTATGACACATTTTTTCACAGACAACTGGGACAGAGTCCAGAACTTCAAAGCTAAACCAGATGACATTGTTGTTGCCACATACCCTAAAGCAGGTAACCTGCATCAATAAATAAACAAATGACTTTTTAATTTTTTTATTTATGCTTAATAAATCTGTTTTTAGTTTTTAAATCTGACTTGGTTAGTCTCTCTCTCTCTCTCTCTCTCTCTCTCTTTATCAGGCACCACTTGGGTCTGCTACATTCTTGACCTACTGTTTTTTCATCAGACGTGTCCTGAGCGTGAAAAATCTGTCGCTATCTATGACAGAGTGCCATTTTTGGAGTTGATCTTCCCACTCTATCCTACAGGTCAGAATATCTCTATCAAGACATCTAAACAATTTCACTGTCATTACATTACTGTCACTGACATTTTTCAAAATGGTAAAGAATAAACCACAATAGGGTGTGGAGTAAGCAAAATGCTATGTTAGGTTACTTATACAACACAAGTTAATTATTCTCCAATAACAGCAGGCCTGAAATAAAGATAAAGAGACTTTATTGTCATTTTAGTGATAGATCAAAATGTGATTGGTAGTTCTCAGAGACCAGGAACAATGAAGAAAATGTAAGAATAAACAAAATAATAAACCGAAGGTACGTTTGCTCCTTTTAAACCATAGCAGTTTGCCAACAATTACATATTACCTACACCTATTGAAAATATGAGGGTTTTTTGCGCCAATATAAATGTCAACTCTTTTTTCACATTTCGCGTCAACCAACAACCAACAAATTTCAAGTAAAAAAAAAAAAAGCTAAAGTATTTAGAAAAAAGAAATTCAATAACCTTATTGTGCCAAAAAAAAAAAAAAAATAGTGCTTTCCAAGTGGCACAAAAGAAAAGTGTCTGTCACTGTGATCTGTGATGAAGCATGAGCAGCAGTTGGCTTACTTCACCTGAATCATCACCTGATAGCCTTTACTATGGGTGTCACTACAGTAGGTCCTGTTCACTGGGGCACATGACTGAGTATTGATCTGTTGTCCCCAGTAAAAGCTCACATTCATAAAATAATCCTGCAATATTAACAGGAATGTGTAGACTCAGTGTACTAATTAATGAATGACACATCATAGTCTTAACTGTTTATAGTTACATTTTAATGCTGTCAACCGTTCTCTGATGTTCCTGTTAACACTTAGAGACTTCTTTCTTAAAAATAAATACATATCTCTGCAGAGAAAGCATCACCATGTAAACGATTAGACATTTACAACTGTGCACACACTCATTAATACAAGAGACAGCCCGGTCAAAATCTTACTTTATTTCTCTATGTAATCCTCTGCTACATAAAAGCACTTATCCCAGCATTTACTATTGCTTACATACCATAAAAGTAGAATGTTTTCTCACTACACCAGAGCCATGACAGACTGCCTGCTTCATGGTTCAAATGCTGGCCTACCAAGAACTCCAATAATGGGCCAAACTTGGAGCGAGGTTCAGGGGATGTTGCAATAAATCTCAGCCAAGTTCCTGTAATGTGCAAGAGATGATTTGTGAATAAATTTGTGCACAGTTCCCACAGACAGACGTGTCTCTTCCACAAGTTGGCAAGGAGTTATCCGTCGATTTTCAAGTATATACACACTGAATGTTAATTGGATCGACTGCATTGGGCTCTGAGCCACTGAGGGCGGGATTGTTATTCATAGATGTATGGCCTCCTTTAAAATATTTGCACCATTCAAACCATTTTACTGTGGCAAAGAGTCCCATGACCGTACTGTGCTTTGAAGTATTTTGTTTAACATCAGTTTAACATCTCCATTCATGAGAAATGCATCACAAGTCCCAGTTTGACTTGAACACATCCTGTATAAACTAGTGCTTTGATTTTCATTTGGTACTATTTTCAGAGTTGCTGTTATGGACAAATATTCAACCTTCTACCAATCAAAACTGAAAGGTTCTCTAAATTAAATAATTGCCTAAAAAGGAAAAAAGTCATTATAGGCAAAAGGCATACCGGAGTCTTTTTCTTTTTGGCAAAAGTATGTTTTTTGTTTTAATTCCTACAGGAACAGACAAGGCGGATACATTGCCTACCTCTCCTCGCATCATCAAAACTCATCTGCCTGTTCAGTTTCTACCCAAGTCCTTCTGGGAGCAGAACTGCAAAGTACTCTTTAACATGATTGTTGTGACGTTTTCCTATTGATACATACTGTAGATAAAGTTGTCATATATAACAATATACTAACATCAACTATGGAATAGGGGTTTGCAAAACAGCTTTAATATTTCTAGAAAGCTTCTTGTCTTTATCCTGGTATTTATCACAACTCTTTACTATGTTTATCATCATAAAAATTGTAGCAACATAAGGTCAACTGTCCCATAAAATTATCTCATATATATTGGCTGTTAAACAGTCATGCAAAGCAATATATGGGCCTAAAGGAATTCCATAGGATGCCTGCTCTTACCACCACTAAGGATACCCCACCATAGATGTACTGTAAATTTATAACATATAGTTAACCTACAATAAATTATTCTTTCTTAATAATGTAAATATGTATACATTATCAATCTTATCTTAATAAAATATCCATATATTTTTCTTGTGAAACAAACTCTGCTTTTTTCTGTTTCTAGATTGTTTATGTCGCACGCAACGCTAAGGACAATGTTGTTTCCTATTTCCACTTTGACAGAATGGAAAAGTTACAACCAGAACCAGGAGACTGGAGCAGTTTCTTACAAAGATTTAAAGAAGGAAAAAGTCAGTGAATTACTTTTTTTTTTTTTAATAGTAACCCACCACTAATTTTAAAAAATTAGTTCGGTTAATCAGTTTGGGCATTTCATAGCTACATGCAATCAGAATGCTGTCCATACTATCCTCGTTGTGAAAGTTATGTGGAAAAAATGGTACAACTCCAGTGTATGGTGAATAAAACCCTGCTTTGTTACAGTATACTAATATGTCTCTTTATTGTACTGACAGTGGTGTTTGGCTCCTGGTATGACCATGTATGTGGATGGTGGGAAAAGAAAAGGACATACTCCAATATCCACTATATGTTCTATGAGGATCTGGTGAAGGTGAGACCATGAGTGCAGGTGTTTGTGCACAACAGGAAACTGTCCACTTCATTTGCAGCAGTGACACACAAAACTATGTGTGAATCTCGATGAAATGTGATGCAAAGGACCCAGAAATTTATTTTACAGCCAATCTTAGGGATTCAAAGAGACTGGACACAATACCCAGACAGGCATCTGGCAAAACCAAATGCACTATTAGAAATTGACAAAGAAAACTCAATTGTGGATGCAAAGGAAAAAATGTCAAGGGAAGAAGGCAAAAGAGTCCGAGCCAAGACTGAGAGAGTTAATAGGAAATAGTTTCCTGGACACTTCAATTGTTTTTTTTCTTAAATCTTAATAAAAAGTTACTCTACATAAAAAAGAAAAGAAAAAGTGATTTCCTTATAAATAAACTAAATGATTATGTTTTTATATTCTTTTTGCAACGGATATGGTCCTTCTTCAGGACACTGGACTTGAGATAAAAAAACTTGACTCCTTTCTTGGTTTATCAACATCCGAAGAAGATAGGAGGAAGATTGTAGCATGTGTTCAGTTTGATGTCATGAAGGCAAATCCCATGACTAACCTCAGTGATGATAAAACAATGGACAGCAGTGTCTCTCAATTCTTGCGTAAAGGTAAGCTTACATAAACACAAGATGTGTGCAGTAATTAGTGCTTGTGCCTTGCTTTGTGACTTTATCTCACATTTTCAGGTAAAGTCAGTGACTGGAAGAATCACTTCACTGTGGCTCAGAATGAACAGTTTGATGAACACTACAAGCAGAAGATGAAGGACACAAATTTACAGTTCTGTGAAGATATTTAGATTTGGGGAAATCATGTTAAAACACCAAATAGTTCATAAGCAATAGTATTAAATCAACATTGTATATAATTTTAGTCAAAATTATAGTAAAAAAATGTAGTCAGGTCCATTAATGTTAATGTAAAAAGCCTACATTTTTGTAAAAATGGATGATGATGATGATGATGATGATGATGATGATGATGATGATGATACAACTCAAATTTCATAAAATTTGAAATTAGCTCATTGGTGGGTAAACGTGTAACTTTTCTCCATTTAAATGGAGAAATGTTACATGTGTACGCACCAATGAACTAATTTCAAATTTGATGCCTGCTACAGGTCTCAGAAACATTTGGATGGGGGCAACAAAGGGCTGAAAAAGCAAGACATTTTGAAAAAATTCACCTGGGAGAAAATCTAGCATCAGGTCTGATTAGCTATAAAAATGCATGTCTTAGGGAGGCAGCGTCTCACAGAAGTAAAGTTGGACAGAGACTCTCCAGTCTGTGAAAGAGTGCATAAAAAGATTGTGGAATACTTTAAAAACAAAGTTCCTCAATGTCAAATTGCAAAGGCTTTGCAAATCTCATCATCTATAGTGCATAACATCAAACGATTCAGAGAAACTGGAGAAATCTTTGTGTGTAAGACACATTGCCGAAAACCTTTTGTTGGATGCCCTTAAACAACTGCATCACTTATCGGCATGATTGTGTCGACATTACTAAATGGGCCCAGGAATACTTCCAGAAACCACTGTCAGTAAACACAATCTGCCATGCCATCTACAGATGCCAACTAAAGCTCTGTCATGCAAAAAGAAAGCCATATGTGAACATGGTCCAGAAGCGCCATCATGGCCTGTGGGCCAAGGCTCTTTTAAAATGGACTGTTTTAAATGGAGAAGTGTTCTATGGTCAGATGAGTCCAAATCTGACATCCTTGTTGGACGCTGTGTCCCCCAGGTTAAACAGGAGAGAGAACTTCCAGCAAAAGCCAGCATATATCTGATGGTATGGGGCGCATAAATGCATACGGTATGGGCAGCTTGCATGTTTTGGAAAGCACTAAGAATGCTGAAAAGTTCATTAAGGTTTTAGATAACATCTATTTAAGAAAGGATATGTTATTGCAGCAAGACAATGCAAAACCACATGCTGCAGCTATTACAACGGGCATGGCTTCGTGGTAGAAGAGTCAAGGTGCACAATTGGCCTGCCTGCAGTCCAGATCTTTCACCTATAGAGAACATTTGCATCATTAAATGAAAAATATGTTAAAGACAACCACGACCTCTTCAGCAGCTGAAAACCTATATCAGATATGAATGGGACCAATTTCCAACACTAAAACTCCAGAAACTCATAAGCTCAATGTCCAAATGTCTTCAAACGGTCTTGAAAAAAAGAGGGGATGGGACACCATGGTAAACATGCCCCCTTCGCAACTTTTTTGAAACCTGTAGCAGGCATCAAATTTGAAATGAGCATGAAATTGTAAAATTTATCAGTTTAAACATTTATGTTCTCTGTTCTATTGTGAATAAAATTTGGCATTTGTCTTTGAAATTCTTTTAGTTTTCATTTTATTCAAATTTTTAAAATGTCCCAACTTTTCCGGACTTAGGTTGTAATTATTATTTATTACTAGCAGGATACCCTACGACCTTCTGAATGGCAATTTAATGTAAAGTTCTCTAAAATAACGTGTTCATGGATTTCAGCGTAAATTAGGCAGTTGTGACTTTGGTTTCAATTCAATAGCACTATTGTTTATCTCTTGATTTGTTATTTATTTGTTGTTGTGTTGATTTGTACAAAACATAAGGTTTAAATAAGATGGAAACCTACTACAACGCAAGAAACAAAAAGTAAAAAAAAAAAAAGATTATTTGTCTTTACAAGCTAATCAATGTAAACACACAAAGATCACAATACCATCACAAAACCATGGTAATATGTATTGTAGTAGGTTACTGTTTACAAGCTTTCACTTAAATCATCTGGTAAACACCCCGCACTTCATCACTGCATTATCATATGTATGTGCTGATGGACCATTCATAACAATAACTAAAGCTATTTGGTCAACAGTTATTAGGTCTAATGGCCACATTAGCAGATCAAGTTAGAAGCAGTTTATCACCTAAGCCTAACAAGATTCTTCTCTTCTTAACGTTATTGTGCCCTTCAGTATTCTTGATTTTTAATATATAATATATTTATATAAGTTTATAATTGTACATTTGACAAATGCCAAATTATATATGCTATAAAAACAAGTTAACTACATTATGAACATACACTCTTCCTTAAAAAACGAGCAAATTACTGAATAAATGGAGTTCATTTTGGGTTAGCTGTGACTCAAGCATCCATAGGCCTATAGATACGCGAATTACAGTAAATTGGCATTTTGAACCAATATCATTGCAGTGATCACAAAACTGCCAGACTTTTTCTTTTCAATAGATCTACAGACGACCTCACGTGCCCTTCCATAGACAGGCAACAAGTCCAGTATTTTCCTCCAGAATAAATACAAACAATAAATTGAAAGGGATGGACAGGGTGTTGTGGAAAGCAGAGCTTGGGTCCTTGAAGCCGGTAGGCGGAATGAACCGGGTGTCTCCCATCTCCCCAGAGGCAGAAACAGGGTCATCGTAGCCGGGTGGCAGAGTAAGCGCTGGGTCGTCGAAGCCGGGCAGTGGAGCGAGCGCTGGGTCGTCAAAGCTGGGCGGCGGCGCTAGCATGAAGTCCGGGGTTCTCTAGACAGGATGGGCCTTTGGAATGGTCTTCTTGGGCAGAACTTGCTTTCAGGGAGTTCAGGGCCTACACTAAGGCTTACAGGAGAGTCAGGGCCTACATCAAGGCTAAATGGAGTTTGGTTCCTTTGGATCCTTTTCCAGCTGGGTGAGCCGTCTCTGAAGCACAGCACGTTCCTCCAGAAGGGTTTGCATGAGCTTCAGTCTTTCATAGCACGGCACATATCCTTATTGAGCTTGTTTGCTCGCTGTTGGAGTTCGAACTGCTGCTGCTGATATTCGTCACTGATACACGCACATATTATGTCTTGTATATGTTGTAAAGTGGCTGCAAACAATGACTGTGTCTCTTCAATCGTACAAAAAAATTAAATACTACATCATATACACTATCTGTATTTATTAAATGGGATTTCAGGATAAAATGATTTCATGTAATAAATGTTCTCAGTGAAAAATCTCACATTAAAACTTTTTAAAAAGTTTTATTTAAAATCTTAATTTTCAACAAAACAGAAGGATTAACAACCTCTACTTTTAATTAATCTCAATGTATTAGACATTAATCTATTCACATTAACAGAATCAATTAGCCTCTTCAATCTCTAACTCGGAAATGTCTTGTTTCATCCGGAAAAAGTCGTCAGCAAGGCCCAGAATAGCTGAGTTGTCTGGGTCATCTGTGGGCGTTTTCACACTGGGGTCCCGGATCCGTTTCCGAGTACACTTGGCCCCGGGACCAGCTGATTTTTGTCTGTGAGAATGCAATCATTCTGAATCGTTCTGCGCTTGGGAACGAATCCCTGGACTCCCTGGACCCCAGAGGTGGTCTGTATTAGCTGTATCAGCTGTGTTCCGCATTTAAATGGAGAAATGTTACATGTGTACGCACCAATGAACTAATTTCAAATTTGATGCCTGCTACAGGTCTCAGAAACATTTGGATGGGGGCAACAAAGGGCTGAAAAAGCAAGACATTTTGAAAAAATTCACCTGGGAGAAAATCTAGCATCAGGTCTGATTAGCTATAAAAATGCATGTCTTAGGGAGGCAGCGTCTCACAGAAGTAAAGTTGGACAGAGACTCTCCAGTCTGTGAAAGAGTGCATAAAAAGATTGTGGAATACTTTAAAAACAAAGTTCCTCAATGTCAAATTGCAAAGGCTTTGCAAATCTCATCATCTATAGTGCATAACATCAAACGATTCAGAGAAACTGGAGAAATCTTTGTGTGTAAGACACATTGCCGAAAACCTTTTGTTGGATGCCCTTAAACAACTGCATCACTTATCGGCATGATTGTGTCGACATTACTAAATGGGCCCAGGAATACTTCCAGAAACCACTGTCAGTAAACACAATCTGCCATGCCATCTACAGATGCCAACTAAAGCTCTGTCATGCAAAAAGAAAGCCATATGTGAACATGGTCCAGAAGCGCCATCATGGCCTGTGGGCCAAGGCTCTTTTAAAATGGACTGTTTTAAATGGAGAAGTGTTCTATGGTCAGATGAGTCCAAATCTGACATCCTTGTTGGACGCTGTGTCCCCCAGGTTAAACAGGAGAGAGAACTTCCAGCAAAAGCCAGCATATATCTGATGGTATGGGGCGCATAAATGCATACGGTATGGGCAGCTTGCATGTTTTGGAAAGCACTAAGAATGCTGAAAAGTTCATTAAGGTTTTAGATAACATCTATTTAAGAAAGGATATGTTATTGCAGCAAGACAATGCAAAACCACATGCTGCAGCTATTACAACGGGCATGGCTTCGTGGTAGAAGAGTCAAGGTGCACAATTGGCCTGCCTGCAGTCCAGATCTTTCACCTATAGAGAACATTTGCATCATTAAATGAAAAATATGTTAAAGACAACCACGACCTCTTCAGCAGCTGAAAACCTATATCAGATATGAATGGGACCAATTTCCAACACTAAAACTCCAGAAACTCATAAGCTCAATGTCCAAATGTCTTCAAACGGTCTTGAAAAAAAGAGGGGATGGGACACCATGGTAAACATGCCCCCTTCGCAACTTTTTTGAAACCTGTAGCAGGCATCAAATTTGAAATGAGCATGAAATTGTAAAATTTATCAGTTTAAACATTTATGTTCTCTGTTCTATTGTGAATAAAATTTGGCATTTGTCTTTGAAATTCTTTTAGTTTTCATTTTATTCAAATTTTTAAAATGTCCCAACTTTTCCGGACTTAGGTTGTAATTATTATTTATTACTAGCAGGATACCCTACGACCTTCTGAATGGCAATTTAATGTAAAGTTCTCTAAAATAACGTGTTCATGGATTTCAGCGTAAATTAGGCAGTTGTGACTTTGGTTTCAATTCAATAGCACTATTGTTTATCTCTTGATTTGTTATTTATTTGTTGTTGTGTTGATTTGTACAAAACATAAGGTTTAAATAAGATGGAAACCTACTACAACGCAAGAAACAAAAAGTAAAAAAAAAAAAAGATTATTTGTCTTTACAAGCTAATCAATGTAAACACACAAAGATCACAATACCATCACAAAACCATGGTAATATGTATTGTAGTAGGTTACTGTTTACAAGCTTTCACTTAAATCATCTGGTAAACACCCCGCACTTCATCACTGCATTATCATATGTATGTGCTGATGGACCATTCATAACAATAACTAAAGCTATTTGGTCAACAGTTATTAGGTCTAATGGCCACATTAGCAGATCAAGTTAGAAGCAGTTTATCACCTAAGCCTAACAAGATTCTTCTCTTCTTAACGTTATTGTGCCCTTCAGTATTCTTGATTTTTAATATATAATATATTTATATAAGTTTATAATTGTACATTTGACAAATGCCAAATTATATATGCTATAAAAACAAGTTAACTACATTATGAACATACACTCTTCCTTAAAAAACGAGCAAATTACTGAATAAATGGAGTTCATTTTGGGTTAGCTGTGACTCAAGCATCCATAGGCCTATAGATACGCGAATTACAGTAAATTGGCATTTTGAACCAATATCATTGCAGTGATCACAAAACTGCCAGACTTTTTCTTTTCAATAGATCTACAGACGACCTCACGTGCCCTTCCATAGACAGGCAACAAGTCCAGTATTTTCCTCCAGAATAAATACAAACAATAAATTGAAAGGGATGGACAGGGTGTTGTGGAAAGCAGAGCATGGGTCCTTGAAGCCGGTAGGCGGAATGAACCGGGTGTCTCCCATCTCCCCAGAGGCAGAAACAGGGTCATCGTAGCCGGGTGGCAGAGTAAGCGCTGGGTCGTCAAAGCTGGGCGGCGGCGCTAGCATGAAGTCCGGGGTTCTCTAGACAGGATGGGCCTTTGGAATGGTCTTCTTGGGCAGAACTTGCTTTCAGGGAGTTCAGGGCGTACACTAAGGCTTACAGGAGAGTCAGGGCCTACATCAAGGCTAAATGGAGTTTGGTTCCTTTGGATCCTTTTCCAGCTGGGTGAGCCGTCTCTGAAGCACAGCACGTTCCTCCAGAAGGGTTTGCATGAGCTTCAGTCTTTCATAGCACGGCACATATCCTTATTGAGCTTGTTTGCTCGCTGTTGGAGTTCGAACTACTGCTGCTGATATTCGTCACTGATACACGCACATATTATGTCTTGTATATGTTGTAAAGTGGCTGCAAACAATGACTGTGTCTCTTCAATCGTACAAAAAAATTAAATACTACATCATATACACTATCTGTATTTATTAAATGGGATTTCAGGATAAAATGATTTCATGTAATAAATGTTCTCAGTGAAAAATCTCACATTAAAACTTTTTAAAAAGTTTTATTTAAAATCTTAATTTTCAACAAAACAGAAGGATTAACAACCTCTACTTTTAATTAATCTCAATGTATTAGACATTAATCTATTCACATTAACAGAATCAATTAGCCTCTTCAATCTCTAACTCGGAAATGTCTTGTTTCATCCGGGAAAAAGTCGTCAGCAAGGCCCAGAATAGCTGAGTTGTCTGGGTCATCTGTGGGCGTTTTCACACTGGGGTCCCGGATCCGTTTCCGAGTACACTTGGCCCCGGGACCAGCTGATTTTTGTCTGTGAGAATGCAATCATTCTGAATCGTTCTGCGCTTGGGAACGAATCCCTGGACTCCCTGGACCCCAGAGGTGGTCTGTATTAGCTGTATCAGCTGTATTCCGCAAATTGCCTGAACAGATACAAAGATGTAGAGTGTCTTATTGACTCAAGCACTGTATAAAAAGACTCTGAATGTGATGGGCCATGGATTGATGGATTCAAAATGATAGAAAGTTGGCATTTGATTTAAAAGCATGATGTTGTTCTCTTTCAACTGGTAGCCAGTTTGGCATATGGTGTAAACAATAAAGTATGTTTATCATCCCTTAAAGAAAGAGTTTGGGGTACATTTTATCCGTCAGTATACAAGTTCAGCTGTACTTAAATAGCACATATAGTCAATAAATTATTGTAACTATAAAAATCAATCAATATTGAGCACATGTGAACCATATATGTGTATTGTAATGGTTTAATGTCCACAATCAATGTGTAAATGTGAATCAGTGATTCAGATCTTAATTAGCCCAACTGTCTAATAGACAATACACTGTACAAGCTACCATGTAACTCTGACCTGAATGGGGAGTCCAAGACAAACAGACAATTCAAAGATGCCTGGATATCACACGTTTTCAGAAATTATTATATCATTTCATATCAACATTAAAACACACCACACACAGTTGTATTCACTCAACCTCATAAAACATAGTGCCACTACCACCATGAAGTACAAACAGCATAGACATGTGTTTGTACTGGCAAATTGCTGTGGTATAATCTTTACTTTTTTTTTTTTTTTTTTTAAATTAGACATTTAGCAGTTTATCTACACAATGCACAGATTTTAGATTTGTGTTCTTTTTTGCTAGCTCATGATGGTTTATGACAACCTTAATTTTGTAAAGTAACTGCAGTCCTAAAAGTTACTGCACAAAAGATAATTTTCTATCTTAAAATATTATTCGTTCAGGTTTAACAAACTCAGAGATGAAATCCTCTCATCTTACACAGTAACCCTCTCTCCTCTCTTATTTGAGTCTCTACTTATTTGGGGGCTACAGTGTAAGACGAGAGGAGGGAGGGGGGAGGGAGTCATTCCTCATTTCGTCTTACTTAAGCTTAACACACACACACACACACACACACACACACACACACACACACACACACACACAAACAAACACAGTATTTGCGTGCACAAACACACTAACGGAAATACTTATCTGTCAGGATTTATTTTTACTTTTTTCAAAGGTAAAGTGCAAGTTAATTTGTTTTATTTTTACTTTATATTTTGTATTAATTATATTTTTACTTAATATTTTATTATAATTATTTTTATATATAAATTTTTTGTGTTGTGGAATAATCATCTGAGTTTTCATTATTTATTATTATGAGTGTTGCTGTACAAGCACGCATCCGGGAACAAATTATGCTCGCAATCCAAGGTTCCACTGTAGTTGGAAATGTCCAGAATTACAGCATATACAGTGCTCATATTCAGCATACAGTATTTATACATTAATATATTTAACGCCACTAGTGGACAATATTTTTTTTCTGTTCTTCTCATGGTAATCTGCAAATCATTGATAAGGGCTACTGTGCGGGGCGACTTTAACACCCACACACACACACACTCACACACCCACTCACACACACACACACACACACACACACACACACACTAATTAACTAACTGTTAGAGTGTGTGTGTGGGGGGGGGGCAAATGGAGGAGGAATGACACTCACTTTTAAATGACTCGTGTTAAAGATTTTGCTTGTCTTGATAACAAACCGTGTTTATCGCAATCCGAGGTCCCTTTGTACCAAAGTTCATTTTCTGGTTAATAAAAATCTACTTTATCAGTAATATGCAATCCACAGCATGTCTGCTCCACAGGATGGGGAAAACATGCAACCTCCTAATGAACAGGCCCGAGACGGGAGTCGAACCCTGGATCCTGGAGGTGCAAGGCCATAGTGCTAACCTCTATAACAACATGCTAATCCCTTGCTGGATTATCCAAATTTCAGAAAAATTGGGATATTTTGTAAAATCCAAAAAATAAATAAGTGTGTGCGTATAGCTGTTAGTTCTCATGAATCTTTATTGTGCTGATAATAATACTAGGAAAACATTGAGGTAATAAAACATAAGTGAAGCACAATAGATAGCACACAACTATAGCTTGATATAGAAAAACACAGTGAACAGAACTTAAATAAAACATAAATATTTTTATTTAAAATTTGACCATATGGTACACAGATTACATTTTTAATCAGGACATGTCACCTCATCTGGCCATCTTAGCTTAACTAATCAACTAAGCTTTGCACTCTTATTTTACCTCATCCTTTTATTTATTGATTGACAGTGTGTTGCAGACATCAAATTCCCAATTTGTGATGTTTTCTAGTATAATGACTATACTAATAATTGTCCCCAGTGCAGGAATTCACATACTGTAGACATTTTCTGTTCTGTTTATAATTTTCTTTATATTTTCTACAATCTAATGTTCTATCTCTATCTCTGTACATTTTATTTTCTCCATGTAAAGTTGGACTGGAAGAATCATGTTACACTCTAAAAATGCTGGGTTGTTTCTGTAAACACATTGTTTGGTTGTTCATGCTGGGTCAAAATTCTGGGTTATTTCGGGTACTTTAAACACATTGTTGTGTTGGGTAATGCTGGGTCAAATGAGATGTAGTGGCTCATTTACAAATGAACACCTGGTTGGGTTATTTTAACCCAACAACTGGTTTATTCTTTATTTCTCCAAACGGCAGCCTGCAAAATGTTAGAAATATTACAGTTATTGTGTCACAAAGTGTAGTTTTAAGAGTTGTTTAAGCGAGAATGTATGTGTGTACAGCTCAAAACATCAATCGGTTATTAAAGATAGTGTCTATTTAAAAAATTGCCTGAACGATTTCGGAGATTTGAGCTGCAGGCAGGCAATACAGGTGCCCTGCGCTCATGTAGCCGCAGCCTCAACTTGGAAAGAACTTCTGAAAACTACCGCTGGCTGTGATGTCTCTGCAGTGATCAAAACAGCGTATTTATTTCATTTTGTATATTTCTAAAAGGCAACATTCAATATTTAATATACTACATCGATACAATGCTATCATATATCACGGCTGTGTGATGAATCCTGTACGCTGCGTTCCATTTGCAATATATCCGGTGTCCCATAACCCTCAAGTGTGCACTTCCAAGTCAAGACTGTTCTTTGCATTCTTGGAATTGAGACACGGAATGACAAACTTTTTGGATTCTTCATTTCTGAAGCGAGTGGCACGCCACTTAAAGCTGGCAGTATTTTATAGTAAGTTAATTTGAACTTTTACCAAAATTTTAAATGTTGTAGTTGTGGTAGGAGCAAGGTCATTTTCATGTTTATTCACTTTTCCACCTTTTTAAGACACACTTTGATATGGGGTGTGGATAGTTTATGTTTTTATATTCTGTGCCAATAGTTGTATACTATACTGTGTTTTATGAGAAAAGTGTGTTTGTAGCACACACAAATAAAAAACCCTAAATTTACTAAATGTAATCTTAAATGTAATTTAAGGTAAATTACTAGAAATCTTCACTAAAGCTGTGTGTGGAAAGTCTGTTGGCATATTTTACAATTTTTTTAAGTTGTCAGAAGAAGCAATTGGAGTATGTTTAATGATAGTCTTAATATGTCTTACAAAAAAAAAATTGGTTGTGTTATTTTCACTCAGCAGTTGGTTTATTCTTTGGAGAACTTTCTGGATTCTTCACTGAGTGGATCATGCTCAGAGCACTCAGTATTTTATGGTAAGATAATGTAAATTTTGACTTATTTTTTTTAGTAAGTTGTGGTAGGAGCAAGCATATTTTATTGTTTAAATTAAATGCTTTGATATGGTTCTGTGGGATTAATATTTTTCTCTCATTCTGTTTTTTTGTTATTCAAAAAAGAGAATGCATCATCGTAGTTTAAAACAAGCTTTTTCTTCATCCTTATGAAATATTTATTATAAGTTGTAAATTCATCACTTAAATATCATATTCATCTAGAGTTTGTTGAGAATTTGAAAAGGAGTGAATGTTTTGTATTAAATCCAGATGGAGCGCCATATCGTGTTATCTCTCACACATTAAATAATGAGGTAAATTAGTCAGAGATATACACTAAATTCATGTTCACATTATGTATTTTTGTGTATTGAAAAATACATGTAGCTGTACGTCCTTAACAGAAATGCCTGACGTAAATGTTATATTGCAACACTAAGTGATGGTGTATAATCTATAGGGGACCAACATGATGGGAATGATATCTGCAAAATATGGAGATGTCTGGAGCATTGTTCCATGTCTTGTGCCTTGGGAATGAGATGAGGTACCTTACAGAATTATCCCATTGTTGGATGCAATGCTATTGAGACAGACTCTTTGATGGAGGCTTGATGTTTGTTTTAAAGGTTGTTTTTTTTTTTGTCATTGATGTTAACTACACAAAGCAGTGTCTTCTCACCTGAGAGTTTCTCCAGCATACTGTAGATCAGATTGATGGACATGAGTACTCAGCTGTTAAATTTTAGAGGACAACAGTTTTTCCACACATTTAATCGATAATATTTTTTAAAAGTTTTATCGTTTTTGTTTTTAATGTAATTTTGAAGGAAATGAAATAGTAATAGTTATAAAGTAAGTACATAATTGTAATAATTGAAATAACTAATATTTAAAATATTAAGATGGGGAATGTTTGATGGCATTATAAGATTTGTATTGAAAACTTCTATATAAAGTCTTTAAACATTGTATTAAATGCAAAAAAAAAATATGCAATTCAAATCAGATTTACAGGGGCCTCTTGTTTTTATTGTTTTACAGAGAGTTTATGTCACATTTATTTTATATTTAACAAATGGTCACCTTGGGATTATATGGTTTTGTCTAACATTTTTGTTAAAATTGAGTTATTCACATTTTCTTATTCTGTGACAATCTATTTACATTATTGTAAATATATGAAATAACAACATATAAGAAAAAAAAGGAAATGGAATGTGTCACCCCAGCAAGAATGTTAATTTTACCCACTGGTTGGGTGAAATGAAATAATCCAGCACTTTAACATTTAACCCAACAAGAGTGTCAATTTGATGAACAACCTAGAACTCTGGGTTAAATGGTTAAACCCAGCACTTGGGTCAAAACAACCCAGCCCATGCTTTGTTTACCATTACACCTCCAAAACTTCAATGTCTAGTTTGAATGCACAATTGAGATTGCTGTAAAAGACATTGAAAATTAAGGTTTTATATGTAAAAGCCAGCAAATAAATTTTGATCTATAAATGCAGGTGGATGTGGTGCTTTCACGTGAGATGTACTTATACTGAATTGATTTAAAAAATAAAAAATAAACGATTTTGGATATATATATATTGTTTAATGCTAATAGTTCAAGGAAATTTTGTTAGGCCACTGGATACTGTTCATGTTCTTGATATTATGCCGAGTCATACTGTAGCTACCGACCTATCTGTTGATATTTGGATTTACACACCATAAACCGATTAGTTGCTGCTTTGCTAAAATATCACCAAAGTTTAGCGTGTTGTTTTAATCTCTGATTTACTGTATATCTGGAATCAAAACAAATACAAATGTCAGTAAAGCTTTTTGACTTCCACGGTGTGTTTATGACACATTTTTTTACGGACAACTGGGACAGTGTTCAGAACTTCAACACTGAACCCGATGACATTGTTGTTGCCACATACCCTAACGCAGGTACATTGCATATAAGAACCAGTTATACCAGTGCTGAATAAATCTGTTTTTCATTTTAAAATCTAACATGCTAAGTCACGCTCTCTCTGTCTCTCTCTCTCTCTTCATCAGACACCACGTGGGTCTGCTACATTCTTGATCTACTGTTTTTTCATCAGATGTGTCTGTCTGCAAGAAAGTATAAAAACAAGAAATTAGCTGCATATTAGCTGAATTAGCTGAATAAGTTGCAACCATAACAGCTTGTACAAATTAAAATTTTCCAACATTTAAATTTTGTCACAACAATCACAGATAAATTGTGTGTGGAGCGTATGTGGCTCATCAGCATCTCAAATTTTTATAAGTGTCTCTGAGATGTGTTGGAGAATATACATGAAGGTTATACATAAAATATGAGTAAAGAGTAAAGTACCTGTAACTCTAATAGCTACGTAAGCACAACACTTGAGTTCATCACATACCTGAATCACATTCTGCTCTTTAGAACAGGGAAATGATCTGACTACAATAATATAAATGTAAGTTTTTTTCCCCCACATTTTATGTCAGTTAAGAACCAACAAATTTTATGTAAAAAAAAAAAAAGCTAAAAGATTTGCAAAAAATAAAGTCACACAATAACCAAGAAATACAATAAGGTGGTTGAGCAAAAAAAGTTGGCACAACAGAAAATTGTCAGTCACTGTGATGTGTTTAAGAGTTTTTCACAACCCTATGATGCAGAATGAGCGGCAATTGGCCATGGGTGTCACTAGACCCATTTTACTGAGACACATGACAGAGTACTAATCTGCTGTGACCCAGTATTATCTCACTCACTCAGTATTATCCCTTTCATGGATGTACAGCCTACTTTAAAACTTTTTCCGCATTCATGGATGTATAGCCTACTTAAAAAAAATATATATTTTTTTATTCCTACAAGAATAAACATGGCAGATACATTGCCTACCTGTCCTCGCATCATTAAAACTCATCCGCCTGTTCAGTTTCTACATAAGTCCTTCTGGGAGCAGGACTGCAAGGTACGTTTTTAGATGTTCTCATTGATATAGATATTAGATAGTCACAAATAAAGTAGTCATATGGAACAATATACAGTCAAACCTTGGATTGCGAGCATAATTAATTCCAGAAGCATGCTTGTATATCAAAACTTTCATATATCAGTGCAAACTTCCCCCCAAACAAATATTGGAAACTCAGCCTAACCTAAAAATAAACCTAAAAAAAAAAAAAAACTAAAAATATTAATCTAAAAATAATTAATAAAAAATCTAAATATCATGTCAAGATTAACAAAAATTAACAAACATTATTCAACAAACAAAACAATTGTTTTTTTCCCATAAAAGCTTCAAAAGCAAAAAAGAAATCCCTAACCATGTCAATTTCATGTTGCAATAGCTTAATTTTGCATTTTAACATAAATCCCAGGTTTTTCAGGTTTGTCTTTTATGTCTTTTATGTAACAATTGAGATCATTGAAATATTTGAATAAAAAATGATGCTTAAATTATGGACACTACTGTACATTAAAGGCATGAAATTGTACCTAGCAAAAATTTCTTTTTATTGGATGTTGTTGTTGCTGTTGACTTTTTATCTGACAAAAATCTAAATGTGTATGCATATTTACAAAAAAAAGAATCATGCATCAGAAGATAAGAAGCATTAAGTATTATGAAAAACGTTGTTATATGATTCTGTCTAAAAATTCACTTTTCCACCTAGATGAGAATTTTTAGAACAAATACTGTACACACTTTCAGCTGTCAAAGATTAAGTGACAGCCAGGCGCCATCTAGTGGTTCTGATGTGTATTGTTATCACATGCATCTTACAGGCAATCATTCCACTAGTGAGTTACCAAGAGATTTTGTGTCAGGGATCCTGACTAATGACAAGATAATTAATACAATGACACGTGCGTGCACACGGCCCGACGTTGTGGTTTAAGCAACTTAAAATAAGCAACAATATGTTAAACAAATATGGTATGTATTAGTTAAATAATCTTAAATTATTCAAGGCTCTAATCTGATATGTAATTGAAAATTACATAGAGTGCCTTGCTATTTTACCCCTTTAACACCTAAGGCCAAAACTGAGCGTTTGTAAAACTTTGATGTATGTCATCATGTACTACATGTGTTTCCTTTTTCCCAAAGGTTTTATTAAATGCATATGTGATTTTATTTGACTTTAATATTCAGTATAATGTGTACACATGTTTAAAAAAAAAAGTCTAACTGAACTAACTGAATTGTTACTCAATTGTCATTCAGTCTAAAAACGAAATAAATTTGTATTACATAAGACTTAGATGCAAATTATCCAAACTCTGGCCTCTGAGTGACTAACGTTGCCCCAGCACACAGTGGGAAGTATGCATGCATAAATGATTTTACAAATCGCGACTAGTGATACTGCAGGCCAGGCTCCAATAGGCCCTGTTAATGACCAGTTCAAGCCAGATTACTTTTACCACATTACCGTAATACTTGTAATTATGCAGGGATATTTCACTGGTAATGCGTGGTTTACCGTGATATATGTTATACTGGCGAAAATCTCCAGTTTGTTTAGTTTCAAGCGCTTTTTCCCCCCTTTTTGACATCTTAAACAGCCTTAGAACCAAAGACAACTCGCCGACGACAACGAGAGATGGACGGTAGAAAGAGACTGTTAATGGATATTGAGCAGTTACTGACAATTTTACGTGCATATCACATTACGTTACATGCAGTATCGGTTCTCCTGCGGAGATTGATGTCAACGTCCTGACAAAGGTGGACTATTTATTGAGGTAAGCATGTGGTTTGAAATAAGGTTACATCAGTGTGACCTTTAAAATTTACGGTTGTTTCAGGGGCGGAGTTACCGGGGTGGCACTGTGTGGCAATTGCCACCCTATGAAAAAGCCTTGCTTTGCAGCTGGTTGCAAGCGGACATTTTGTAGATAGGGATCGTTTAAGACTCATTATTACTGAATATGTAATGTATCTGCTCTGGTTAATGTTGGTGTTACTGTTGAAACTGCTGTTAATGTGACCACTTTTAGATGTGCAGTGTCTTTGTGTTAAAATCAGTGTCAGGATGCTAAAGACTTAGTAGCTCTCTTGAAGGAGCATATTGTAGACGGACGTGCCGTGAGCTGTCCAGTGAGAGGATGCTCAAATAGTTTCAAAGTCAAATCTGCCTTTACAGCCCACAGGTCACGGAAACATAGACAGATTTCAGACAGCACCGTAAGTGACTTGTTCAGAGAATCTGTCTCTCAGTCATTATCTGCTCCAATTGAATCAGATGCAGACACAGAGCATGGCACAGAGGTAAAAAAGTGACACATTATTGACAGATGAGGAGTTCACCAAAGCTTTTGAGTCTGTCAAGGCATTTGATCTGTTCTCTGTAAGTCATACACGACGAATGAGAACAGCATAGTCAAGAGCTCAGTCTTTCAGGAAACTGTTCACCTATGTGGAGCTTTATAAAATCTTTGTAGGAAAAGATGAAAACGGGACAGACGGGTTTGCTTATTGCGTGCCTATCAGAGAGCCTAAGAACTGTTTGTTAGAATCTGATCTATGGCAGAAGTGTGCATAAGAAGAATACCAGACTTCGTCTCCTGTGTTCTAAATGACATTAGTGATGGTCAGTTATTCAAATCCAACATTTTTTTCATCAAACCTCATCATGTGGCAAGTTAGTACAGTGGTACCTCGACATACGCGTCACCTTAAGTGAACTGAAATGTACCTGAAATTTTGCAAGAAATTTGCCCCGGCATGCATAGCATTTTTAGCATACAAGCGAACGAACCGGGTCAAACCAAATGCTGGCTAAGTGGCACGTACATCCGGGAGCTGTTCAAAACTTGTTTATGTCAGTGGAAAGCGAAGCGAAGCGAGTTTACATATTTTTGTGGGTTTTTTGCATTTTGTGCAAGATTTAGTGAAGACATAGCACCATGGGTCAGAAGAATGTTAGCTAGCACAGTAGCAAGAAGAAAAAAGAGACACTTTCAGTGTTTCGTTTTTAAAGTAGTCGCTTGCCAAAAAGGAATTGTGAATTAAGGTTAAATGAGGTTTAATCTCTATTTATTTAATATTTTACTTTATTTACCTGTTTTTAAAATGTTTTGATTATAATGTTGGAAATTGGTATAGTTGTTTTCCACTGTACTATACCAGCACGCCTTTGATGTTACTAACCCTTTAGGCTCTGCAAATACAAGAGATAAAATCCTAGCTCTTTATGCATTTGTGGCTAATTTGCCACTTTATGTACGGTCTGACATAAATATCTTACAGTAAGTATTTCTTAAGGTAAAAGCATTGATTCACGACTTCACTCTGAATTGGCATATTTAAACAGTTCAAATACAGTGCCTCTGATCCTTCTACAAAGCCATGTGGGATCAGTCAAGCAAACTCTCAGGACAAGCCATACAAAACTGGATTTTTCTATGGCTGCTGCCTCTCATTATTGGTGACAGAGTGAAAAATGCATCAGATGATGTGTGGCAGTTGACTCTACAGCTGAAAGACATCGTGGACATATGTGCTCAGAAAATCTCTGTGCCTCAGTTTGCATATCTTGATGTACTTATTCAACAGTATTTAAAATAAAGAACAATTCTCTATCCACAAGGATATCTTAAAAAGCGTCATTACTTGCATCCTTATCCAGCAATGATTTTGAAATTTGGCCCACTGACCAGACTGTAGACAATAGGCTTTGAAAGGAAGCGCAGTTATTTTAAGAGGTGTGCAAGGACTTTGAAGAATTTCAAAAGACTCATGCTTTATTCTCTCTGAAAGACATCAAATGTTACAGGCGTACCTTTCAGCAGGATCAATGGGTCAAAATATATTGAAAGTTAAAGGTGGTTCTTCCTACAGTGTATATATATATATATATATATATATATATATATATATATATATATATATATATATATATATATATGGCATGCAGTTTAGGAAAATATTTATGAGAGAACTTAATGAAAACTCTTGAATATATTGAATGAAGATTCTGAATATATTGAATGAACTGTGAGAATATTGAATGGATTCCGAATATATTGATTGAAAATATATATATATATGGAATGAAATCTGAATATATGGATTGAAAACTGATATATTGAATGGAAAGTTTGAATATATTGAATGAAAACTAAGTATATAGTGAATGAAACATGACGTCATCGAAACACAGTGCCATCTTTAGAAAGGATGAGTGAGTCGGGGAGAAACTTGGTTGCTGCAATTGTGAGAAATGAAGAGATGGTCAATGTAGAAGGCCACTTTAGAATTGTCCAATGTTTTCCTCTTAGCCATTCTGTTTTTAGCTGTGTGTTTTGGGTCATTGTCCTTTTGCAAGACCCATGACCTGCGACTAAGACCCAGCTTTCTGACACTGGCCAGCACATTTCTCTCTAGAATCCCTTGATAGTCTTGAGATTTCATTGTACCCTGCACAGATTCAAGACACCCTGTGCCAGATGCAGCAAAGCAGCCCCAGAACATAACAGAGCCTCCTCCATGTTTCACAGTAGGGACAGTGTTCTTTTCTTGAAATGCTTCATTTTTCCGTCTGTGAACATAGAGCTGATGTGCCTTGGCAAAAAGTTCCATTTTTGTCTCATCTGTCCATAGGACATTCTCCCAGAAGCTTTGTGGCTTGTCAACATGTAGTTTGGCATATTCCAGTCTGGCTTTTTTATGATTTGTTTTCAACAATGGTGTCCTCCTTGGTCGTCTCCCATGTAGTCCACTTTGGCTGAAACAACGACGGATGGTGCGATCTGACACTGATGTTCCTTGAGCATGAAGTTCACCTTGGATCTCTTTAGAAGTCTTTCTGGGCTCTTTTGTTACCATTCGGATTATCCGTCTCTTTGATTTGTCATCAATTTTCCTCGTGCGGCCACGTCCAGGGAGGTTGGCTACAGTCCCATGGATCTTAAATTTCTGAATAATATGTGCAACTGTAGTCACAGGAACATCTAGCTGCTTGGAAATGGTCTTATAGCCTTTACCTTTAACATGCTTGTCTATAATTTTCTTTTGAATCTCCTGAGACAACTCTTTCCTTCGCTTTCTCTGATCCATGTTGATTGTGGTACATACCATGTCACCAAACAACACAGTGACTACCTGGAGCCCTATATTTAGGCCCACTGACTGATTACAAGATTATAGACACCTGTGATGCTAATTAGTGGACACACCTTGAATTAACATGTCCCTTTGGTCACATTATTTTCAGTATTTTCTAGGGGTACCATCATTTTTGTCCAGGCCTGTTCCATGAGTTTATTTTTTTTAATAATTCTGTTGAAGCATGGTTGAAAAGCAATGTCTGACTTTCATTGGTTGACATTCATAGAATTCTTTTAAATGATTACTTTTGTCAGATTAAAGTTATTTATGTGACCATTGTGAGTTTTTCTTTCATTGACCGAAGGGTACCAACAATTTTGTCCACGTGTATATAAATTCAATATTTTGAAAAAAAAAAACGTCTATACCGTACTATACTGTTATGGAGTAGAAGTACCACTGAATACGGAGGAACCACAGCTAGTAACTTTTAAAACCATCTCTGCGTCTTTTTTGCAGGAGCCTCCAGCTACTGTATGCTTCAGGGCAGTTCATGCTGAGTATAGCTCTGCCCTGTGTTTAATGTTTGGAAGTTATTACTGCCTCAACATCCACTATCCAGTGGATCTGGGCTCCACACTCGAGTTCCGTCAGAAGTAAAAAAAATAAAACTAAAAAAAAAAAAGATGATTTTATTTCTTTCTTCAGAAAAAAACACTGTATATGGTGGTTGATTATAATTATTTGTGTTCACAAAGGTATTTCTTCAACATAAATACAGAGAAAGGCACCCAAGAGTCCTCACCAGCACCTCACTCAGTGTTCCAGTTTCAGGATGTAGCGTCAGAAGAGTCTACAATGAGAGATAACACCTGCCCAGCGTTCCAGTTCCTGAATTTATTCCATGTCTGTATGACTCTCTGTCCCACCTGTCTTCAGTCACCTCAGGACTAATTGACTTGGGGACCAGAGATGTCAAGACAAATTAGAGGTAAGCTGAGGTAAAGTTTAGTGTAGCAAGTAATAGGTAGATGTAAGTACAATTTAAACATTTACATCATTTACAGGACAAATCGGCCCTCTGCAGTATAGTTGTAAATTGTCCGACTGCGTGAGTGTAGGTATTTACTGCAAAACTATGTACCAGAGAGCTAGTTTCTTTTACGTAAAGTTCATTGGAACTACGAATAGTTTAAGTTTATTGAATCTGTGTATAAGGTTTATGCTCAGGTACTACATTAATCAATTTTTTTGCTTTATTTCTTTCATGCCAATCCAAAGAGTACACCTGATGGACAACTTGTGAGTCTTCAAGCAGAACTGGTGACAATGTCCATGGGACACTGCACCATGTTTGGTTTTCTCTTTAATCACATCTGGACTCAGTGACTTATTACTCTTGATCAGCCTGGACAAGTGGAAAAAGCTTTTCATGTTTATTTGTTCCACTGTGCATTATCCTTCAAATACAGTACACATGCATTCTGTTTTTTCAAGATCTGAGAACAACTTTATTAGTATATTGGGCAATTTTTTGGATCTAATCACAGAAATGTAAAAACAATGTTTTAAAGGTATGACTAATAGATGAATCAATTGTAAACAAAGGTACAGACGATCACTCACTCATCATATATACCACTTTGTCCTGTATACATAGTTGCGGAGGGTCTGAAGACTATCCCAGGAGACTTAGTCTATGCCAGTCTATTGAAGGGAACACACTTATACACTTATTCACACACTACAGGCAACTTGGGATCACCTGGTAGCCTAATCTGCCTGTCTTTTGGAAGGAAACCTGAGTACCTGGAGGAAACCCACCAAGCATGAGGAGAACATGCAAACTCCATGCACACAGACTCAGGACCCAGAACCTGGACGTGCAAGGCAACAGTGCAAACCACTAAGTCTGTTCATTTATTTATTTTGTAATTCTTGCTCCCTCTTACCCATCAGGACCTGTTCAATTCGACACCCACTCCCACACTCTTTGCTCTTCTTCATCAAAGCTCCTTCTTACACACTGCCCGCTGACCACCATGGGCTCTAGAGCCTTTAGTCGTACTGCTCC
Source organism: Clarias magur (assembly GCA_013621035.1). Taxonomy (NCBI): domain Eukaryota; kingdom Metazoa; phylum Chordata; class Actinopteri; order Siluriformes; family Clariidae; genus Clarias; species Clarias magur. The sequence continues at coordinate 83,537 of QNUK01000972.1, forward strand.
TTGTCTCTGGAACTCTCTCCCCAAAAACATCCATAACATAGATTCTCCATCAAATTCAAATCTCAATTTAAGACCCAGAATGCCTATCCTACATGATAAGGCTCAAAGGCTCAACACTCAAATCTCCATTTAAACGTCCTTTTGAATAGTCACTTGTTTTAAAATGTCTTAAATTGTGGCACTCTCTCTTTTCATTTGATTTTGTTTTAAATCACTTACTAATCAACATTATCCTGTGTTATTGTTAAATTTGTCCTTGGTTTGATCAGGAAGACATCTATATAAATAAAATACATTATTATTATTATATATTATTTACCATCAGTTGTTAGTGTGATAGGTCTGTATGTTTTACAGTGAATTTCTGGCTACCACAGGTGCCGGTATTTCACCATAAAGCTGAACTTTGCAGTAAAATGATAATACAGTCATACTGTAATAGACTAACAGATTAACAGTATCGGTCATTTGAGTAGTTTATTGTAAACAGGTTTACAGAAAAAAATGCTACATTTTTGTAGCATTCTTGTCTTTGTAGCATAATGGTTATGAAGGAGTTAGTTTTATGTTTGTTACTTCAGCTACTACATATTGCTGCAAGTCAGTGGTGGAGGGTTATATGGCCTAACTTCATAAATTACATAGCCTATAAACACTTTGGCGTGTTTAATCCAACTTTATCACAACAGGCAATGTATCAAATTTCTCTCCATTTCTGGTAGTTTGCAAATGTTGGGCTTCAATCACTTTACCTTGTATACCCCATCATATGTTCCATCTCTTCCCTACATCATACTAAATGAGTGTATTTAGTATGAATGGGATTTCAAGATAAAATAATTTGATATAATAAATGGTCAGTGATTTCAATAATAAAACATTTAAAACTTTAATTTTAAATCTTAATTTACAACAAAAAAAGATATTTACAAACTATACAAATGAATTTGAATGTATTCATATTAACAGACTATCAGCCTCTTCCGTCTCTAATTCTTGTGAGTCCAGGATTGGTGGCAACATCAGGACATCTGTGTTGCTGTCAATGTCTTCAGAGAAAACATAACGGTATAACTCTGAAATGTCTTGTTCCATCCGGAAAAAGTTGTCATCAAAGCCCATTATGCTTGAGTTGTCTGTATTGGCTGCATCAGGTGTATTATGCAAATTGCCTGAAAAGATAGAAAAATATATATAAGTGTGTGTCATTGACTCACTCACTCCCTGTGACTGACTGTCAGTGTGATAAGACATGAGTTGTTTTTCATGGATTAAAAAGGATAGAAAGTTGGTATTTGATTTAAAAGCATGATGCAGTTCTCTTTGACTGGTAGTGAGTTTGGCCTACGAAGTAAACAATAAAGCATGATCATCATACCTTAAAGAAAAAGCAGATTCGGGGTACATTTTATCTGTCAGTAGACAAGGACAGCTGTACTTAAATAGTTTAATGATAAACCTGGAACCAAAGCTTGTTTAGCTTAACAACTGAACATACAATCATTAGGATTCTGCTATTAAGATAAATGAATTGATCATGCATCAGGCATGCTAGTTTTGGAGAGTAAAACCAATTATTATATGATCAGATTTTGAAAATACTCAACTTTAGGGACCATTATTGTATGTAAGAGGAACACACATACCAGTGAACATGAGATTGTTCTGTGGGGCTGTAGGTTCAGGAGCGGCCACTACGCTGACTTGCTTCCTTTGCCGTGAACGGGGTTTATACTCCCAATCTACATTCAAGGAAAGAAAGGTTTAAAGAGTAATTCAACAAGGGGCATAAAAACAGCAAAGGAAATCTCAGGTAGACCTGTTTTTTTGATTATTTTTCTAATTATCTCAAAACCTGTGACCCTTACCAGGAAACTGCTGTTGGTGTTCCATTTTAAGTCTATGCGACTCCGCAAAGTAGGGCATCTTCTCTTCTTCACTCAACTTCCTCCACTCAATCCCAAGCTGCTCACTGATCTCTCCCTGGCTGGCGGTTGGATTGGCCTCTGCCAAGACAGACCTGTGTTTCCTCGCCCAAATGATGTAGGCGTTCATGGGCCTCTTGATGTAGCCGTTATCTCGTCGTTTTGACCTCTTCGGACCATCTTGAAAAAAAATGAATTTTCTCAACAGAACAGCGTAACTATAAAAATAATTGCATCAATATAAATATAATAAAAAATATTCAATATAAAAAGGCAATTCAAAGATGCCTGGCTATCATTGCACATTTCCAAAAATGATTACATAATTTCATATTAACATTAAAACACGTATTTTAATTTTATTGTATTTTTTTTTAACTGCCACCCTGAGGTACAGGACAGAGTTGTTTAAAAAAAATTTAATAAATCAAATTTGTGTGTGGTTTATTATTATTGTTATTTTTTTGCATATGCAGATTTCAGGCTTGTGTTCTTTTTTGATAGTTCTTAATGGTTCACCATTTCATTTCTAATGTATATTGTGCATTCCAATAAATGTTTTTCATCTGTGCAATTTTTGCATACAGTAAATTGTAGTTTAATTTTGCATCATTTGTAATTTGATTTGCATTTTCACAGTAATTCTTTGGAACAGAATATGGAAGAATTTCATGAAGCAGGTTTAACAAACCTCAAGCTGAAACCCGACCGCTTGGTTAAATAACTGTGACCTGTGAAACTGAGTTATTTGTTCCCAGAACAGGTGATAACTAGTTTAATCAACTCTGAGTCAAGTTAACGCTGATTAAACCGCGTGCACGAGGAGAGTAAAAGCCCTGTCTAAAATGCAGAGAACATACTGTAAGTCACCATGGCACGCGGAGGAAAAGAGTTACATGCTGCCACCTAGTGGCGTTAGACGTATTAACGTATAAATATGCTGAATTCAAAAATAAATGAAAAGTAACTAAATGAATATAAAATTCGGGGTATTATAAAACATAGCTTTGTCCTCTGCAGTTTTCTTCTTAATACCTTAATACCTTCATGTTAGTAGGAATTATTGTTTTAATATTTTATTTTTGCTTTAAATATATGAACAATAACACTAATATTTGAATTACTAGTAAGTAACTTGAGTTTAGTGCCAATATTTTTTTAGGAAACGGAAAATAAAATATGCTCCCTGCAAAATTATTTAGCCATTTTATTGTTGCCTGTTAAACGGGCATGCACTTTCGACTCGCATACATCAGCCACCGTAACCAGAGCAATAGGGAAAAAACATAATAAACCCCGACCTATTTAATAACTACTTCTACTTCTCTATTTTTTCCCCACTGGCGTGCGGACTAATAACGTTATGTAAACTATCTACTACAGCGGAATGCAACGACACGCCATCAAGAATAGGGGACATTAAACCATTAGCTAAACATATAATTGTTTATTATTGTCTTTAGGGGTGCTTGGGTGTACTTACAAAGCTCTAAAATCGTAGATGAAGTGAAACTTGGTGCTTTTAGTTTACTAGGGAAACGTTTAGCAAGCTTGGTAAGAGCTCACACTTGATGCCTACCTGTTGCTGGATGAAGCTGAGTGATGCGCACGCGATCGTTAGCCGCTTCGGCGCTGATGGGATGATCGCCGCTGGTGCTCGCAGTGAGAGCGTATTGTCTCAAACTGTGGCGGTCCTCTGTCCTGAACATTTCGTGTTTTAGTTTTGTCGAAACGCTTGAGCTCCAAGTAAAATATGTTAATTCTTCTCCGTGCTAAACAAACTGATTTCTAGAACGTCTTGATCTCACTTTTAAATGTATATAAATGATGCGTCATGACGACAAGGTAACCATGGTGATGGGCAGGAGTGCATCTTTTAAGAAAATTTTGACGTAAGTTTCTGCGCTTACAAACAGAACGCTCCCACTGCGCATGCGCAGCCATTATGTCTAATACTAATCATACACCTTACTCTTCATGGCTCAGGTTCTGTGTATTTTAGCATTGCATTGTTAAAGTGAAACAACAGATGCATGTGATTGTATTAATTTAAAAAATGTACATTTATTCCAGTTGTGCCTCAGTCCTTCCTTGACCCATTTCTCCCATATTTTATTCCAGTCTTTAGAAAAGTTCAACAAAATGAAATTACCCCCGGATCGTGTGCGCGAGAGTGAGAATGAAAGATTTAAAAGATATTTAATTGGCATGACAAATATGGACGCTTGGGCACGCGCTCAAATGTTTTCGCGCCTCGTTCACTGAAGCTAACGAGCTCATTGGGCATTTTGGCTCTTCATCAGCAGGAATGTGAGGGGGCGGGGCCACCAAGCATGTCACGGCTGGCGTTAAATGATTGCTAAAGACTAGTGATGGGAAGTTTGTATAATTTTAGTAGATGCGTTCCAATCGGCCCGAAGTACCCTGCGAAGTTTGTTCAAACATGTTAAGTCTGGTTCCAAACCGCAGGGAGCGAAAATATTCGAACACTACGAACGGTGTAGGGAAAGAAGGAACAACAGGTTTTCATTTCACCAGAAAAGGGAATGAAAAAAATCCCATCAGTCATTGGGTCTCGCTGGAGAGTGAAAAAAAATGGAGCTCGAAAAAGGGGTCATATATTTATTATTATTACCGAGGACATCATATTAAAAGAACAGGAAAATCTACATTTTAATTTAATCAGGAAATCCTTAGTATTATATAGGCTAGTAATCGTTAAAAAATCATAAATTGCTGTACATCTTTAATCAATTATTAATATAATTAATTATTAATTTATTTAGACGTTTCAATAGTATGTTTTATTAATGGTATCAGATTTTGTTTAAATAAATATTCAATATTTAATATCCGTAGTGCAAAATTTTCACGGAAGCAACCACAGGTATGGAGGTGGTGTGTGTGGGGGGGGGGTCTTGTGTTACCATGGTAATGCACGGGGGAAATGACGTCAGCACTGGTGACTTTGCAAAGTGTTTCAAATGGTGGAATTTTGTCAAGGGAAGTTCCCTTAATTACACTCTAAAAACTCTAAAAACAGCTGCTGAGTCACTATTGGACAGAACGTACTCTGGGTTGTTTTTCACCCAAGTGCTGGGTTGTACCATTTAACTCAGATTTCTGGGTTGTTCATCTGACCCAACCAGTGGGTTAAATCGACACTCTCGCTGGGTTAAATGTTAAAGTGCGGGTTATTTTATTTGACCCAACCAGTGGGTAAAATTAACACTCTTGCTGGGTTGACACATTCCATTAGATTTTTTTATTTTCAAAAAAGACACAAAATGTACACAACTTCACATAATGTAAGGTGAGAAGACACTTCTTAACATCAATGACAAAAAAAAACAGTTTTCACCAAAGAGTCTGTATCAATAGCATTGCCTCCAACAATGGAAAAGGTCTGTCAGGTCCCTCTTGTCTCATCCCCAAGGAACAAAACATGGAACAATGCTCCAGTCTTCTCCATATTTTGCAGATATCATCCTCATCATGTTGGTCCACCTATGGATTATATAGCATCACTTAGTGTTGCAATATAACTAACATTTACGTTGAGCATTTTTGTTAAGGACGTATAGCTACAAAGGCATTTAATGCAAAACATTTTTTCTCTTGTCAATACACAAAAATACATAACGTGAACATGAATTTAGTGCATATTTCTGACTAATTTACCTCACTATTTAACATGTGAGGGATAATAGGATACCTCGCTCCATCTGGATTTAATACAAATCATTCACCCCTTTTCAAATTCTCAACAAACACTAGATGAATATGATATTTAATGGTGAATTTACAACTTATAATAAATATTTCATAAGGATAAAGAAAAAGCTTGTTTTAAACCAAGACTTAACTATGACGCTTTCTCATTTTTTGAATAATAAAACAGAATGGGAAAACAATATTAATCCCACACAATATTAATATCAAAGCATTTATTTTAAACAATAAAATATGCTTGCTCCTACCACAAGTTACATTAACTTACCATAAAATACTGAGCGCTCTGAGCCTGATCCAGTCAGAAGTGAAGAATCCAGAAAGTTCTCCAAAGAATAAACCAACTGCTGGGTCACAGAAGATATGTTAAGAATGTCATTAAACATATCCCAATAGCTTCTTCTGACACCTATTAAATAAAGTGGAACCTCGGATTGCGAATAAAGATTTTTAATAAATTTTTAATCGAAAAACAAGCAAGTATTAGTTTACGAGCGCCGAGTATCATTATGAGGCGCCGTATAGGGCTTAAATCAAACTTCACTCATGCACACACATATCAAACACTTGCATACACATATATGAAACAGTCACACATCTATATATACTGTACTACTAACTGCTCACACCACTACATATGAAATGCGCGCACACACACCTATGAGACGCGCGCACATATATGCAAACACGCAATAAAAAAATATTCAGACATTATGTGGACAGTTCTGAATATGCTTTGTGATTTGAGCAGTGATGATCATTATACTGTCCTACTCCGTCTTCTAAACTGTCCAACCACAGGCTGTTTACAAACTGCTACTACCAATCATAGAGTATGAAGCGACACGTTCGTCTACACTGAAATTACTTCCGGTTACACTGAGAATTTCATAGATGTGTTCGCGTGCATCTCATAGGTGTGTATGTGCGCGGAGAGTTTGCATATATGTGCGCGTCTCATATGTAGTTGTGTGAGCAGTTAGTAGTATATATAGATGTGTGACTGTTTCATATATGTGTATGCAAGTGTTTCATATGTTTGTGCATAAGTGAAGTTTGATTTAAGCCCTATATGGCGCCTCATATATCATGTGTCGTTTGTTTGCGACTCTTATTTTGACACCGAGCGTCACTCTCTCACCTTTTCAACCCCCGACCCCCCACGGCTTTGCAAACACACAGAAACTCTGCTCTTCTCTTACTTAACATCTCACTCTTTCTTTTAGTCTCTTATGCGTGTGCGTGCGTAATTTGACACCGACACACACACCCTGACACACGCACAGACGCTCTTTAGCCTTTTCACCCCCTACCCGGCTTCACAAACACACAGAAACTCTGCTTTGTTGCGATTCTTTTCAAAGGTAAGGTGCTGGTTCATTTGTTTGTTTGTATTTTACTTTACAGCAGTGATTCCCTTAGTATGCTCACACCAGGTCAGAGAGATTTCTTTTTTCCCTGTTAAAATGGTGTTTCCGTTGTGTGCGTGTGTTTGTTGTGAAACTTAAAAAGTGATTCCGTTAGTATGCGCTCATGCCAGTCTTTTGGGTGTGTGTGTTTGTTGTGAAACTTAAAAAGCGAGGTGGGGAGAGGGAGGAGGCGAGGGAAGGGGCTTTCCACACATACACACACACACACACAGCGCCTGCGTGCACCAATGGAAACACTTATCTGTCAGGATTTATTTGTACTTGTTTTTTAAAGGTAAAGTGCAGATAAATTTTATAGATTGTATTAATTATTTTTATGTATTTATTTTTTTGGGGCTGTGGAACTAATAATCTGAGTTTTCATTATTTCTTATGGGAAATGATTTACACACACAGTTTTAGCGAAGATTACTAGTAATCTACCTAAAAATTATCTAAGATTATATTTACTTAAAATTATATTAAGTTTTTTTATTTTTATTTGTGTGTGCTACAAATGCACTTTTATCATAAAATACACTATAGCCGACTGTTGGCATAGAATATTAAAACATGAACTCCTCTCACCCCCATATCAAAGTGCGACTAAAAAGGTGGAAAAGCAAATAAACATGAAAATAAGCTTGCTTCTACCACAACTACAACATTTAAGATTTTTGTAAAAATTCATATAAACTTATTACAGTATAAAATCCTGCCAGCATTAAGCAGTGTGCCCCTCCCTTCAGAAGTGAAGAATCCAGAAAGTTCCTCATGCTGTGTCTCAATTCCAAAAATGCAAAGAGCGGACTTGACTTGGAAGTGCACACTCGTGGGTTTGAGGACACCGGGTATAGTGCAAATAGAACGCAGCGTACTGGATGCTTCTCACAGCCGCAATATATTATACCATAACCGTATTATACCAAAGATTACCTGTTAGGAATACACAAAATGAAAAAAAAAAAATCTGCTGTTTTAACCACTGCAGAGAGACATAGAAGTTTCTGCCAAGATTTAACATACAATAATTAACATACAAAACTGCTCATAACTCAACATTTTGATTGAATTTATGGTGCAGTTTTGACTTCAGGCAAATACCAAAGGACTGGCAAAGTTTCATTAAATTCTGTCCAAACAGTTTTGCGTGATGCTGAAACAGTATCGGCTGGACAGACATACAATTTTTTAGACTGGTTTCTGCTCCTCCAACGTATGAAACATAAAGATATTATTGAATGAATCAACTAATCTAACCAATCTACAGACAAAACCTTTCTTTTATTTATATACATTAAGTTAATTAAGTTTTATGTAACTTTTCTGTAAATCTCATCATAGTACATATATAAAGATGTTAAAATGATGATTAACATATGTATCTAAAAAACCTATTTAGTTTAAACATATTGTATTACATGACAAGCCCCTGAATAATGGCATATTATATGAGATTTCTCCATTAACTGTCGTGATGATGTTCATGTGACGGGGCGGATTAAGGTCTCACATGTGCAGGAGCTCCACATTGGCTGGACCATTTGTAATTATTTTTTAATTACATTCATTTTAAATAAAACTGCCCACCCGACCCCTATTGGAATATGAGCTATTGGAATATAAGAAAAAAAATAAAAAATTTTAGCAGCTGATTAGGTAGCTGTGGCTAGGTTCTTAAGGTAAATTTGGTTTTGATACAGTACAACACGTCACTGATGTGGCAGGCTGGGTAACTGACAGCACATCGGCAAAATGTCAGAAAGAATAAATGAAAAGCACAACGGCTGAAAGAACAGCGTGACCAAGATCTACTTAAGAAAATTTCTACATTTACTGGATATTTTAAAACTGCTGAATCCAAAAATATTGATCCATAGCAGGAGGGCTTCAGCTAAAAAAACTGAAACGGGACTCTTAGCTTTACCCAAGATATCAGCCAAGCTGACACAGATAATACCTCACAATCTTCTCATTCAGTCGGAGACAGAGGGCACAAGAGACAGCTTCACCTGTTCACAAGAGGTCGACGATGGACGTACAGTACTGGGTTAAAATGTGACCTGAAAATGATCAGAACAAAGACGCAGATGTCGCTGCCTCAGGAAACCCTATTTTTCAAAAACTCTGTTTAAAAGAAAACTAGCAAATAGAGAAACTGTGCCAAGAAAATGGATCCTTTATTCCCCTTCAGAAGATACTGTGTTTTGTTTGCCATGTTTGGGGACCGTGATCTCCAGTCTGCATTGACAGCAGGATATAGTGCAGCATGGACGCAGAACTAAAAAAAATTCTTTGAAGGCGAATGTAAATATTTGACCCATGTTTTTGAAAAGACTAGCTGCAGTACAGGGTCAATATATAACACTATATATTTATGACTTTGCCTAACCAGTGCTTGCAGGGACCTTTCTTTTTTAATTAGTTAAAAACAGATCTATCGCATCTGTCTCATCTGTCTCTTACTGTATGTCCATTGAATATTCTGTGCAAATTGGATTTTGATAGCCACATCCAAGACCTCTCTATCAGGAAAAAAGAGAATATTCTAAAGGTAGAAATATGTCTTTGTGATTGTACTGCTATTGTATTATTGCTGTTATTCTTATCTCCACTACTTTTAGTTGTTTTATCAAAGTGGTTCTTTTTATGTCTCTATAAGGAGGCTGTGATTTCGCCTTATAGGCTGCTCTGTACTGCTGCAGTTGTTGCACCTGTTGCAGATGAACTGTAAAATCCTGTTTCCTGTAGCACCGCTGTTTATACTAAAGGATGTATCATTCTGTGTCTGTCTGTGTTCCATCAGTGGATGCATTTTAAATTTGTGTAATATTTGTAGTACGCTATTGCGCATAGCATTCATTTTTAGTTCTATAACCACCCAAATCCACCAACATGCCTTTAACATGTCAACATTTCATTAATGTTTACAAAGGTTGTGATGTGACTAAGGCTCATTATAACAGCAATATTTGATCATAATAAGGATGTTAAATTATGTTAGAATATATTTGTAACATCTGTACCTCCACAGCTCAGGGGAATAAGATCAGGTTCCCCGGATTACTGAGTATCCCCGGATTCCCCGGATTACCACCTAGTGTGTCTATGTATGCACGACCAGCACTTAAGCACTAAACACGAGCACCTGTGATTCCCTTGTGTGTTTGACTATTTATTCCAGTCGAACCCGTAGGGCTTCGCCTGTTCACTGTTGTGCACGTCTCACGTCTGCACCCAATGTTATCTAAATGTTTGTGTATACTTTTCCCCTCTCACTCCCAGAACTGAGCGTTGTCTGAAAGGGAAATCCTCCACTAGTCGCATGGACTTTGCAAGTGCTTCATTTCGTTATCTTTCTTCTCACGTGTGAGACTTTTTCATTTACCCTCCTGCAGACCCAGTCTGGGAATTTAGCTCAGGACCGCAGTGCGGGGCAAGAGACTTTGTGTTGTGTGTAAAAAAGAAATAAAGAAATATATTTGTGAACATGAAATCTGCATCTGCGTCTGATTCATCTCGGGTAGACATGACAATATTTTTTTGTGATCCATGGCCTGGGGCATTTTAGCGCATATCTCTGGCTGTAATAAAAAAAAAATAATAAATCTGGCTGTAATTTAAAAAAAATTAATAACTTATATGTATTTTACAGCAAAGTGAAATTATTTTTCCGCTTATCCCAGTTAGGTAGCTAACTACATCTCTGAATACAGGATGAAATCGGTATAGACGATGAGTGAGTGAATGTAATGGCATTCTGACTAGTCAAAACGACAAAGATATCTGCAATTTATTTTGGCTAGTCAAACTGACAAATGTTTTAACCGAATTAAAGATATCTGCAATGACGTCACTGAAAATGATATTCATACAGGTCGTCCCAGACTTACTAACATTAGTTACGAGTTATGAATTTCGGCAAATAGTTTTCAAGCGATTTCCCCCTGGGATTAATAAAGTTCTTTGAATCTTAAATTGAGATACAGACAGTCCGCAGTTCTACAAACATTTGCAGATGCGACCCAATCACGGATGTAGCTCACATAAATTGTACAAAAAATAGACCCTGCAGTGCACCAGATACCAATATTTACATTTGTATACAAGATTTTCAGTGTATAAGTGAATGTATTAAAAAATATATCATAATATTTGATATACTGTGCGTGTGAGGATGAAATGAGTTCAGTGATTCAATGAATCCCAATTTTGAAAAAATATTGTTTGAATATATCTGTTTCTGTATCTATATCAGTTATGAAAGTGACTTGCAAACCTACAGTATATTGCAGAGAGCTACATTTCTGTCGAATTCTTTCATCATTTTATTATCCTACTTTGTTTCTGTTTTCTGGCTGCAGAGAGGATCATGCAGGTCCACGAGTCTTGAAACAGAAATGATGACAGCACCTCAAAGCTCCAGTGCCTGAACATCGTTGCATATCTGTACAGTCTGAGATTCCAGACTTCAATCAAGTGTGGACACATTGATTTGGACATCAGTGATGTTGAGACAAATTAGAGGTAAGTCATGTTACATTTTTGTGTAGAAAACAGTAGGTAGAATTTTCTCAAGACAACATTTTCATCAGACATAGACGACACCAGCACTTAGTATAGTTGTGGATTGTCTGACTGTGCGAGTGGAGTTATCTGTGTATTTAGGCTACTTTTGATGATGCATATGCAAGCTTTTATAGTTTTTCATCATACTGCAAAACTATATATCAGAGAGCTAGTTTCTTTTACGTATAGGTCAGTGGAACTTAGTATAGCTCAAATACTAAATCAGTTAATTATTTGCTTTATTTCTGTTTTCTGGCTGCAGACAGGATCATGACAGTCCAAAGAGTACAACTGATGGACAACTTGTCTTTAAGCAGAACTGGTGACAATATTCACTTTTGCCTTCACTTTGTTGAACATGTGCTCTCTTTAATCATGTCTGGACTCAGTGACTTATTAGTCTTGATCAAACTGGACAAGTGAAAAAACCTTTCAAGATCTGAGAACTACTTTGTGAGTATATTGGGCAATTCATTGGATCTGATCACGGAAATTTTAAGGTGATCACTGATACAGTAGATGAATCAATTGTAAACAAAGGTACTGTACAGACTATCACTCACTCATAATTTATACCACTTTATCCTGTATACATAGTTCTGGGAGGGTCTGGATCTCAGGAGACTTGGGGCACAAGGCAGGGTAGAACTGGTAAAGGTGGCACTTGCTCCACAAACTACGGGAATCTGCATGTCATTTGGAAGGAAACCTGAGTACCCGTAGGAAACCTACCAAGCAGGAGGAGAAACATGCAAACTCCATACACATAGACTCATGGTGTGAATAGAACCTGGAACCTGGACATGCAAGGCGACAGTGCTAAGCGCTAAGCCTATTCACCTATTTACTTTGTAATACTCGCTCCCCCTTAGTTATCACAACTCGTTCAATTTTACACTCCCTCTCGCACTCTTCGCTCTTCATCAAAGCTCCTTCTTAAAGTTCTATCTCATTTGATTTTGTTTTAATCACTTACTATTCAACGTTATCTTTATCAATCTTATCTTGTTTTATTGTTTAATTTATCCTTGGTTCAATCTGGATGACGATCTTGGGCCTAGAAAGGCATCTATATAAATAAAATGCATTATTATTATTATTATTATTATTATATAGTATTATTTACCCTTAGTTGTCAACTGTAAAATCTATGCCAACCAACTGTAATGCTATATATGATCTGCATTTTTTACAGTGAAATTTTGGCTACCATAGGTGCTGGTAACCACACAGCTGAACTTCCATAAAATAATATATTATTCAGTCGTACTGTAATAGACTGTATCTAGATTAACAATATGACATTTACAAGTAGTTTATTGTAAACCGGTTTACAATACAGTATACTGTAAGAAATGCTGTATTTTTTTCCTGTCTTTGTAGCTTAGTGTTTATGAAGGAGTTAGTTTTATGTTTCTTACTTCTGCTACTACATATTGCTGCACCTCAGTGGTGGAGGGTTATGTGACCTAACATCATAAATTACATATCCTAAAAACACTTTGGCTGGTAAACTTGTTTAATCCAACATAACAGACAATGTATCACATTTCTCTCCACTTTCTTTCACATTTTCCATCTCATCTCTACATCACACCAAATGAGTGTATTTTGTATAAATTGGATTTCAGGATGAAATAATTTGATATAATAAATTCTCAGTGATTTCAATAATCAAACATTTAAAACTTTTATTTTAAAACTTAATTTACAACAAAAAAAGGATGTTATTATTTACAGTCTATACAAATGAATCTTAATGTATTCGTATTGACAGACTATCAGCCTCTTCCGTCTCTAATTAATTTGTGTCGAGGACTCGTGGTAATATCAGGACATCAGGACATCAGTGTCTTCAGAGAAAACATAACGGTGTAATTCTAAAATGTCTTGTTCCATCCGGAAAAAGTTGTCATCAAGGCCCATTATGCTCGAGTTGACTGTATTGGCTGCATCAGGTGTATTATGCAAATTGCCTGAAAAGATAGAAAATATATATATAAGTGTGTTACTGACTCACTCACTCACTCCCTGTGACTGACTGTCAGTGTGATAGGTTGTTTTTCATGGATTAAAAATGATAGAAAGTTGGTATTTGATATAAAAGCATGATGCAGTTCTATCTGACTGGTAGCGAGTTTGGCCTATGAAGTAAACAATAAAGCATGTTCATTATTCCTGAAAGAAAAAGCAGAGTTCTGGGTACATTTTATCTGTCAGTATACAAGGACAGCTGTACTTAAATAGTTTAATGATAAACCTGGAACCAAAGCTTGTTTAGCTTAACAACTGAATGTACAATCATTAGGATTCTGTTATTAAGATAAATGAATTGATCGTGCATCAGGCATGCTAGTTTTGGGGAGTAAAACCAAATACTCAAATTTAAGGGCCATTATTGTATATAAGAGGAACACACATACCAATAAACATGAGATTGTTCTGTGGGGCTGTAGGTTCAGGAGCTGCCACTACGTTGACTTTGCTTTCTTTGCCGTGAACGGGGTTTATACTCCTAATCTAAATTCAAGGAAAGAAAGGTTTAAAGAGTAATTCAAAAGGGGCTTAAAAACATCAAACCTGTTTTCTTGATTATTTTCTAATTATCTCAAAACCTGTGACCCTTACCAGGAAACTGCTGTTGGTGTTCCATTTTAAGTCTATGCGACTCCGCAAAGTAGGGCATCTTCTCTTCTTCACTCAACTTCCTCCACTCAATCCCAAGATTCTCACTGATCTCTGGATTGGTTGGATTGGCCTCTGCCAAGACAGACCTGTGTTTCCTCGCCCAAATGATGTAGCTGTTCATGGGCCTCTTGATGTAGCCGTTATCTCGTCGTTGTGACCTCTTTGGACCACCAAAAAAACTATAAACTATAGAAATAAATAAAAAATACTATAACTATAAAAATAATTGCATCAATATACATTTTATTAAAAATAATCAATATTAACTGGCAATTCAAAGATGCCTGGATATCATTGCACGTTTTCAGAAATGATTGCATAATTTCATATCAACATTAAAACATGGTTGTATTCACTCTACCTAAAAAAAAGATATATTTTTTTAATTGCACCACTGCCACCCTGAGGTACAGGACAGAGTTGTTATTTATACCACAGCAATTTGCCAGAGCAATATATATATATATTTTTTTTTAATGAATCAAATTTTGGTGGTTTATTATTAGGGCCAAAGCACTATAAGGTGTGCAGGACCCTCTTGTTTTCCTCAGGATTTTTTCCCCCACCCTTTTGGACTTTTCGGGGATCTAACATGCTCGAAAACTCATGAAACTTGACAGACAGGTTGGAATCTGCTGCCATTAGGATGGCTGAGAGTCTCGTAGCCTGGGGCCCTAAGGGGCCCCCAAACATGATTTTGCTGCATAGCTCATACACACTTTCATGTAGGCACACGAAACTCGGTACACATTTAGAGCTCATCGAGCCGAACATCTTTCGCACAGCATGTCTTGGTCTCAACTCAACAGGAGGCTGGTTATTTTGGGTTGTCTGCAAAAACACACCCGATGGATTTTGATATACTCCTCCTAGGGATTTTATATGATCGCCACCAAACCCGGACGATGTGATTTAAAGACATTGCGGATATCTTAAACAGGTCAGCCGTGATAATGTCTTAAAGTTACACTGAAAAATTATTAATAACTTTCTGTGTGGCATTATATTGAGTGACACTATATTCAGTGACATCACATTCAGTGACATCACATTCAGGAACATCATAGTGTGGTGCTTATTTTCCAGCATCTGCGGCCTATTGTGCACATTGTATCACAAATGTTGACACTCACACACACAAACACATCTTGCACACACACACACACGCCCACACACAAACACACACACACACAACCACACACACACACAACACTTATATCACAATGTTAACACTCTCACACTCACACACACACACGCGTATACACAAACACACTCATGTATATCACACTTCAGAAATTTTAACACTCTCATCTCTGTCTCACACACACAAACACACACGCACACACGCATAAACACACAGACAAACACACACATACATCACACACATGCACACATACATACACAACCATTTCAAATGTTAACAGTCACACGCGCACACACACAATCACACACATAAACCTCTCTCACGATGCACAAACACACATTACACACGTGGACAAAATTGTTGGTACCCTTCGGTCAATGAAAGAAAAACTCACAATGGTCACATAAATAACTTTAATCAGACAAAAGTAATAATTTTAAAAAATTCTATGAATCTTAACCAATGAAAGTCAGACATTGCTTTTCAACCATGCTTCAACAGAATTATTAAGAAAAAATAAACTCATGGAACAGGCCTGGACAAAAATGATGGTACCCCTAGAAAATACTGAAAATAATGTGACCAAAGGGACATGTTAATTCAAGGTGTGTCCACTAATTAGCATCACAGGTGTCTATAATCTTGTAATCAGTCAGTGGGCCTATATATAGGGCTCCAGGTAGTCACTGTGTTGTTTGGTGACATGGTATGTACCACACTCAACATGGACCAGAGGAAGCGAAGGAAAGAGTTGTCTCAGGAGATTCGAAAGAAAATTATAGACAAGCATGTTAAAGGTAAAGGCTATAAGACCATTTCCAAGCAGCTAGGTGTTCCTGTGTCTACAGTTGCACATATTATTCAGAAATTTAAGAGCCATGGGACTGTAGCCAACCTCCCTGGACGTGGCCGCACGAGGAAAATTCATGACAAATCAAAGAGACGGATAATCCCAATGGTAAAAAAAAAGAGCCCCAAAAAACTTCTAAAGAGATCCAAGGTCAACTTCATGTTCAAGTAACATCAGTGTCAGATCGCACCATCCGTCGTTGTTTCAGCCAAAGTGGACTACATGGGAGACGACCAAGGTTGAAAACAAATCATAAAAAAGCCAGACTGGAAAATGCCAAACTACAAGTTAACAAGACACAAAGCTTCTTGAAGAATGTCCTATGGACAGATGAGAGAAAAATTTGAACTTTTTGCCGAGGCACATAAGCTCTATGTTCACAGACGGAAAAATGAAGCATATCAAGAAAAGAACACTGTCCCTACTGTGAAACATGGAAGAGGCTCTGTTATGTTCTGGGGCTGCTTTACTTTCTGCCACAGGGTGTCTTGAATCTGTGCAGGGTACAATGAAATCTCAAGACTATCAAGGGATTCTAGAGAGAAATGTGTTGGCCAGTGTCAGAAAGCTGGGTCTTAGTCGCAGGACATGGGTCTTGCAAAAGGACAATGACCCAAAACGCACAGCTAAAAACACCCAAGAATGGCTAAGAGGGAAACATTGGACTATTCTAAAATGGGCTTCTATGAGCCCTGACCTCAATCCAAACAGGAATCGTTTGATTGCAGTGATTGGCTCAAAAGGTTGTGCAACAAACTATTAAGTTAGGGGTACCATAATTTTTGTCCAGGCCTGTTCCATGAGTTCATTTTTTAAATAATTCCTTTGAAGCATGGTTGAAACGCAATGTCTGACTTTCATTGGTTAACATTCATAGAATTCTTATTTATAATTCCTTTTGTCAGATTTAAGTTATTTCTGTGACCATTGCGAGTTTTTCTTTCATTGACCGAAGAGTACCAACAATTTTGTCCACGGGTGTATATCACAATGTTAACATATCACACATCATAAACTGCCATTAGCCCTGTATAGTGTGTGATGTGTGCAGGTTGTGCATTGCAACCAGATGGCGATGGCTTTTTTGAGGTCTTAACACACTCAAATAACACACAGGTTGTGCAGTGCCCCCAGGGTGGCGATGGCACAGGGTGCCTGGACACGTCATTGTTGCTTGCGACTATATTTATTATTGTTTTTGTTTTGTTTTGTTTTTTTGCATACGCAGATTTCAGGCTTGTGTTCTTTTTTGATAGTTCTTAAAGGTTCACTATTTCATTTCTAATGTATATTGGGCATTCCAATAAATGTTTTTCATCTGTACAATTTTTGCAAATTGTAGTTTAATTAGAAGTCGGCGGACCCACCGGCGGGTCCAAGTGCATTTTCTTCTGGTAACCATAAAAATTACTTAAAATGCTCCGTCGTTTTTGATCATACATCATAGTACATCATTTAAATGCAAAGGGTCTACTTTTATTTATGTATACTCACTATATGAACAAAACATTGTGCTTTTGTAAAATAAAGAAAATAAACAGGGTGCGCTGTCAGCCGTTTAAATCTCTGTGAATCTTTCTGAAACCCGTCACTAAAATTAACTAAAACTCCGCGAATACTTCACAAACTGACATGATAAATATATCTACAGTATTGTAAGCTTAAAGGGTATACTTTTAAACAAAGAAAGTTAAATAAAAAATATATCATTTTATGTAATCCGTATAAATTCGAGGAGAGGCACAGTTTTTCCGTCGCACTTCATTATCTGATAATGACTGGAGGCAGGACACGCCCACATGCTTTTCACAGGGTAAACCGCTGTAGAAGCACGCTACATACAAGACCACGCCCCCTGCAAGCGCGCACACAGATTCAGTAAGTTTCCTGCATGTGTAGAAGATGTGACGCTCTGTATAGTATAGGTTTCTGAAGCTCTACAGAATGTTCCGGACAGTGGGAGGAGTTTATCTTTTATTCAGAACAACACGAACTCCGACAGAAACGGGTGTGTTTTAAAGAGTTATTTGCTCCACCGGAAGAGTAGAATCCAGCAAGCTGTTACCATGGGTGAGTTATTAAGTCTCATATAATCCTTATTCTGATAATATAAATCTCATCTCATTTCATTTTTACATACATAGTTTAGGGTAGCACGTAGAAAACACTGCTATTCGGGCTACCATACTGCCTTATGTAGCTTAACACAAACCTGCTAGCTCCAGTTGGCTGAAGCTAATGAATTATGTAATGGTTGTTAGTATCAGCGGTGGTGTAAATATTCCAATTTATTTTACCCAGTTTTGGATACATTTAGCTTACGGTAGCTTTTGGTTCGGTTTTTGGTTAGCTTATGACACTGCTATCTATGGTGATATTTAGCACAAACACTAGCTCCTGGTAACCAAAATACTACCTCATGTAGCTTATTGATATTCAGATATAAGAATAAAAAGCCCCCCGCTTTTTTATTTGTTGTATGACCTTACAAAAGCTTGTGTTGTCTTTATGCAGGGTGATTGATGATGTACAGTACTTTATTTTATTGTGTTATCATGCTAATGTTGTATTTTTCTTTTTTTTATAAACAGTTGTGACCATGAAAATGATCAGCCACCTGTTTGATAGAAATCAAAGGGTCTGGATTCTTGGTGGAAGGGGTCTGGATTTTGGTCATTTTAAAGTGGATGGACACACAATAACCATCTCTCTGTACCTGTGACTGTGTACAACCAGCACATGGACTGACCTCGGGTTACAGAAGTGTTGCTCCAGTCAGTCTCAGGGTCGTGTGCAGTGTAAAGCAGTGTATGGTAAGAAGCAAAAAACACCATGGAAATGCCAGGTATGTAATGTTCACTTATGTTTTCAATTAAACAGGAACTGCTTCTTGAAAGTGTCACAAAGATGTATGACTGTGGTGTAGGCGTGGACTAAACACCCCTTCTTTTTGATTTCATTTTGCACGGCCATATTTATGCCATAAATTTAGCTTCTGTGTATAAGATGATCTGTGTCTGTCCGTCTCCATTCAATCCTGAACATTTTCTTTGCACTATGTAAGTGAGTAGGTTATGTATACGGTGTAAGAGTGAGTTATTCGGTCAGTTAACTATATTCTAAATAAACTACAAACAAAAAAAAAATTATATATATTTTTTGTCCTGAAATTCTTTTCTTTTAGCATTTCCCAGTGTCACATACCTGACTGAAAGGCTCATTATACAAATCATTATTCCTTTGTCTTCTCTGGTGTGAAGTAGAGCATTATTCATGATCATTCACGCCTCCTCGCATACGGCCTTTCCAAAACAAAGTGTCTTAGAAAATGTAAATGAATATATTGTTTTCTGTGAATGAGTGATCAAGATGATTGTCGCATGTGTTTTGTGAACTTATTTCAGTGATATTTTTGTTGTTGTTTCCAATAATCATGCATAACTGTTATTTTCTCCAAAATACAAACTTGTACATACATACTGCTCACGTATTACTGTAGCCCAGTTTGTGCTGAATACAGTGTAATTAGCCTTTAGACATTTATATGTTTATAAGTAACTGAAAAATATACAATTGTCAGGACTTCATGGTCCCAAAACACCCTCAGACTCCTAAGGGTTAATTTTTTAGTTAATTTGTAGTTTGATTTGCATGTTCACAGTAATTCTATGGAACATAATATGGGAGAATTTCATGAAGCAGGTTTAACATACCTCAAGCTGAAACCCGACTGCTTGGTTAAATAAGTGTGACCTGTGAAACTGAGTTATTTGTTCCCAGAACAGGTGATGACTAGTTTAATCAACTCTGAGTCAAGTTAACGCTGATTAAACCGCGTGCACGAGGAGAGTAAAAGCCCTGTCTAAATGGTTTTATGCAGAGAACATACTGTAAGTCACCATGGCAAGCGGAGGAAAAGAGTTACATGCTGCCACCTAGTGGCGTTAGACGTATTAACGTATAAATATGCTGGATTCAAAAATAAATAAAATGTAACTAAATGAATATAAAATTCGGGGCAATATAAAACATAGCTTTGTCTTCTGCAGTTTTCTTAATACCTTCATGTTAGTTGGAATTATTGTTTTAATATTTTATTTTTGCTTTAAATATATGAACAATAACACTAATATTTGAATTACTAATAAGTAACTTGAGTTTAGTGCCAATATTTTTTTAGGAAACGGAAAATAAAATATGGTCCCTGCAAAATTATTTAGCCATTTTATTGTTGCCTGTTAAACTGGCATGCACTTTCGACTCGCATACATCAGCCACCGGAACCAGAGCAATAAGGAAAAAACATAATAAACCCCGACCTATTTAATAACTACTTCTACTTCTCTGTTTTTTTCCCACTGGCGTGCGGACTAATAACGTTATGTAAACTATCTACTACAGCGGAATGCAACGACACGCCATCAAGAATAGGGGACATTAAACCATTAGCTAAACATATAATTGTTTATTATTGTCTTTAGGGGTGCTTGGGTGTACTTACAAAGCTCTAAAATCGTAGATGAAGTGAAACTTGGTGCTTTTAGTTTACTAGGGAAACGTTTAGCATGCTTGGTAAGAGCTCACACTTGATGCCTACCTGTTGCTGGATGAAGCTGAGTGATGCGCACGCGATCGTTAGCCGCTTCGGCGCTGATGGGATGATCGCCGCTGGTGCTCGCAGTGAGAGCGTATTGTCTCAAACTGTGGCGGTCCTCTGTCCTGAACATTTCATGTTTTAGTTTTGTCGAAACGCTTGAGCTCCAAGTAAAAGATGTTAATTCTTCTCCGTGCTAAACAAACTGATTTCTAGAACGTCTTGATCTCACTTTTTGATCTCACGTAAGATTCGCACTTACAAACAGGACGCTCCCACTGCGCAAGCGCAGCCATTATGTCTAATACTAATCATACACCTTACTCTTCATGGCTCAGGTTCTATGTATTTTAGCATTGCAGTGTTAAAGTGAAACAACAGATGCATGTGATTGTATTAATTAAAAAAATGTACATTTATTCCAGTTGTGCCTCAGTCCTTCCTTGACCCATATCTCCCATATTTTATTCCAGTCATTAGAAAAGTCCAACAAAATGAAATTACCCCCGGATCGTGTGCGCGAGAGTGAGAATGAAAGATTTAAAGGATGTTTAATTGGCATGACAAATATGGACGTTTGGGCACGCGCTCAAATGTTTTCGCGCCTCGTTCACTGAAGCTAACGAGCTCATTGGGCATTTTGGCTCTTCATCAGCAGGAATGTGAGGGGGCGGGGCCACCAAGCATGTCACGGCTGGCGTTAAATGATTGCTAAAGACTAGTGATGGGAAGTTTGTATAATTTTAGTAGATGCGTTCCAATCGGCCCGAAGTACCCTGCGAAGTATACTTTACAGGTTGTTCAGCCATGTTCAGCCATGTTAAGCCTGGTTCCAAACCGCAGGGAGCGAAAATATTCGAACACTGCGAACGGTGTAGGGAAAGAAGGAACAACAGGTTTTCATTTCACCAGAAAAGGGAATGAAAAAAATCCCATCAGTCATTGGGTCTCACTGGAGAGTAAAAAAAAAAATGGAGCTCGAAAAAGGAGTCATATATTTATTATTATTATCGAGGACATCATATTAAGAGAACAGGAAAATCTACATTTTAATTTAATCAGGAAATCATTAGTATTATATAGGCTAGTAATCGTAAAAAATCTTAAATTGCTGTACATCTTTAATCAATTATTAATATAACTAATCATTAATTTATTTAGACGTTTCAATAGTATGTTTTATAACGGTATCAGATTTTGTTTAAATAAATATTCAATATTTAATATCCGTAGTGCAAAATTTTCACGGAAGCAACCACAGGTATGGAGGTGGTGTGTGTGGGGGGGGGTCTTGTGTTACCATGGTAATGCACGGGGGAAATGACGTCAGCACTGGTGACTTTGCAAAGTGTTTCAAATGGTGGAATTTTGTCAAGGGAAGTTCCCTTAATTACACTCTAAAAACTCTAAAAACAGCTGCTGAGTCACTATTGGACAGAACGTACTCTGGGTTGTTTTTCACCCAAGTGCTGGGTTGTACCATTTAACTCAGATTTCTGGGTTGTTCATCTGACCCAACCAGTGGGTTAAATCGACACTCTCGCTGGGTTAAATGTTAAAGTGCGGGTTATTTTATTTGACCCAACCAGTGGGTAAAATTAACACTCTTGCTGGGTTGACACATTCCATTAGATTTTTTTATTTTCAAAAAAGACACAAAATGTACACAACTTCACATAATGTAAGGTGAGAAGACACTTCTTAACATCAATGACAAAAAAAAACAGTTTTCACCAAAGAGTCTGTATCAATAGCATTGCCTCCAAGAAAAGGTCTGCAGGTCGCTCTTGTCTCATCCCCAAGGAACAAAACATGGAACAATGCTCCAGTCTTCTCTATATTTTGCAGATATCATCCTCATCATGTTGGTCCACCTATGGATTATATAGCATCACTTAGTGTTGCAATATAACTAACATTTACGTTGAGCATTTTTGTTAAGGACGTATAGCTACATATGTATTTTAATGCAAAACATTTTTTCTCTTGTCAATACACAAAAATACATAACGTGAACATGAATTTAGTGCATATTTCTGACTAATTTACCTCACTATTTAACATGTGAGGGATAATAGGATACCGCGCTCCATCTGGATTTAATACAAATCATTCACCCCTTTTCAAATTCTCAACAAACACTAGATGAATATGATATTTATTGGTGAATTTACAACTTATAATAAATATTTCATAAGGATAAAGAAAAAGCTTGTTTTAAACCAAGACTTAACTATGACGCTTTCTAATTTTTTGAATAACAGAACAGATTGGGAAAACAATATTAATCCCACACAATATTAATATCAAAGCATTTATTTTAAACAATAAAATATGCTTGCTCCTACCACAAGTTACATTAACTTACCATAAAATACTGAGCGCTCTGAGCCTGATCCAGTCAGAAGTGAAGAATCCAGAAAGTTCTCCAAAGAATAAACCAACTGCTGGGTCAAAATAACACAACCATTTTTTTGTTTGTTTTTTTTAACAGAAACAGAAGATATGTTAAGAATGTCATTAAACATATACCAAATGTCTTCTTCTGACACCTATTAAATACAGTGGAACCTCGGATTGCGAGTAAAGATTTTTAATAAATTTTTAATAAAAAAACGAGCAAGTATTAGTTTACGAGCGCCGAGTGTCATTATGAGGCGCCGTATAGGGCTTAAATCAAACTTCACACATGCACACACATATGAAACACTTGCATACACATATATGAAACAGTCACACATCTATATATACTACTAACTGCTCACACAACTACATATGAGATGCATGCACACACATCTATGAAATTCTCAGTGTAACCGGAAGTAATTTCAGTGTAGACGAACGTGTTGCTTCATACTCTATGATTGGTAGTAGCAGTTTGTAAACAGCCTGTGGTTGGACAGTTTAGAAGACGGAGTAGGACAGTATAATGATCATCACTGCTCAAATCACAAAGCATATTCAGAACTGTCCACATAATGTCTGAATATTTTTTTATTGCGTGTGTATGTGCGCGGAGAGTTTGCATATATGTGCGCGCGTCTCATAGGTGTGTGTGCGCGCATTTCATAGGTAGTTGTGTGAGCAGTTAGTAGTACAGTATATATAGATGTGTGACTGTTTCATATATGTGTATGCAAGTGTTTGATATGTGTGTGCATGAGTGCCTCATATGTGCCTCATATATCATGTGTCGTTTGTTTGCCACTCTTATTTTAACACCGAGCGTCACTCTCTCACCTTTTCACCCGAAATCCAACACCCCCCCCCCCTGCTCTTCTCTTACTTAACATCTCACTCTTTCTTTTAGTGTCTTATGCGTGTGCGTGTGTAATTTGACACCGACACACACACCCTGACAGACGCTCTTTAGCCTTTTCACACCCTACCCGGCTTCACAAACACACAGAAACTCTGCTCTGTCGCGATCCTTTTCAAAGGTAAGGTGCTGGTTCATTTGTTTGTTTGTTTGTTTTTTTACTTTACAGCATTGATTCCCTTAGTATGCTCACGCCAGGTCACAGAGATTTCTTTTTTCCCTGTTAAAACGGTGTTTCCGTTATATGTGTGTGTTTGTTGTGAAACTTAAAAAGTGATTCCGTTAGTATGCGCTCATGCCAGTCTTTTGGGTGTGTGTGTTTGTGTGTGTGTTTGTTGTGAAACTTAAAAAGCGATGTGGGGAGAGGGAGGAGGAGTGTTACTGTGCAAAACGAGGCGAGGGAAGGGGCTTTCCACACACACACACACACACACACACACACAGCGCCTGTGCACCAACGGAAACACTTATCTGTCGGGATTTATTTGTACTTTTTTTTTAAAGGTAAAGTGCAGATAAATTTTATAGATTGTATTAATTATTTTTATGTATTTATTTTTTGGGGCTGTGGAACTAATAATTTGAGTTTTCATTATTTCTTATGGGAAATGATTTACGAGTGTTTTGCAACACGAGCCCACTTCCGGAACGAATTATGCTTGTAATCCAAGGTTCCACTATATTATGAAATATGCCAAGAGACTTTCCACACACAGCTTTAGCGAAGATTACTAGTAATCTACCTAAAAATTATCTAAGATTATATTTACTTAAGATTATATTAAGTTTTTTTATTTTTATTTGTGTGTGCTACAAACGCACTTTTATCATAAAATACACTATAGCCGACTGTTGGCACAGAATATTAAAACATGAACTCCTCTCACCCCCATATCAAAGTGTGACTAAAAAGGTGGAAAAGCAAATAAACATGAAAATGAGCTTGCGTCTACCACAACTACCACATTTAAGATTTTTGTAAAAATTCATATAAACTTACTACAGTAAAAAATCCTGCCAGCATTAAGTGGCGTGCCCCTCCCTTCAGAAGTGAAGAATCCAGAAAGTTCCTCATGCTGTTTCTCAATTCCAAAAACGCAAAGAGCGGACTTGACTTGGAAGTGCACACTCGAGGGTTTGAGGACACCGGGTATAGTGCAAATAGAACGCAGCGTACTGGATGTTTCTCTCAGCCGCGATATATTATACCATAACCGTATTATACCAAAGATTACCTGTTAGGAATACACAAAATGAAAAAAAAATCTGCTGTTTTAACCACTGCAGAGAGACCAGAGCCTGCGGTCATTTTCAGAAGTTTCTGCCAAGATTTAACATACAATAATTAATATACAAAACTGCTCATAACTCAACATTTTGATTGAATTTGTGGTGCAGTTTTGACTTCAGGCAAATACCAAAGGACTGGCAAAGTTTTATTTAATTTCTGTTCAAACAGTTTTGCGTAATGCTGAAACAGTATCAGCTGGACAGACATACAGACAAATTTTTTAGACTGGTTTCTGCTCCTCCAATGTATGTAAGATATTATGGAAAGAACGAGTTCTAACCAATCTACAGACAAAACCTTTCTTTTATTTATATACATTAAGTTAATTAAGTTTTATGTAACTTTTCTGTAAATCTCATCATAGTACATATATAAAGATGTTAAAATGATGATTAACAT
The DNA here is from genome assembly GCA_013621035.1 of Clarias magur. Taxonomy (NCBI): domain Eukaryota; kingdom Metazoa; phylum Chordata; class Actinopteri; order Siluriformes; family Clariidae; genus Clarias; species Clarias magur. The sequence continues at coordinate 109,457 of QNUK01000972.1, forward strand.
ATGTATCTAAAAAAAACCTATTTAGTTTAAACATTTTGTATTACATGACAAGCCCCTGAATAATGGCATATTATATGAGATTTCTCAAATAACTGTCGTGATGACGTTCATGTGACGGGGCGGATTAAGGTCTCACATGTGCAGGAGCTCCAGATTGGCGAAACCATTTTTAATTATTTTTATTTATTTACCATCATTTGAAATAAAACTGCCCACCCGACCCCTATTGGAATATGAGCTATTGGAATATAAGAAAAAAATTCAACATTTGAAGCGGGGGGAGGCGTGTAAGTAAGTGTTGGTTGTTTTGGAGGGTTTTGTTGTGATTGTGAAATTGAGATTGGATTGTGTATTCTGGTTTTTTACTTTTGGCTTGTCTTTGATGTTGATTTTTGCTTTGTACTTTTGGTTTGTTTGCTGGCTCTTTGTAAATATTTTTGTTTGTCAATTCACTGTATGTTTGTGCACTCACCGGTAGTCGGGGTGTGGCTGCCCATTATTTTGGGGGAAAGGGTTTTTGTTCACTGTTTTTGGTTTAGGGAGATAGGGAAAGCATCTGTATTTTTGTTTGTGTTTTGTTTGCTAGGTAAGCTAGCTGCTAAAATACAGATACCTTTTTGTTTATTATTTTGGCCTGGGTTCACCCTGAAGCTGAGCCTGGTGTTGTGGATGTGCCTTCATTTGCATGTGTTTTTGTGTAAAGCAATACAAACCTCACTTGTTTGTAAATTACCGCATTTGTCTAGTTTTTGTTATCTTACACCACTGTGTCCCACATTCAACATACAGTTTAAAATAGAACTCCGAACCAATCATTTACTGTACGGCCCAACCCTAGACTGGGACGTAACAATATGAAAAGCACAACGGCTGAAAGAACAGCGTGACCAAGATCTACTTAAGAAGATTTCTAAATTTCCTGGATAGTTTAAAACTGCTGATTCCAAAATTACTGATCCATAGCAAGAGGGCTTCAGCTAAAACAACTGAAACGGGACTCTTAGCTTTACCCAAGATATCAGCCAAGCTGACACAGATAATACATCACAATAATCTCATTCAGTCGGATACAGAGGGCACAAGAGACAGCTTCACCTGTTCACAAGAGGTCGATGATGGACGTACAGTACTGGGTTAAAATGTGACCTGAAAATGATCAGAACAAAGACGCAGATGTCGCTGCCTCAGGAAACCCTACTTTTCAAAAACTCTGTTTAAAAGAAAACTAACAAATAGAGAAACTGTGCCAAGAAAATGGATACTTTATTCCCCTTCAGAAGATGTGTTTTGTTTGCCATGTTTGGGGACCATGATCTCCAGTCTGCATTAACAGCAGGCTATAGTGCAGCATGGATGCAGAACTGAAAAAAAATAAAAAAAATTTAAAGTGAATGTAAATATTGGACCCAGGTTTTTAAAAAGAGTAGTTCCAGTGCAGGGTCAATATCTAACACTATATATTTATGACTTTGCCTAACCAGTGCTAGCAGGGATCATTCTTTTTTAATTAGTTAAAAACAGATCTGTCTCATCTGTCTCTTACTGTATGTCCATTGAATATTCTGTGCAAATTGGATTTTGCCAGCCACATCCAAGACCTCTCTATCAGGAAAAAAGAAAATATTCTAAAGGTAGAAATATGTCTTTGTGATTGTGCTGCTATTGTATTATTGCTGTTATTCTTATTGCCACTACATTTAGTTGTTTTATCAAAGCGGTTCTTTTTATGTCTCTTTAAGAAGGCTGTGATTTCGCCTTATAGGCTGCTCTGTACTGCTGCAGTTGTTGCACCTGTTGCAGATGAACTGTCAAATCCTGTTTCCTGTAGCACTGCTGTTTATACTAAAGGATGTATCATTCTGTGTCTGTCTGTGTTCCATCCGTGGGTGCATTTTAAATTTGTGTAATATTTGTAGTACGCTATTGCGCATAGCATTCATTTTTAGTTCTATAACCACTTAAATTCTCCAACATGCTTTTAACATGTCAACATTTCATTAATGTTTACAAAGCTTGTGATGTGACTAAGGCTCATTATAATAGCAATATTTGATCATAATAAGGATGTTAAATTATGTTTAAAAACATTTTATTATTATTATTATTATTATTGGGTGGCATGGAGCATTTTAGCAAATAACACTGGTACATTCTGGCTGTAATGAAAAAAAAAATTAAGTTAGGTTAGGAAGCTGGGGTCAGAGCGCAGGGTCAGCCAGGATACAGCGCCACTGGAGCAGATCGGGTTAAGAGACATAGGTCTCAACAGTGAAAGCCGTGGTGCTGGGGCCTGAACCCTCGACATTCCGATCAGTAACCCAATAAACCACAGCCTTAACTGATTGAGCTACCACTGGCCCCCACACCTATGTCTTGTAGGCACATGGGAGCGATGTATGGCAAACCGTAACATTTAAGGGCAAAAAATCGTGAATTAACATAACATTGACACTACACATATCAATAACATATTTTGACCAGTTATAATGGCATTAAGGTGGCACGGTGGTGTAGTGGTTAGCACTGTGTTGCACCTCCAGTGTCAAACTCGATTGCCGTCTCTGTGTGCATGGAGTTTGCATGTTCTCCCTGCGCTTGGTGCGTTTCCTTCGGGTACTCCACAGTCCAAAGATATACTAGGCTAATTGGTGTTCCCAAATTGCCCATAGTGTGTGTGCATGTGTGTGTGCCCTACAATGGATTGGCACCCTGTCCAGGGTGTACTCTGCCATATGCCCCAAGTCTCCTGGGATAGGATCCAGACCCCCACGTCCCTGAATACAGGATAAAGCAGTATACACGATGAGTGAGTGAGTGTAATGGCATTCTGACTAGTCAAAACGACAGAGATATCTGTAATTTATTTTTGGCTAGTCAAAATGACAGATCGGTTAAAAAAAAGTTTATTTCAAATTAAAGATATCTGCAATGACGTCACTGAAAATTATATTTTACTCCCCACACATTCTAAATGATGATTGCAGATATTCATACAGGTCATCCCCGATTTACGAATATTAGTTACGAGTTACGAATTTCCACAAATAGATTTTAAGCGATTTCCCTCTGGGATTAATAAAGTTCTTTGAAACTTAAATTGAGATACAAACAGTCCGCATTTCTACGAACATTTGCAGATGTGAACTAATTGTACAGAAAATAGACACTGCAGTACACCAGATACCAATATTTACAATTGTATACAATACTTTCAGTGTGTAAGTGAATGTATAAAATGCAGAGGTGAAAAGTAACGAATTACATTTACTCGCGTTACTGTAATTGAGTAGTTTTTTGTGTACTTCTACTTTTTTTATTATTATATTTAGTAATTTTACATTATTAACAACCAACAACTTGAAAACATAAATACACATTCAACACAGCACCTAATTAAAACTAACTAAATAAATAAATAAATGGCTGTGTTCATACCAAGCATCAAAGATTTCTATAAGGCTTTAGGTAGATTCAGCGTTGATTCTAAACAACCAAAAATTGCTAGTTCAGCATGAGGACTAATATCTTTGCCATATGCTTTGGAAAACCACAAAAAAATATCTGACCAATATCCTGCAAGTGTTTGACAATGCCAGAAAGTGTGTGATAAAGTACCCTCTGAAATTTTACACCTGTCACATTGAGCTGAAACAGATTGATAAATCTTGTGCAGTGTAGACTTAGAGTAGTGAAGACGGTGTACGACTTTAAACGGAATTAAGTGATGTCTACTGTTAATGGAACAAGAATGTATTCTGGCCATGATTTCAATCCACAAGGATTCAGACAGGTCATTGCTCAACTCACTGCTCCACGCCTTTCGTAGATGATCAGTGGGAGTTTTAGCATGACTGATGAAAACTGATACAAACAATGAGACCAACTTTCTGGAATCAGGGGGATGCACCAAAACCTCAATAAAAGGACGTTGAATTGGTATATTCTTAAAGTTTTTTATTTTGTCTCGGACATAATGCCTAACTTACTGTATAAATAGCGGGAAAAATGTGAATTGGGAAGCTGGAATTTGTCCCTTATTTGATCAAAGGAGGCAAATTTACCATTAATATAAAAATCATGGATGGTAGTTAGTCCATTCTCACTCCAGGCATCATAACATTTATCTGACCATGGTGGCAGAAAAGAATGATTAAAACAGATAGGGGTTCTAACTGAAGTCTCGGGTATATTAATCACCTTCTTCATCTGGTAGAGAATTCTGATTCTGAGTTTCTAGTTGTATAAGTTAGGTTAACAAGGGTGTTCGGTTTAGCCAACCTAGAAAACAGCAAAGCCTGTAAGGAAGAGTCACCAACTAAGTTGGCTTCCATTTTTACCCAGAAAAAGGTATTCCAATACATTAATGCTCTTGCATTAGCAGCCCAATAATACTGTCTAAACACTGGAAGGCCAAGCCCACCCTGAGATTTGGGCTTTTGCAGGTGAGCTTTAGATATCCTGGGATTTTTATAATTCCAAATATAGGAAAGAATAACTGAATCCAAGGATTTGAAAAATGCAGAGGGAAAACTCTGGGGAGGGACACCATTTTAATGGAGTTAATATGGCCAATCATAGATATAGGAAGAATTTTCCAGCAATTTATATTCTGCTTTAACCTAGATGTGAACTCCATATCTAACTAGTTGGATCCAACTTTTGTTTTTTCAATAGGAAGAGGGTCATGTGACACATCAAACTTATTGGAAATTTCACAAGAAAAACAATGGTGTGCTTGATTTTAACGTAACTTTATTCTTTCATGAGTTATTTACAAGTTTCTCTTTGTTCACAGCCATTGACATGTCGAAGAGGTTAACACGTGATGAGCGGATCGAAATTGTGTTGATATCTGGTGAACACAGTAACCGAGTCATTGCAGCAGATTTCCATGAAAGACACCCTAAGAGACCACCCATCTCCCATGCTACAGTTAGCAAACTGCTTGCTAAGTTTCGTGAAACTGGTTCAGTGTTGGATTTGCCAAAATGTGGACGCATGAAGACTGTCACTAATGAACAAACATCAGTGGCTGTCCTAGCTTCATTCAGCAAGAGCCCACAGAGTAACACTCGCCGCATGTCACTGGAGAGTGGCATTAGTCGAACATCCCTTCGGCGGATATTAGCTACTCACAAATGGCACCCTTACAAACTCCAGCTACTGCAGCATCTCAACGAGGCGCACACAATTTGCAGAATGGGCAAAACAAAAATTGGAACAGGACCGTCAATTCACGCAGAAGATTTTGTTCAGTGATGAGGCAAACTTTTATGTGAATGGTGAAGTTAACAAACAAAACCACCGCTATTGGTCTGTCACTAACCCACATTGGATAGATCCCTCCAAGACTGTTGGAACAAAAAAAGTGATGGTATGGTGTGGTATATGGGGTACAAAGATAGTGGGGCCATTCTTCATCAATGGAAACCTCAAGGCCACTGGATATTTGAAATTGCTACATGATAATGTGTTTCCCTCTTTATGCACCGAAGCTGGCACGTTCCCTGAGTTTTTCCAGCAAGATGGTGCACCACCACATTATGGGTGTCAGGTCCAAGCATTCCTAGATGAACAGTTTCCTGAAAAGTGGATTGGTCATCGTGGGCCAGTTGAATGGCCCCCAAGGTCTCCCGATCTGACCCCCTTCGACTTTTATCTTTGGGGTCATCTGAAGGCAATTGTCTATGGTGTGAAGATACGAGATGTGCAGCACCTGAAACTACGGATACTGGAAGCCTGTGCTGGCATTTCTCCTCGGTGTTGCTATCAGTGTGTGAAGAGTGGGAGAAGAGGTTTGCCTTGACAATCCATCACAATGGGCAGCACATTGAACACATTTTATAAGTGGTCAAAGACTTGTAAATAACTCATGAAAGAATAAAGTACGTTAAAACCAAGCACACCATTTGTTTTTCTTGTGAAATTCCCAATAAGTTTGATGTGTCACATGACCCACTTCCTATTGAAAAAACAAAAGTTGGATCCAAGATGGCCGACTTCAAAATGGCCACCATGGTCACCACCCATCTTGAAAAGTTTGCCCCCTCACATATACTAATGTGCCACAATCAGGATGTTAATATCACCAACCATTCCCATTTTTTGAAGGGGTATCCATATAAATGGCCCACCCTGTATATAATATATATACATATTGATGCTTCTTTAATGATATACATAAATTATAAAGCTGTAAATTGTGAAACATCAGTGTTAAGCCTATAAATTTTACATTAGGCTCAACTGAAAACTCCCATCCTTAAAATGAATTGGACCAGTTCCATGAACAAAAATATAAATATATATTATTATTTGTCAACCTCAGAATGAGAATAATACTCTTCCACGAACCGTGTTGCTTCTTTTGGATCTGAAAAGATGGTCGGTGCTCCGTTTGGATGATGGATGTGGAGCTTGGCCGGGTAACGTAGGCTGTGTTTGACACCTGTGTCTCGAAAGACTCGCAGCACACAGCGCGAATTTGCGCCCGGAGCCGGCTTTGTTTGGAGCGAGCGATGAGCGCGCTCAATAGACACAGGCTTTGGGAAATGTTCCGCTGAGAACAGTTTAGAAATTAACTTGGAGACAAAATCTATGGGTTTGCCACTTTCTTCTCCTTCAGGAATGCCCACAAGTTTAATGTTGTTTTGCGGGAGCGTGCTTCCAAGTCATAAACTTTAGCCTGCAGTTGCCTGTTAGCGCCGGTCAGGTCGGAACATTTCTTTTCCAAAAGTTGAATCCGGGTTTCATGGTCACTGATAGCTTGCTCTTGAGTGACTACCCGAGATTCCAATTCGGCTTGTGAGGTCAAAAGAGACTGAAATTTTACCTCGGATGCGTCGAAACGTTTGTTAATGCCGTGAAGAATGGTCTCTGACATCTCTTTACAAAGTTCTTTGCACATGGCCAGTGACATGTCCGCTGAGTGAGAAGGCTCCGTGCGCGTTGATTTGCTAGCCACGGAGGGAAATTAAACATTAGCCGCTTTAGTTTTATGGCTAGCAGTAAGTTTAGACTGAATTGCTTTCGACATGATTGACCTTACAGCTTATTTATGTCAGTCAGAGATTCAGGGAGGTAAAACTGTTCGACTGGCCCCCCCAAAAAATATATATATATCTGGTATGTAATACTAATTTATTAATATCGCGAAGAGGAGCTGTCTACTCCATACGCTCGCACACTAGCACCCCCGTACTTCTACTTTTTAAAGTAGTTTTTAAAATCTGTAATTTTACTTTTACTTATGTATGTTTTGTTTGAAGTATTGTAATTCGCTACATTTTAAATCATATTTGCTACTGAGTAAAACAAATGAATGAAAATGCAAAAATAATAAAAATATTATGCTTTGTATAAATGCTTTGTTGCACACAGGTGTGTGTATCGTGTCCTGGTCGCGCGCCGGTCCAGACTCCACTCTAGGTTTTCTGACTGTCCCCACATCGGTATCTACCTGACCTTCCACACGGTCGCTTCCGCCCTGAGAGTGACGTCATCGACCAGCGCGACCATATATAAACCGGAGAGAGATGCAAGAAAAGAGATTGTAATTTTGGTTTTGATATTTGGTTGCGTATGCTGGTTTTGACTTTTTTTTTCTCCCATTTACTTGATTATTGCTTTGCCCCTTTGGTTTGGTTGGTCTTTGTATAATTTGTAGATAATTTCACTACATGTTTGTGCACTCACCAGTAGTAGGGGCGTGGCTGCCATTTATTTTGGGAAGAGGGAATTTATTCACTGTTTTTGGTTTAGGGAGTCAGGGAATTTTTGATTGTGTGTGTGTGTTTTTTGCTGGTAATCTAGCTACTAAATATAAATACCATTTTGTTTATTATTTTGACCTGGGTCCACCCTGAATGGATGTGATGAATGGAACTAGTTCTTTCTGCCATATACCACCATTTCCAGACAGTTTATAATAGAACCCTGAACCATTTTGCTGTACGGCCCGACCCTAGACTGGGACGTAACACAATATTTAAGTGATCACTTTGATTTCCAAGCCAACAGCTTTATTATGCAAAGGTGTTCCTTCAGTTAAAAACAATTAGTTTGAGATTTATATCTGCTAATATTTATTGAACTACGCTAGCCTCATCCAACCCCCGCCGTTAAAAAAAATAAATAAATAAATAAGTAACTTGGTAACTTACTATGAGTAAATTTTTCATGAGCTACTTTTTAATTTTACTTGAGTAGATTTTTATAATGGTAACTTTACTTGTACTGAAGTAACTTGAGTACAAAAATTTTGTACTCTTTCCACCTCTGATAAAATGTCTAAAGTTTGATATACTGTGCATGTGAGGATGAAATGAGTCGGACTCACTGGTTTCAATGAATCCCAATTTTGAAAAAATGTTATTTGAATATATCCGTTTCTGTATCTACATTAGTTATAAAAGTGACTTGCAAACCTATATTTCAGAAAGCTATATTTCTGTCGAATTCTTTCATCATCTTATTATCCTAACTTTACTTTGTTTCTGTTTCCATCAGCGTACACCTGATCATTTTTTGAGTCTTGAAACAGAAATGATGACAGCACCTGCTCAAAGTTCCAGTTCCTGAACACAGGAACTGCAAAGTTTCTCCCTGCAAAGTCTGTATACGATTCCAGACTTCAATCAAGTGTGGACACATTGACTTGGACATCAGTCATGTTGAGACAAATTAGAGGTAAGTCATGTTATATTTTTGTGTAGAAAACAGTAGGTAGAATTTTCTCAAGACAGCATTTTTATCAGACGTACTGTAGACGACACCAGCACTTTGCAGTATAGCTGTGGATTATCGGACTGTGAGTGGAGGTATCTATGTCTTTAGGTTACTTCTGATGATGCATATGCCCGTTCTTTGATAGTTTTCCATCATACTGCAAAACTATATATCAGAGAGCTAGTTTCTTTTACGTATAGTTCAGTGGAACTTTGTATAGCTCAAATACTACATCAGTCAATTTTTTGCTTTATTTCTGTTTTCTGGCTGCAGAGAGGATCATGACAGTCCAAAGAGTACACCTGATGGACAACTGGTCTTTAAGCAGAACTAGTGACAATACACACTTTTGGTCTCACTTTGTTGAACATGTGCTCTCTTTAATCATGTCTGGACTTATTAGTGCGCTCTTACATGTGCTCTCTTATTAGTCTTGATCAACCTAGACAAGTGGAAAAAACTTTGTTTATTTGTTTCAGTTCTTTCAAGATCTGAGAACTACTTTGTGAGTATACTGGGCAATTTATTGGATCCGATCACAGAAATTTTAAAAGAATGTCTAAAGGTCATCACTGATAGATGAATCAATTGTAAACAAAGGTACTGTACAGACTATCACTCACTCATAATTTATACCACTTTATCCTGTATACATAGTTGTGGGAGGGTCTGGAGCCTATTTCAGGAGACTTAGGGCACGAGGCGGGCTAGACCTGGATAAGGTGCCACTTACACACTGATCCACACAGTACGGGCACTTTGGGAAGACCTGTTAGCCTAATCTGCATGTCCTTTGGAAGGAAACCTGAGTGCCTGGAGGAAACCTACCAAGCACGAGGAGAAATATGCAAACTCCATACACATAGACTCGTGGTGTGAAAACAACCTGGAACCTGGATGTGCAAGGCGACAGTGCTAAGCACTAAGCCCATTCACCTATTTACTTTGTAATACTCGCTCCCCCCTTAGTTATCAGAACTTGTTTAATTCTACATTCCCCACCCCCCCGGCACTTTTCGCTCTTCATCAAGGCTCCTTCTTATACCTCGTTCTATCGTAATATATTATTCAGTGGTACTGTAATAGACTGTATCTAGATTAACAATGACATTTAAAGTAGTTTATTGTAAACCGGTTTACAATACAGTATACTGTAAGAAATGCTGTATTTTCTTCCTGTCTTTGTAGCATAGTGGTTATGAAGGAGTTAGTTTTATGTTTGTTACTTCTGCTACTACATATTGCTGCAACTGAAGCACCTCAGTGGTGGAGGGTTATATGGCCTAACATCATAAATTACATATCCTATCAATACTTTGGCTGGTAAACTTGTTTAATCCAACTTTATCATAACAGGCAATGTATCACATTTCTCTCCACCTTCTGCTACATGTTACATCTCATCCCTACATCACACCAAATGAGTGTATTTAGTATAAATGGAATTTCAGGATGAAATAATTTGATATAATAAATGCTCAGTGATTTCAATAATCAAACATTAAAAACTTTTATTTTACAACTTAATTTACAACAAAAAAGGATATTTACAGACTATACAAATGAATCTTAATGTATTCTCTCTAATTCATTTGTGTCGAGGACTGGTGGTAACATCAGCACATCTGTGTTGCTGTCGGTGTCTTCAGAGAAAACATAACGGTATAACTCTGAAATGTCTTGTTCCGTCCAGAAAAAGTGGTCATCAAGGCCCATTATGCTCGAGTTGTCTGTATTGGCTGGATCAGGTGTATTTTGCAAATTGCCTGAAAAGATAGAAAATTTTTTAAAAGTGTGTTATTGACTCACTCACTCCCTGTGACTGACGGTCAGTGTGATCAGACATGAGTTGTTTTTCATGGATTAAAAAGGATAGAAAGTTGGTATTTGATATAAAAGCATGATGCAGTTCTCTTTGACTGGTAGTGAGTTTGGCCTACAAAGTAAACAATAAAGCATGTTCATTATTCCTGAAAGAAAAAGCAGATTCTGGGTACATTTTATCTGTCAGTATACAAGGACAGCTGTACTTAAATAGTTTAATGATAAACCTGGAACCAAAGCTTGTTTAGCTTAACAACTGAACATACAATCATTAGGATTCTGGTTTTGAGATAAATGAATTGATCATGCATCAGGCATGCTAGTTTTGGAGAGTAAAACCAATTATTATATGATCAGATTTTGAAAATACTCAACTTTAAGGACCATTATTGTATGTAAGAGGAACACACATACCAGTGAACATGAGATTGTTCTGTGGGGCTGTAGGTTCAGGAGCTGCCACTACGCTGACTTGCTTCCTTTGCCGTGAACGGGGTTTATACTCCCAATCTACATTCAAGGAAAGAAAGGTTTAAAGAGTAATTCAACAAGGGGCATAAAAACAGCAAAGGAAATCTCAGGTAGACCTGTTTTCTTGATTATTTTTCTAATTATCTCAAAACCTGTGACCCTTACCAGGAAACTGCTGTTGGTGTTCCATTTTAAGTCTATGCGACTCCGCAAAGTAGGGCATCTTCTCTTCTTCACTCAACTTCCTCCACTCAATCCCAAGCTGCTCACTGATCTCTCCCTGGCTGGCGGTTGGATTGGCCTCTGCCAAGACAGACCTGTGTTTCCTCGCCCAAATGATGTAGGCGTTCATGGGCCTCTTGATGTAGCCGTTATCTCGTCGTTTTGACCTCTTCGGAACATCTTGAAAATAATGAATTTTTTCAACAGAATAGCGTAACTATAAAAATAATTGCATCAATATAAATATAATAAAAAATAATCAATATAAAAACGCAATTCAAAGATGCCTGGCTATCATTGCACATTTCCAAAAAAGATTACATAATTTCATATTAACATGAAAACACGTATTTTAATTTTATTGTTTTTTTTTGTTTTGTTTTTTTTATTGCATCACTGCCACCCTGAGGTACAGGACAGAGTTGTTGTTTTTTTGTTGTTTTTTTTAAATAAATAAAATTTGTGTGTGGTTTATCATTATTGTTATTTTTTTGCATACGCAGATTTCAGGCTTGTGTTCTTTTTTGATAGTTCTTAATGGTTCACCATTTTATTTCTAATGTATATTGTGCATTCCAATAAATGTTTTTCATCTGTGCAATTTTTGCATACAGTAAATTGTAGTTTAATTTTGCATCATTTGTAATTTGATTTGCATGTTCACAGTAATTCTTTGGAACAGAATATGGGAGAATTTCATGAAGCAGCTTTAACAAACCTCAAGCTGAAACCCGACCGCTTGGTTAAATAACTGTGACCTGTGAAACTGAGTTATTTGTTCCCAGAACAGGTGATGACTAGTTTAATCAACTCTGAGTCAAGTTAACGCTGATTAAACCGCGTGCACGAGGAGAGTAAAAGCCCCGTCTAAAATGCAGAGAACATACTGTAAGTCACCATGGCAAGAGGAGGAAAAGAGTTACATGCTGCCCCCTAGTGGCGTCAGACGTATTAACGTATAAATATGGTGAATTCAAAAATAAATAAAATGTAACTAAATTAATATAAAATTCGGGGCATTATAAAACATAGCTTTGTCCTCTGCAGTTTTCTTCTTAATACCTTAATACCTTCATGTTAGTTGGAATTATTGTTTTAATATTTTATTTATCCTCCCTGCAAAATTATTTAGCCATTTTAGTGTTGTCTGTTAAACTGGCATGCACTTTCGACTCGCATACATCAGCCACCGGAACCAGAGCAATAGGGAAAAAACATAATAAACCCCGACCTATTTAATAACTACTTCTACTTCTCTATTTTTTCCCACTGGCGTGCGGACTAATAACGTTATGTAAACTATCTACTACAGCGGAATGCAACGACACGCCATCAAGAATAGGGGACATTAAACCATTAGCTAAACATATAATTGTTTATTATTGTTTTTAGGGGTGCTTGGGTGTACTTACAAAGCTCTAAAATCGTAGATGAAGTGAAACTTGATGCTTTTAGTTTACTAGGGAAATGTTTAGCAAGCTTGGTAAGAGCTCACACTTGATGCCTACCTGTTGCTGGATGAAGCTGAGTGATGCGCACGCGATCGTTAGCCGCTTCGGCGCTGATGGGATGATCGCCGCTGGTGCTCGCAGTGAGAGCGTATTGTCTCAAACTGTGGCGGTCCTCTGTCCTGAACATTTCGTGTTTTAGTTTTGTCGAAACGCTTGAGCTCCAAGTAAAAGATGTTAATTCTTCTCCGTGCTAAACAAACTGATTTCTAGAACGTCTTGATCTCACTTTTAAATGTATATAAATGATGCGTCATGACGACAAGGTAACCATGGTGATGGGCAGGAGTGCATCTTTTAAGAAAAATTTGACGTAAGTTTCTGCACTTACACACAGGACGCTCCCACTGCGCATGCGCAGCCATTATGCCTAATACCAATCATACACCTTACTCTTCATGGCTCAGGTTCTGTGTATTTTAGCATTGCAGTGTTAAAGTGAAACAACAGATGCATGTGATTGTATTAATTTTAAAAATGTACATTTATTCCAGTTGTGCCTCAGTTCTTCCTTGACCCATATCTCCCATATTTCATTCCAGTCATTAGAAAAGTCCAACAAAATGAAATTACCCCCGGATCGTGTGCGCGAGAGTGAGAATGAAAGATTTAAAGGATGTTTAATTTGCATGGAAAATATGGACGTTTGGGCACGCGCTCAAATGTTTTCGCGCCTCGTTCACTGGAGCTAACGAGCTCATTGGGCATTTTGGCTCTTCATCAGCAGGAATGTGAGGCGGCGGGGCCACCAAACATGTCATGGCTGGCGTTAAATGATTGCTGAAGACTAGTGAAGGGAAGTTTGTATAATTTTAGTAGATGCGTTCCAATCGGCCCGAAGTACCCTGCGAAGTATACTTTACAGGTTGTTCAGCCATGTTCAGCCATGTTAAGCCTGGTTCCAAACCGCAGGGAGCGAAAATATTCGAACACTGCGAACGGTGTAGGGAAAGAAGGAACAACAGGTTTTCATTTCACCAGAAAGGGGAATGAAAAAAATCCCATCAGTCATTGGGTCTCGCTGGAGAGTAAAAAAAAAATGGAGCTCGAAAAAGGAGTCATATATTTATTATTATTATCGAGGACATCATATTAAGAGAACAGGAAAATCTACATTTTAATTTAATCAGGAAATCATTAGTATTATATAGGCTAGTAATCGTAAAAAAATCTTAAATTGCTGTACATCTTTAATCAATTATTAACATAACTAATCATTAATTTATTTAGACGTTTCAATAGTATGTTTTATAACGGTATCAGATTTTGTTTAAATAAATATTCAATATTTAATATCCGTAGTGCAAAATTTTCACGGAAGCAGCCACAGGTATGGAGGTGGTGTGTGTGGGGGGGGGGTCTTGTGTTACCATGGTAACGCACGGGAAATGACGTCAGCACTGGTGACTTTGCAAAGTGTTCCAAATGGTGGAATTTTGTCAAGGGAAGTTCCCTTCACTACACTCTAAAAACTGCTGGGTTAAAAAACAACCCAACTGTAACCCAGCTGCTGAGTCACTATTGGACAGAACCCGTGCTGGCTTGTATTTCACCCAAGTGCTGGGTTGTACCATTTAACTCAGATTTCTGGGTTGTTCATCTGACCCAACCAGTGGGTTAAATTGACACTCTCGCTGGGTTAAATGTGCCGGGTTATTTTCTTTGACCCAACCAGTGGGTAAAATTAACACTCTTGCTGGGTTGACAAATTCCATTAGATTTTTTTTTTTTTTTCAAAAAAAGACACAAAATGTACAAAACTTCACATAATGTAAGGTGAGAAGACACTTCGTACCATCAATGACAAAAAAAAACAAAACAGCCAGGCCTCCGAGTGGTAAAAGCGCTCGCCATATCATCCGAAGATCGCTAGTTCGAATCCCGGGTGGTGCTGTAACCTCTCGCAGCCGGCGGTCTAAAGAGAGCTGATTGGCCGAGCCCCGTGTGTGTTACGCCGCCCCCAACGGTGCACAAGCGAGCAGTTTGAAAAGATGCAGTCGGCTGGCGTCACGTGTTTTCTCCGAAGCTTCGGCCCTCCCGACTGAGTGGTAGTAGTAGCCTTAATGTGGGAGCCCCCTAGTGACGGGGAGGAATTGGACACGACTAAATTAGGGAGGAAATCGGGGAAAAATCCAAACAAAAAAAAAACAAAAAAAAAAACAGACTTCACCAAAGAGTCTGTATCAATAGCATTGCCTCCAACAATGGAGAAGGTCTGTCAGGTCCCTTTTGTCTCATCCCCAAGGAACAAAACATGGAACAATGCTCCAGTCTTCTCCATATTTTGCAGATATCATCCTCATCATGTTGGTCCACCTATGGATTATATAGCATCACTTAGTGTTGCAATATAACTAACATTTACGGTGAGCATTTTTGTTAAGGACGTATAGCTACATATGCATTTAATGCAAAACATTTTTTCTCTTGTCAATACACAAAAATACATAACATGAACATGAATTTAGTGTATATTTCTGACTAATTTAGCTCACTATTTAACATGTGAGGGATAATAGGATGCCGCGCTCCATCTGGATTTAATACAAATCATTCACCCCTTTTCAAATTCTCAATAAACACTAGATGAATATGATATTTAATGGTGAATTTACAACTTATAATAAATATTTCATAAGGATAGAGAAAAATCTTGTTTTAAACAAAGACTTAACTATGACGCTTTCTCATTTTTTGAATAACAAAACAGAATGGGAAAACAATATTAATCCCACACAATATTAATATCAAAGCATTTATTTTAAACAATAAAATATGCTTGCTCCTACCACAAGTTACATTAACTTACCATAAAATACTGAGCGCTCTGAGCCTGATCCAGTCAGAAGTGAAGGATCCAGAAAGTTCTCCAAAGAATAAACCAACTGCTGCGTCACAGAAGATATGTTAAGAATGTCATTGACCATATCCCAATAGCTTCTTCTGACACCTATTAAATACAGTGGAACCTCAGATTGCGAGTAAAGATTTTTAATAAATTTTTAATCGAAAAACAAGCAAGTATTAGTTTACGAGCGTAATCATAACGAGTATCATTATGAGGCGCCGTATAGGGCTTAAATCAAACTTCACTCATGCACACACATATCAAACACTTGCATACACATATATGAAACAGGCACACATCTATATATACTACTAACTGCTCACACAACTACATATGAGACGCGCACATATATGCAAACTCTCCGCGCACATACACACCTATGAGATGCACGCACACACATCTATGAAATTCCTAGTGTAACCGGAAGTCATTTCAGTGTAGATGAATGTGTCGCTTCATACTCTATGATTGGTAGTAGCAGTTTGTAAACAGCCTGCGGTTGGACAGTTTAGAAGACGGAGTAGGACAGTATAATGATCATCACTGCTCAAATCACAAAGCATATTCAGAACTGTCCACATAATGTCTGAATATTTTTTTATTGCGTGTGTATGTGCGCGGAGAGTTTGCATATATGTGCGCGTGTCTCATAGGTGTGTGTGCGCGCATTTCATATGTAGTTATGTGAGCAGTTAGTAGTAGAGTATATATAGATGTGTGACTGTTTCATATATATGTATGCAAGTGTTTGATATGTGTGTGCATGAGTGAAGTTTGATTTAAGCCCTATACGGCGCCTCATATATCATGTGCCGTTTGTTTGCGACTCTTATTTCGACACAGAGCGTCACTCTCTCACCTTTTCACCCGAAACCCAACAACCCCCCCCACCAATTATGCGTGTGTGTGCATAATTTCACACCAACACACACACACTGACACAGGCACATACGCTCTTTAGCTTTTTCACCCTCTACCCGGCTTCACAAACACACAGAAACTCTGCTCTGTCGCGATTCTTTTCAAAGGTAAGGTGCTGGTTCATTGTTTTTTGTTTTTTTTTACTTTACAGCAGTGATTCCCTTACCCTGCGTTCACACCGAACGCGGCGAGAGCATCAAAGATGCCGGAAGTCATTCATTCTCAATGGGAGCCGGCGGCGAGGGGCAGCGAAGGGCGGTGCGTCGCGGCGAAGAGAGTTGAAATCAGCTCAACTTTATGGTAATGAGCTATGACGCGGTTGAGCGGCAACCAATAAAAAAGTAGAGGTCCTCCGCTTGAGCGGATTCCGTGGAACGCAGTCCTGTAAACTTTTGTTCTGGCAACATTAGTTCCCAAGAAAAATGGAGGAGAAATGAATTATTGCGGTAGCTGGTTTCCCCGTTATTTATGACATGTCCCTGTTTGTAATTAAAATGAACGTTATTAATGTTATTTTAATTAAAGACAAAAGTCTAGTAAGTGATTCTAATAATGTTATAATAAGAAGAAATATAATATAGTAATAGAAAATATTGCCTTATAATTTGTTTATTTCTACAATACAGTTCTTTCTATCAATCAATTTCTTGTTTTCTTCCACATTTTGGTCAGTCTCCACAAGATCAACAAGCTTGATAGCTTTGCAGCCCCTTTAAATACAAGAAAGGCATCCGGTCTACGTCAGAGCGGCGAAGCGCGGTGACTAGCGGCGACAGTTCGGTGTGAACGCAGGGTTAGTATGCTAACGCCAGGTCAGAGAGATTTCTTTTTTCAGTGTTAAAACGGTGTTTCCGTTGTGTGTGTGTGTTTGTTGTGAAACTTAAAAAGTGATTCTGTTAGTATGCGCTCATGCCAGTCTTTTGCATGTGTGTGTGTGTTTTTGTTGTGAAACTTAAAAAGCGAGGTGGGGAGAGGGAGGAGGAGTGTTACTGTGTAAAACGAGGCGAGGGAAGGGGCTTTCCACACACACACACACACACACAGCACCTGCGTGCACCAACGGAAACACTTATCTGTCGGGATTTATTTGTACTTTTTTTTAAAGGTAAAGTGCAGATTAATTTTATAGATTGTATTAATTATTTTTATGTATTTATTTTTTGGGGGCTGTGGAACTAATAATTTGAGTTTTCATTATTTCTTATGGGAAATGATTTACGAGTGTTTTGCAACACGAGCCCACTTCCGGAACAAATTATGCTTGTAATCCAAGGTTCCACTATATTATGAAATATGCCAAGAGACTTTCCACACACAGCTTTAGCGAAGATTACTAGTAATTTACCTAAAAATTATCTAAGATTATATTTACCTAAGATTATATTAAGTTTTTTTATTTTTATTTGTGTGTGATACAAACGCACTTTTATCATAAAATACACTATAGCCGACTGTTGGCACAGAATATTAAAACATGAACTCATCTCACCCCCATATCAAAGTGCGACTAAAAAGGTGGAAAAGCAAATAAACATGAAAATGAGCTTGCTTCTACCACAACTACAACATTTAAAATTTTTGTAAAAATTCATATAAACTTACTATAAAATCCTGCCAGCATTAAGTGGCGTGCCCCTCGCTTCAGAAGTGAAGAATCCAGAAAGTTCCTCATGCTGTTTCTCAATTCCAAAAACGCAAAGAGCGGACTTGACTTGGAAGTGCACACTCGTGGGTTTGAGGACACCGGGTATAGTGCAAATAGAACGCAGCGTACTGGATGCTTCTCACAGCCGCGATATATTATACCATAACCGTATTATACCAAAATGAAAAAAAAAATCTGCTGTTTTAACCACTGCAGAGAGACCAGAGCCTGCGGTCGTTTTCAGAAGTTTCTGCCAAGATTTAACATACAATAATTAATATACAAAACTGCTCATAACTCAACATTTTGATTGAATTTATGGTGCAGTTTTGACTTCAGGCAAATACCAAAGGACTGGCAAAGTTTTATTTCATTTCTGTCCCAACAGTTTTGCGAAATGCTGAAACAGTATCGGCTGGACAGACATACAGACAAATTTTTTAGACTGGTTTCTGCTCCTCCAACGTATGAAACATAAAGATATTATTGAACGAATCAACTAATCTAACCAATCTACAGACAAAACCTTTCTTTTATTTAAGTGAGTGTAATGGAGATTTATATACATTAAGTTAATTAAGTTTTATGTAACTTTTCTGTAAATCTCATCATAGTACATATATAAAGATGTTAAAATGATGATTAACATATGTATCTAAAAAAAACTATTTAGTTTAAACATTTTGTATTACATGGCAAGCCCCTGAATAATGGCATATTATATGAGATTTCTCCATTAACTGTCGTGATGATGTTCATGTGACGGGGCGGATTAAGGTCTCACATGTGCAGGAGCTCCACATTGGCTGGACCATTTGTAATTATTTTTTAATTACATTCATTTTAAATAAAACTGCCCACCCGACCCCTATTGGAATATGAGCTATTGGAATATAAGAAATTTTTTTGAAATTTTAGCAGCTGATTAAGTAGCTAAGGCCAGGTTCTTAATGTAAATTTGATTTTGATACAGTACAACACGTCACTGCTGTGGCAGGCTGGGTAACTGACAGCACATCGCCAAAATGTCAGAAAAAAATAAATGAAAAGCACAACGGCTGAAAGAACAGCGTGACCAAGATCTACTTAAGAAAATTTCTACATTTACTGGATATTTTAAAACTGCTGAATCCAAAAATATTGATCCATAGCAGGAGGGCTTCAGCTAAAACAACTGAGACGGGAGTCTTAGCTTTACCCAAGATATCAGCCAAGCTGACACAGATAATACATCACCATCTTCTCATTCAGTCGGAGACAGAGGGCACAAGAGACAGCTTCACCTGTTCACAAGAGGTCGATGATGGACGTACAGTACTGGGTTAAAATGTGACCTGAAAATGATCAGAACAAAGACGCAGATGTCGCTGCCTCAGGAAACCCTACTTATCAAAAACTCTGTTTAAAAAAAAACTAGCAAATAGAGAAACTGTGCCAAGAAAATGGATCCTTTATTCCCCTTCAGAAGATACTGTGTTTTGTTTGCCATGTTTGGGGACAGTGATCTCCAGTCTGCATTGACAGCAGGATATAGTGCAGCATGGATGCAGAACTAAAAAGAATTTTGAAGGCGAATGTAAATATTTGACCCAGGTTTTTGAAAAGAGTAGCTGCAATGCAGGGTCAATATATAACACTATATATTTATGACTTTGCCTAACCAGTGCTGGCAGGGATCTTTCTTTTTTAATTAGTTAAAAACAGATCTATCGCATCTGTCTCATCTGTCTCTTACTGTATGTCCATTGAATATTCTGTGCAAACTGGATTTTGACGATGAGTGAGTGAGTGTAATGGCATTCTGATTAGTCAAAATGACGCAGTTCTACAAACATTTGCAGATGCGACCCAATCACAGATGTAGCTCACATATATTGTACAAAAAATAGACCCTGCAGTGCACCAGATACCAATATTTACAATTGTATATAATATTTTCAGTGTATAAGTGAACGTATTATAAAAATTTATCATAATATTTGATATACTGTGCGTGTGAGGATGAAATGAGCTCAGTGATTCAATGAATCCCAATTTTGAAAAAATATTGTTTGAATATATCTGTTTCTGTATCTATATCGGTTATAAAAGTGACTTGCAAACCTATATTGCAGAGAGCTACATTTCTGTCGAATTCTTTCATCATCTTATTGTCCTAACTTTACTTTGTTTCTGTTTTCTGGCTGCAGAGAGGATCATGCAGGTACACAGCATACACCTGATGGACAACTTTTGAGTCTTGAAACAGAAATTATGACAGCACCTCAAAGGTCCAGTGCCTGAACATTGTTCTATGTCTGTACAATCTGAGATCGCAGACTTCATGCAAGTGTGGACACATTGATTTGGACATCAGTGATGTTGAGACAAATTAGAGGTAAGTCATGTTATATTTTTGTGTAGAAAACAGTAGGTAGAATTTTCTCAAGACAACATTTTCATCAGACATAGACGACACCAGCACTTTGCAGTATAGTTGTGGATTGTCTGACTGTGTGAGTGGAGTTATCTGTGTATTTAGGCTACTTCTGATGATGCATATGCCCGTTCTTTGATAGTTTTCCATCATACTGCAAAACTTTATATCAGAGAGCTAGTTTCTTTTACGTATAGTTCAGTGGAACTTAGTATAGCTCAAATACTAAATCAGTCAATTATTTGCTTTATTTCTGTTTTCTGGCTGCAGAGAGGATCATGACAGTCCAAAGAGTACACCTGATGGACAACTTGTCTTTAAGCAGAACTGGTGACAATATTCACTTTTGCCTTCACTTTGTTGAACATGTGCTCTCTTTAATCATGTCTGGACTCAGTGACTTATTAGTCTTGATCAAACTGGACAAGTGAAAAAACCTTTCAAGATCTGAGAACTACTTTGTGAGTATATTGGGCAATTAATTGGATCTGATCACGGAAATTTTAAGGTGATCACTGATACAGTAGATGAATCAATTGTAAACAAAGGTACTGTACAGACTATCACTCACTCATAATTTATACCACTTTATCCTGTATACATAGTTCTGGGAGGGTCTGGATCTCAGGAGACTTGGGGCACAAGGCAGGGTAGAACTGGTAAAGGTCCCACTTGCTCCACAAACTACGGGAATCTGCATGTCATTTGGAAAGAAACCTGAGTACCCGTAGGAAACCTACCAATCAGGAGGAGAAACATGCAAACTCCATACACATAGACTCATGGTGTGAATAGAACCTGGAACCTGGACATGCAAGGCGTCAGTGCTAAGCGCTAAGCCTATTCACCTATTTACTTTGTAATACTCGCTCCCTCTTAGTTATCACAACTCGTTCAATTTTACACTCCCTCTCGCACTCTTCGCTCTTCATCAAAGCTCCTTCTTAAAGTTCTATCTCATTTGATTTTGTTTTAATCACTTACTATTCAACGTTATCTTTATCAATCTTATCTTGTTTTATTGTTTAATTTATCCTTGGTTCAATCTGGATGACGATCTCGGGCCTAGAAAGGCATCTATATAAATAAAATGCATTATTATTATTATTATTATTATATAGTATTATTTACCCTTAGTTGTCAACTGTAAAATCTATGCCAACCAACTGTAATGCTATATATGATCTGCATTTTTTACAGTGAAATTTTGGCTACCATAGGTGCTGGTAACCACACAGCTGAACTTCCATAAAATAATATATTATTCAGTCGTACTGTAATAGACTGTATCTAGATTAACAATATGACATTTACAAGTAGTTTTTTTAAACCGGTTTACAATACAGTATACTGTAAGAAATGCTGTATTTTTTTCCTGTCTTTGTAGCTTAGTGTTTATGAAGGAGTTAGTTTTATGTTTCTTACTTCTGCTACTACATATTGCTGCACCTCAGTGGTGGAGGGTTATGTGACCTAACATCATTAATTACATATCCTATAAACACTTTGGCTGGTAAACTTGTTTAATCCAACATAACAGACAATGTATCACATTTCTCTCCACCTTCTTTCACATTTTCCATCTCATCTCTACATCACACCAAATGAGTGTATTTTGTATGATTTGGATTTCAGGATGAAATAATTTGATATAATAAATTCTCAGTGATTTCAATAATCAAACATTTAAAACTTTTATTTTAAAACTTAATTTACAACAAAAAAGGATGTTATTATTTACAGACTATACAAATGAATCTTAATGTATTCGTATTGACAGACTATCAGCCTCTTCCGTCTCTAATTAATTTGTGTCGAGGACTCGTGGTAATATCAGGACATCAGGACTTCAGTGTCTTCAGAGAAAACATAACGGTGTAATTCTGAAATGTCTTGTTCCATCCGGAAAAAGTTGTCATCAAGGCCCATTATGCTCGAGTTGACTGTATTGGCTGCATCAGGTGTATTATGCAAATTGCCTGAAAAGATAGAAAAAATATATATAAGTGTGTTATTGACTCACTCACTCACTCCCTGTGACTGACTGTCAGTGTGATAAGTTGTTTTTCATGGATTAAAAATGATAGAAAGTTGGTATTTGATATAAAAGCATGATGCAGTTCTATTTGACTGGTAGCGAGTTTGGCCTACGAAGTAAACAATAAAGCATGTTCATTATTCCTGAAAGAAAAAGCAGAGTTCTGGGTACATTTTATCTGTCAGTATACAAGGACAGCTGTACTTAAATAGTTTAATGATAAACCTGGAACCAAAGCTTGTTTCGCTTAACAACTGAATGTACAATCATTAGGATTCTGCTATTAAGATAAATGAATTGATCGTGCATCAGGCATGCTAGTTTTGGGGAGTAAAACCAAATACTCAAATTTAAGGGCCATTATTGTATATAAGAGGAACACACATACCAATGAACATGAGATTGTTCTGTGGAGCTGTAGGTTCAGGAGCTGCCACTACGTTGACTTTGCTTTCTTTGCCGTGAACGGGGTTTATACTCTTAATCTAAATTCAAGGAAAGAAAGGTTTAAAGAGTAATTCGAAAGGGGCTTAAAAACCACAAACCTGTTTTCTTGATTATTTTCTAATTATCTCAAAACCTGTGACCCTTACCAGGAAACTGCTGTTGTTGTTCTATTTTAAGTCTGTGCGACTCCGCAAAGTAGGGCATCTTCTCTTCTTCACTCAACTTCCTCCACTCAATCCCAAGCTTCTCACTGATCTCTCCCTGGCTGGCGGTTGGATTGGCCTCTGCCAAGACAGACCTGTGTTTCCTCGCCCAAATGATGTAGCTGTTCATGGGCCTCTTGATGTAGCCGTTATCTCGTCGTTGTGACCTCTTTGGACCATCTTGAAAAAAAAAAAAACTATAAACTATAGAAATAAATAAAAAATACTATAACTATAAAAATTATTGCATCAATATACATTTTATTAAAAATAATCAATATAAACTGGCATTTCAAAGATGCCTGGATATCATTGCACGTTTTCAGAAATGATTGCATAATTTCATATCAACATTAAAACATGGTTGTATTCACTCTACCTAAAAAAAAGATATATTTTTTTAATTGCACCACTGCCACCCTGAGGTACAGGACAGAGTTGTTATTTATACCACAGCAATTTGCCAGAGCAATATATATATTTTTTTTAATGAATCAAATTTTGGTGGTTTATTATTAGGGCCAAAGCACTATAAGGTGTGCAGGACCCTCTTGTTTTCCTCAGGATTTTTCCCCCCCACCCTTTTGGACTTTTCGGGGATCTAACATGCTCGAAAACTCATGAAACTTGGCAGACAGGTTGGAATCTGCTGCCATTAGGATGGCTGAGAGTCTCGTGGCCTGGGGCCCTAAGGGGCCCCCAAACATGATTTTGCTGCATAGCTCATACACACTTTGATGTAGGCACACGAAACTCGGTACACATTTAGAGCTCATCGAGCCGAACATCTTTCGCACAGCATGTCTTGGTCTCAACTCAACAGGAGGCTGGTTATTTTGGGTTGTCTGCAAAAACACACCCGATGGATTTTGATATACTCCTCCTAGGGATTTTATATGATCGCCACCAAACCCGGACGATGTGATTTAAAGACATTGCGGAAATCTTAAACAGGTCAGCCGTGATAATGTCTTAAAGTTACACTGAAAAATTATTAATAACTTTCTGTGTGGCATTATATTGAGTGACACTATATTCAGTGACATCACATTCAGTGACATCACATTCAGGAACTTCATAGTCTGATGCTTATTTTCCAGCATCTGCGGCCTATTGTGCACATTGTATCACAAATGTTGACACTCACACACACACACGCCCACACACAAACACACACACACACACACACACAACACTTATATCACAATGTTAACACTCTCACACTCACACACACACGCATATACACAAACACACTCATGTATATCACACTTCAGAAATTTTAACACTCTCATCTCTGTCTCACACACACAAACACACACGCATAAACACAGACAAACACACACATACATCACACACATGTACACATACATACACAACCATTTCAAATGTTAACAGTCACACGCGCACACACACAATCACACACATAAACCTCTCTCACGATGCACAAACACACATTACACACGTGGACAAAATTGTTGGTACCCTTCGGTCAATGAAAGAAAAACTCACAATGGTCACATAAATAACTTTAATCAGACAAAAGTAATAATTTAAAAAAATTCTATGAATCTTAACCAATGAAAGTCAGACATTGCTTTTCAACCATGCTTCAACAGAATTATTAAAAAAAATAAACTCATGGAACAGGCCTGGACAAAAATGATGGTACCCCTAGAAAATACTGAAAATAATGTGACCAAAGGGACATGTCAATTCATGGTGTGTCCACTAATTAGCATCACAGGTGTCTACAATCTTGTAATCAGTCAGTGGGCCTATATATAGGGCTCCAGGTAGTCACTGTGTTGTTTGGTGACATGGTATGTACCACACTCAACATGGACCAGAGGAAGCGAAGGAAAGAGTTGTCTCAGGAGATTCGAAAGAAAATTATAGACAAGCATGTTAAAGGTAAAGGCTATAAGACCATTTCCAAGCAGCTAGGTGTTCCTGTGACTACAGCTGCACATATTATTCAGAAATTTAAGAGCCATGGGACTGTAGCCAACCTCCCTGGACGTGGCCGCACGAGGAAAATTCATGACAAATCAAAGAGACGAATAATCCCAATGGTAAAAAAAAAGAGCCCCAAAAAACTTCTAAAGAGATCCAAGGTCAACTTCATGTTCAAGTAACATCAGTGTCAGATCGCACCATCCGTCGTTGTTTCAGCCAAAGTGGACTACATGGGAGACGACCAAGGTTGAAAACAAATCATAAAAAAGCCAGACTGGAAAATGCCAAACTACAAGTTGACAAGACACAAAGCTTCTTGAAGAATGTCCTATGGACAGATGAGAGAAAAAATTTAACTTTTTGCCAAGGCACATAAGCTCTATGTTCACAGACGGAAAAATTAAGCATATCAAGAAAAGAACACTGTCCCTACTGTGAAACATGGAGGAGGCTCTGTTATGTTCTGGGTCTGCTTTGCTTCATCTGCCACAGGGTGTCTTGAATCTGTGCAGGGTACAATTAAATCTCAAGACTATCAAGGGATTCTAGAGAGAAATGTGCTGGCCAGTGTCAGAAAGCTGGGTCTTAGTCGCAGGTCATGGGTCTTGCAAAAGGACAATGACCCAAAACGCACAGCTAAAAACACCCAAGAATGGCTAAGAGGAAAACATTGGACTATTCTAAAGTGGCCTTCTATGAGCCCTGACCTCAATCCAAACAGGAATCGTTTGATTGCAGTGATTGCCTCAAAAGGTTGTGCAACAAACTGTTAAGTTAGGGGTACCATCATTTTTGTCCAGGCCTGTTCCATGAGTTCATTTTTTTTATAATTCCATTGAAGCATGGTTGAAACGCAATGTCTGACTTTCATTGGTTAACATTCATAGAATTCTTATTTATTATTCCTTTTGTCAGATTAAAGTTATTTCTGTGACCATTGCGAGTTTTTCTTTCATTGACCGAAGGGTACCAACAATTTTGTCCACGGGTGTATATCACAATGTTAACATAATATCACACATCATAAACTGCCATTAGCCCTGTATAGTGTGTGATGTGTGCAGGTTGTGCATTGCAACCAGAGGACATTTGAGGTCTTAACACACTCAAATAACACACAGGTTGTGCAGTGCCCCCAGGGTGGCGATGGCACAGGGTGCCTGGACACGTTATTGTTGCTTGCGACTATATTTATTATTGTTTTTGTTTTGTTTTGTTTTTTTGCATACGCAGATTTCAGGCTTGTGTTCTTTTTTGATAGTTCTTAAAGGTTCACTATTTCATTTCTAATGTATATTGGGCATTCCAATAAATGTTTTTCATCTGTACAATTTTTGCAAATTGTAGTTTAATTAGAAGTCGGCGGACCCACCGGCGGGTCCAAGTGCATTTTTTTCTGGTAACCCTAAAAATTACTTAAAATGCTCCCTCATTTTTGATCATACATCATAGTACATCATTTAAATGCAAAGGGTCTACTTTTATTTATGTATACTCTCTATATGAACAAAACATTGTGCTTTTGTAAAATAAAGAAAATAAACAGGGTGCGCTGTCAGCCGTCTCAATCTCTGTGAATCTTTCTGAAACCCGTCACTAAAATTAACTAAAACTCCGCGAATACTTCACACACCGACATGATAAATATATCTACAGTATTTTAAGCTTAAAGGATATACTTTTAAACAAAGAAAGTTAAATAAAAAATATATCATTTTATGTAATCCGTATAAATTCGAGGAGAGGCACAGTTTTTCCGGCGCACTTCATTATCTGATAATGACTGGAGGCAGGACACGCCCACATGCTTTTCACAGGGTAAACCGCTGTAGAAGCACGCTACATACAAGACCACGCCCCCTGCACGCGCGCACACAGATTCAGTAAGTTTCCTGCATGTGTAGAAGATGTGACGCTCTGTATAGTATAGGTTTCTGAAGCTCTACAGAATGTTCCGGACAGTGGGAGGAGTTTATCTTTTATTCAGAACAACACGAACTCCGACAGAAACGGGTGTGTTTTAAAGAGTTATTTGCTCCACCGGAAGAGAAGAATCCAGCAAGCTGTTACCGTGGGTGAGTTATTAAGTCTCATACAATCCTTATTCTGATAATATAAATCTCATCTCGTTTCATTTTTACATACATAGTTTAGGGTAGCACGTAGAAAACACTGCTATTCGGGCTACCATACTGCCTTATGTAGCTTAACACAAACCTGCTAGCTCCAGTTGGCTGAAGCTAATGAATTATGTAATGGTTGTCAGTATCAGCGGTGGTGTAAATATTCCAATTTATTTTACCCAGTTTTGGATACATTTAGCTTACGGTAGCTATTTGGTTCGGTTTTTGGTTAGCTTATGACACTGCTATCTATGATGATATTTAGCACAAACACTAGCTCCTGGTAACCAAAATACTACCTCATGTAGCTTATTGATATTCAGATATAAGAATAAAAAGGCCCCCGCTTTTTTATTTGTTGTATGACATTACAAAAGCTTGTGTTGTCTTTATGCAGGGTGATTGATGATGTACAGTACTTTATTTTATTGTGTTATCATGCTGATGTTGTATTTTTCTTTTTTTTTATAAACAGTTGTGACAATGAATGATCATAAATGATCAGCCACCTGTTTGATAGAAATCAAAGGGTCTGGATTCTGGATGGAAGGGGTCTGGATTTTGGTCATTTTAAAGTGGATGGACACACAATAAGCATCTCTCTGTACCTGTGACTGTGTACAACCAGCACATGGACTGACCTCGGGTTACAGAAGTGTTGCTCCAGTCAGTCTCAGGGCCTGTGTGCAGTGTAAAGCAGTGTATGGTAAGAAGCAAAAAGACCATGGAAATGCCAGGTATGTAATGTTCACTTATGTTTTCAGTTAAACAGGAACTGCTTCTTGAAAGTGTCACAAAGATGTATGACTGTGGTGTAGGCGTTGACTAAACACCCCTTTTTTTTTTTTCATTTTATTTTGCACGGCCATATTTATGCCATAAATTTAGCTTTTGTGTATAAGATGATCTGTGTCTGATTGTCTCCATTCAATCCTGAACATTTTCTTTGCACTATGTAAGTGAGTAGGTTATGTATACGGTGTAAGAGTGAGTTATTCGGTCAGTTAACTATATTCTAAATAAACTACAAACAAAAAATGTGTTTTTTTTTTGTCCTGAAATTATTTTCTTTTAGCATTTCCCAGTGTCACATACCTGACTGAAAGGCTCATTATACAAATCATTATTCCTTTGTCTTCTCTGGTGTGAAGTAGAGCATTATTCATGATCATTCACGCCTCCTCGCATACGGCCTTTCCAAAACAAAGTGTCTTAGAAAATGTAAATGAATATATTGTTTTCTGTGAATGAGTGATCAAGATGATTGTCGCATGTGTTTTGTGAACTTATTTCAGTGATATTTTTGTTGTTGTTTCCAATAATCATGCATAACTGTTATTTTCTCCAAAATACAAACTTGTACATACATACTGCTCACGTATTACTGTAGCCCAGTTTGTGCTGAATACAGTGTAATTAGCCTTTAGACATTTATATGTTTATAAGTAACTGAAAAATATACAAATGTCAGGACTTCAGGGTCCCAAAACACCCTCAGACTCCTAAGGGTAAATTTTTTAGTTAATTTGTAGTTTGATTTGCATGTTCACAGTAATTCTATGGAACATAATATGGGAGAATTTCATGAAGCAGGTTTAACATACCTCAAGCTGAAACCCGACTGCTTGGTTAAATAAGTGTGACCTGTGAAACTGAGTTATTTGTTCCCAGAACATATGACTACAACTGGTTTAATCAACTCTGAGTCAAGTTAACGCTGATTAAACCGCATGCACGAGGCATCTAAAATGCGGAGAACATACTGTAAGTCACCATGGCAAGAGGAGGAAAAGAGTCACATGCTGCCCCCTAGTGGCGGTAGACGTATTAAAGTATAAATAGAAGCATGTTTGTATATCAAATCAAAATGAAAACTTCGTTCCAAAACCCAAAAATATTAAAATAAAAATAATTAATACAAAATAAAGTAAAAATAAAACAAATTAACCTGCAGTTCAAATCGTGACTGGTGTTAGATGAGAGCAGAAGCAAGGGGGCTACTGTGTTGGACAACTTTCACACTACCGGAATAACTCCTCTAAACAAATTAATCTCCTGCACTGCTACAAAAAAAAATGTGTCTTTTTTTCTTCACGGGCTGTTGTTGCAGTAAAGTTACTAAAGAAAAGTCACTACACTTCGACATAAAAAGAATTTATTAAATTATTAAAAAGTACAAGCACGCATGAATGTTGACTATACGAGTGACGCACACGCTCTGAGATGATTGTGGGAGACAATTACCTACAATACTGCTCGTATTTTAAGACTTTGCTCGTTTACAGAGTAAAAATTTATTTGACATTTTTGCTTGTCATGCGAAACACGCTGGACCAAGGTACGTGCAATCCAATGTTACACTGTGGTTAAATGTTTACAGGTAAAAATAAGCTTATCAGCTTTAATGTAAACAGCAATGTCACTATTTCAGGTTAAAGTTGACGTATAAATCAATGTTTGCGTTTTTCTGTACAGCAGAACTCTCTGGCTAACTTATTAATACAAAGAAATAAAATGTTGTAAGGTTGAGGCGGGTTAAGGTCTCACGTGTGCAGGAGCTACAGATTGGCTGGACCATTTTTAATTAATTTTATTTATTTACATTCATTTTAAATAAAACTGCCCACCTGACCCCTATTGGAATATGAGCTATTGGAATATAAGAAAAAAAAATAGCAGCTGATTAGGTAGCTGTGGCCAGGTTCTTAAGGTAAATTTGGTTTTGATACAGTACAACACGTCACTGCTGTGACAGGCTGGGTAACTGACAGAACATTGGCAAATTGTCAGAAAGAATATATGAAAAGCACAACGGTTGAAAGAACTGCGTGACCAAAATCTACTTAAGAAAATTTCTAAATTTCCTGGATAGTTTAAAACTGCTGAATCCAAAATTACTGATCCATAGCAGGAGGGCTTCGACGAAAACAAGTGAAACGGGACTCTTAGCTTTACCCAAGATATCAGCCAAGCTGATAATACCTCATAATCTTCTCATTCAGACGGAGACAGACGGCACAAGAGACAGCTTCACCTGTTCACAAGAGGGCGACGATGGACGTACAGTACTGGGTTAAAATGTGACCTGAAAATGATCAGAACAAAGACGCAGATGTCGCTGCCTCAGGAAACCCTACTTTTCAAAAACTCTGTTTAAAAGAAAACTAACAAATGGAGAAACTGTGCCAAGAAAATGGATCCTTTATTCCCCTTCAGAAGATGTTTCGTTTGCCATGTTTGGGGACCGTGATCTCCAGTCTGCATTAACAGCAGGCTATAGTGCAGCAGAACTAAAAAATAAAGTTGAAAGTGAAAGTAAATATTGGACCCAGGTTTTTGAAAAGAGTAGTTCCAGTGCAGGGTCAATATATAACACTATATTTATGACTTTGCCTAACCAGTGCTGGCAGGGACCTTTCTTTTTCAATTACTGTAGTTAAAGACAGACTGTAATTCACAATAGGCCAAGATCTGTTTCATCTGTCTCTTACTGTATGTCCATTGAATATTTTGTGCAAATTGGATTTTGATAGCCACATCCGAGACCTCTCTATCAGGAAAAAAAGAAAATATTCTAAAGGTAGAAATATGTCTTTGTGATTGTACTGCTATTGTATTATTGCTGTTATTCTTATCTCCACTACTTTTAGTTGTTTTATCAAAGCGGTTCTTTTTATGTCTCTATAAGGAGGCTGTGATTTCGCCTTATAGGCTGCTCTGTACTGCTGCAGTTGTTGCACCTGTTGCAGATGAACTGTAAAATCCTGTTTCCTGTAGCACTGCTGTTTATACTAAAGGATGTATCATTCTGTGTCTGTCTGTGTTCCATCAGTGGGTGCATTTTAAATTTGTGTAATATTTGTAGTACGCTATTGCGCATAGCATTAATTTTTAGTTCTATAACCACCCAAATCCACCAACTTGTCTTTTAACATGTCAACATTTCATTAATGTTTACAAAGGTTGTGATGTGACTAAGGCTCATTATAATAGCAATATTTGATCATAATAAGTAGTGTTGGGTACGGAAAACCGGTGCCAATACTGCACTGGTACCTATAGAACCGGTATGTACCGGACCGAAACAGAACGCGAATTTCGGTACTTCATTTCGGTGCCACCTAAATGCCTGAACTGTCGATTGAAATATTTATTCTCTGAAATCCAAAATATTGTTGCAGTAATGTTACTGTCCATTTTATTTTTGTAAATTAAAAATGTATTAGATTAGAATAAAAAATTAAAAGCACAAATCGTCGGGAAATTAAACCATCCGAGATGCGCGTGAACGCAGCAACTAACGTTACACTTGCTCTGACGGCAGCGGGTGATCTACCGCTATCTTAATTAGCTAAATAAATTTGCAATTTTCGTTAAAATGACGAGAACTAAACGGTTGGAAGTGTGGCTATATTTCACAAAAAAGGATTCAGACACTGCGACGTGCAGCAAATGTTTTACAGCAGTTGCGTGTAAAGGGGGAAACACGTCGAATTTAATTAAACATTTGAGGGCACACGGAATAAACGTAAAAGCAGAGGGATGCACCGTGTTTGACAGCTTGACGACAACAGCTGGCACTATTGCTGTGGATGACCCCAGCCGCAGTCATACCAACCGCAGCAGAAAGGAATCCACCGATTATAATGACGACAGCAGCCTTTCCGCAGGTTAGTAGTAGGCTAATGTAATGTTAATTGCAAAATGCAAATCTTGCATTTATGCAAACAAATGGTCAAACGATTTGTAAAATACTAATGTAACATGTATAAACATTCTGTTTATAATTATGGCTTTTCAGCTAGTACTAGTAGTACTACAACAGTGACCACATTTACCATTGCAAAGAAGGCTAATTTGACTAAGGAGAAGGTTGAGGAACTCCATTCCTGCATTCCTTTTCCACTGTTTTTTTTTAGGTATATAGGTTTATATATTTATTATTTTTTAAATATATTATTATGTTATAAATAAATATATATTAAATTAGTCCAAAAATATATTAATTTTTTTAGGGAGATGACTGCTGCCCTTAATCCTCGCTACCGACCGTCATCCAGAGATGATTTGTCCAACACTCTTATTCCTGCATGGTACTCTGTTGAGAAACAAAATGTTATTCAGGAGTTAGCACAAGTGAGTAAGGCTGCTATCACATGTGATGGGTGGACCAGTGTGGCACAGGACCACTATTTAACAGTTACTGTGCACTACACCAGTGAAGGCCACGTTAAGCAAAAAGTTCTAAACACTGAAGCTGTGTATGAGTCACAAACAGGCCTTGTGGTGGCAGACGAGATAAACTGCATTCTAGAGGAATTCCAGATAAACTCTAAAGTTGTAGCTGCCACAGTAGGCCATGCCAGCAATATGGATGTTGTACTGAATAATCTTAAGGTTTTAAAGGTGGGGTGCTTTGCCCACATCCTAAACCTGGCCGCACAGAAGGTTTACAGCATCAGCGCTATTAAAAAGTGGTGTGCCAGACTCGATCTGTTGTAGTGTGGCTGAGAAGGTCCTCCATGGCAAAGATTGTGCTGCGGGAGAAGCAGCAACTTCTCAGTAAGTAGCATAGTCATTATATATCTCAGAAAGTAGTGTTTATTTTACACATATTCTTGTAGATTGTAATTCAAAATTTGCATTTGTGTTTCAGATCTGCCACAACATTCTGGATGTTACAACACGGTGGAACTCCCTTTTCTTGATTGTGGAAAGATTTTTAGAGCAGTACCCGGCCATCCAGGCAGCATCACTTGACCAACGACTCAGGATGCCAATGGAGAAAGACAAGTAATGGACAAAAAGATCAGTTGTGAAACAAGGAACAGCAATAGTTGTTTTTTTATTCTTATCTTAATATTTTCTTTGTTGTCCCAGACTAGAAAGACTCACCGATGATGACTTCCATAAAGCAGAGGATTTTGTTAAAAACGTGAAGCTGTTGTACATCTCATCCCTCTGTGTATCCAGTGAGAAGTCTCCCACATGTGACCAAATTCTTCCAGTACTGACTAAGCTGAAGGAGCATTTTACAGGGGCTGAACAGGACACTGTGTTTACCAGTACTTTGAAAGAGAAATTCTGGGGAGATCTGGAGAAACGATATCAGGTATTTTTCATTTTCATTAAAAGCTTTTGCTTAAAAAAAGAAAGGAAGTAAAAAATTTTAACTGTAAAACACTAAATAGTTTGTCATGTTTTATTACAGGATAAAGACATTAAGAACTTCCTCCAGGTGGCCACCTTGATGGACCCTCGCTTCAAAGGCAAACGTGGATGTGCTGTTGCTGCTGATGCTTGGGGCCGGTTGGAGAAAGCAGCAGTTTGCAATGTAACAGCAGAACAGGTATTTTATGCTCGGTCTTATTTCCCATGTATGCCATGTTACAGTTTCTACAACAAAGTATCGCTGTTTATATGTGCAACATCATTTCTGCAGCTTCCAATGGAGCACAACATGGAGGAAGAATCTGAAGATATATTGGATTACCATCAGGAGGACAAGTCACTGAATGCAGAGGAACATGCAAGTAATATTGAAATACACTATTTAAAAATAAATACATTTTTGAAACAAGTTTGTCTCTTTTTTTTTCAGTCTCCATATCACAAGAAGTGTGCCAAGAAGTCAGCCCTAGAAGAGCTGTTTGAGGATGAGGACCGAGAGTTACTTCAGGCAGCAACAACCACAAGAAGTGGTGCCATCACCAAAGCTAAACATGCCCATAATGAGATTCAAATCTACCAAGGTCTACCTTCAGTCACATCAGGACAAGACCCTGTTGCTTGGTGGTGGGGAAAGTGGGACATTCTTCCCATATTGTCTCCACTTTCAAACACATACCTTTGTGTGCAGGCCTCATCTACACCATTTGAGAGGGTTTTTTCCTGTGCAGGGCATGCAATAAGTCAGGAAAGGTGTCGTATTTTGCCAGAAAAGGCAAATATGGTGATATTTCTGCAAAAGAATTGCTAAAATTTGAAGCGGTTTATTTATAGTTTGGTTAGGTGGCTTATGCTTTGTTGTTGTTTTCTGTATTTACTTCATAATTCATATATACTTAAAATTTTTAATATATTGTTAAATTTTAAGCATTAATTTTTTTGTTCAATAAAAATTTATTCTTGAGTCATCCACCATCATTTTGTGGCTTTTGCAAAGTATCGGTTCAGGCACCGTTTTGGCACCGATACCGATTTAAAAGTATCGCTTTGGCACCGGTATCGAAAAAAAACAAACGATACCCAACCCTAATAATAAGGATGTTAAATTATGTTAGAATACATTTTTTTTTGTGATTATTGGGTGACTCAATCCATGGCATGGGATTTTAGCGCATAACACTGGCTGTAATAAAAAAAATTCTGGCTGTAATAAAAAAAAACATTTTTAATTAATAATGTCACATATTTTACAGCAAAGTGAAATAATTTTTCCGCTTATCCCAGTTAGGTAGCTAACTACGTCCCTGAATACAGGATAAAATCCGTATAGACGGTGAGTGAGTGAGTGTAATGGCATTCTGACTAGTCAAAACGACAAAGATGTCTGCAATTTATTTTTGGCTAGTCAAAATGACAAATCGGTTAAAAAAATGTTTTAACCGAATTAAAGATATCTGCAATGACGCCACTGAAAATTATATTCATACAGGTCGTTCCCGACTTACGAACATTAGTTACGAGTTACGAATTTCCGCAAATAGATTTCAAGCGATTTCCCTCTGGGATTAATAAAGTTCTTTGAAGCTTAAATTGAGATACAGACAATCCGCAGTTCTACAAACATTTGCAGATGCGACCCAATCACAGATGTAGTTCACATTCAGTATATTGTACAAAAAATAGGCCCTGCAGTGCACCAGATACCAATATTTACATTTGTATACAATATTTTCAGTGTGTAAGTGAATGTATCAAAAAAAAATATCATGAAGTTTGATATACTGTGCGTGTGAGGATGAAATGAGTCAGAGTCATCAGTTTCAATGAATCCCAATTTTGAAAAAATATTGTTTGAATATATCTGTTTCTGTATCTATATCAGTTATAAAAGTGACTTGCAAACCTATATTGCAGAGAGCTAAATTTCTGTCAAATTCTTTCATCATCTTATTATCCTAACTTTACTTTGTTTCTGTTTTCTGGCTGCAGAGAGGATCATGCAAGTCCACAGCGTACATCTACAACTTTTGAGTCTTGAAACAGAAATGATGACAGCACCTGCTCAAAGTTCCAGTGCCTGAACATCGTTCCATGTCTGTATGAGATTCCAAACTTCATGCAAGTGTGGACACATTGAATTGGACAAATTAGAGGTAAGTCATATTATATTTTTGTGTAGAAAACAGTAGGTAGAATTTTCTCAAGACAGCATTTTTATCAGACGTACTGTAGACGACACCAGCACTTTGCAGTATAGCTGTGGATTGTCTGACTGTGTGAGTGGAGGTATCTATGTATTTAGGTTACTTCTGATGATGCATGTTGCCATTTTTTATAGTTTTCCATCATACTGCAAAACTATATATCAGAGAGCTAGTTTCTTTTACGTATAGTTCAGTGGAACTTCGTATAGCTCAAATACTACATCAGTCAATTATTTGCTTTATTTCTGTTTTCTGACTGCAGAGAGGATCACGACATTCCGAAGGACAACTTGTCTTTAAGCAGAACTGCTTACAATATTAACTTTTGGTTTCACTTTGTTGAACATTAATCATGTCTGGACTCAGTGACTTATTAGTCTTAATCAACCTGGACAAGTGAAAAATATTATATCATAATTTATACCACTTTATCCTGTATACATAGTTCTGGGAGGGTCTGGGCCTATTTCAGGAGATTTAGGGCACAAGGTAGAATAGACCTGGTTATGGTGCCACTTGCTCCACAAACTATGGGCACTTTGGGAAGACCTGTTAACCTAATCTGCGTGTCATTTGGAAGGAAACCTGAGTACCCGTAGGAAACCTACCAAGCAGGAGGATAAACATGCAAACTCCATACACATAGACTCGTGGTGTGACTAGAACCTGGAACCTGGACATGCAAGGCGACAGTGCTAAGCACTAAGCCTATTCACCTATTTACTTTGTAATACTCGCTCCCCTAGTTATCAGAACGCGTTCTGTTCTACACTCCCTCTCGCACTGTAGCATAGTGGTTATGAAGGAGTTAGTTTTATGTTTATTTCTGCTACTACATATTGCTGAAAGTGAAGCATCTCAGTGGGGGAGGGTTCTGTGGCCCAACATCATAAATTAGATATCCTATAAACACTTTGGCTGGTAAACTTGTTTAATCCAACTTTATTATAACAGGCAATGTATCACATTTCTCTCCACCTTCTGGTACATTTTCCATCTCATCTCTACATCACACCAAATGAGTGTATTTAGTATAAATGGAATTTCAGGATGAAATAATTTGATATAATAAATTCTCAGTGATTTCAGTAATCAAGCATTTAAAACCTTTATTTTACAACTTAATTTACAACAAAAAAGAATATTATTTACAGACTATACAAATTAATCTTAATGTATTTTCTCTAATTCATGTGTCTCAAGGACTGGTGGTAACATCAGCACATCTGTGTTGCTGTCAGTGTCTTCAGAGAAAACATAACGGTATAACTCTGAAATGTCTTGTTCCATCCAGAAAAAGTTGTCATCAAGGCCCATTATGCTCGAGTTGTCTGTATTGGCTGCATCAGGTGTATTTTGCAAATTGCCTGAAAAGATAAAAAAAAATTTCTAAGTGTGTTATTTACTCACTCACTCCCTGTGACTGACTGTCAGTGTGATCAGACATGAGTTGTTTTTCATGGATTAAAAAGGATAGAAAGTTGGTATTTGATTTAAAAGCATGATGCAGTTCTCTTTGACTGGTAGTGAGTTTGGCCTACGAAGTAAACAATAAAGCATGTTCATTATTCCTGAAAGGAAATGCAGATTCGGGGTACATTTGATCTGTCAGTATAAAAGGACAGCTGTACTTAAATAGTTTAATGATAAACCTGGAACCAAAGCTTGTTTAGCTTAACAACTGAACATACAATCATTAGGATTCTGATTTTGAGATAAATGAATTGATCATGCATCAGGCATGCTAGTTTTGGAGAGTAAAACCAATTATTATATGATCAGATTTTGAAAATATTCAACTTTAAGGACCATTATTGTATGTAAGAGGAACACACATACCAGTGAACATGAGATTGTTCTGTGGGGCTGTAGGTTCAGGAGCTGCCACTACGCTGACTTGCTTCCTTTGCCGTGAACGGGGTTTATACTCCCAATCTACATTCAAGGAAAGAAAGGTTTAAAGAGTAATTCAACAAGGGGCATAAAAACAGCAAAGGAAATCTCAGGTAGACCTGTTTTCTTGATTATTTTTCTAATTATCTCAAAACCTGTGACCCTTACCAGGAAACTGCTGTTGGTGTTCCATTTTAAGTCTATGCGACTCCGCAAAGTAGGGCATCTTCTCTTCTTCACTCAACTTCCTCCACTCAATCCCAAGCTGCTCACTGATCTCTCCCTGGCTGGCGGTTGGATTGGCCTCTGCCAAGACAGACCTGTGTTTCCTCGCCCAAATGATGTAGGCGTTCATGGGCCTCTTGATGTAGCCGTTATCTCGTCGTTTTGACCTCTTCGGAACATCTTGAAAAAAATGAATTTTTTTAACAGAATAGCGTAACTATAAAAATAACTGCATTAATATAAATATAATCAAAAATAATCAATATACACATGCAATTCAAATATGCCTGGATATCATTGCACGTTTCCAAAAATGATTACATAATTTCATATTAACATGAAAACACGTATTTTAATTTTATTGTATTTTTTAAAAATTGCACCACTGCCATTTATTTTTTTTTAATAAATCAAATTTGTGTGTGGTTTATTATTGTTGTTTTTTTTGTTTGTTTGTTTGTTTGTTTGTTTTTTGCATACGCAAATTTCAGGCTTGTTCTTTTTTTTTATAGTTCTTAATGGTTAACCAATGTATATTGTGCATTCCAATAAATGTTTTTCATCTGTGCAATTTTTGCATACAGTAAATTGTAGTTTAATTTTGCATCATTTGTAGTTTGATTTGCATGTTCACAGTAATTCTTTGGAAGAGAATATGGGAGAATTTCATGAAGCAGGTTTAACAAACCTCAAGCTGAAACTGGACTGCTTGGTTAAATAACTGTGACCAGTGAAACTGAGTTATTTGTTCCCAGAACAGGTGATAACTAGTTTAATCAACTCTGAGTCAAGTTAACGTTGATTAAACCGCGTGCACGAGGAGAGTAAAAGCCCCGTCTAAAATGCAGAGAACATACTGTAAGTCACCATGGCAAGCGGAGGAAAAGAGTTACATGCTGCCACCTAGTGGCGTTAGACGTATTAACGTATAAATATGCTGAATTCAAAAATAAATAAAATGTAACTAAATAATTATAAAATTCGGGGCATTATAAAACATAGCTTTGCCCTCTGCAGTTTTCTTCTTAATACCTTCATGTTAGTAGGAATTGTTTTAATATTTTATTTTTGCTTTAAATATATGAACAATAACACTAATATTTGAATTACTAGTAAGTAACTTGAGTTTAGTGCCAATATTTTTTTAAGAAACGGAAAATAAAATATGGTCCCTGCAAAATTATTTAGCCATTTTATTGTTGCCTGTTAAACTGGCATGCACTTTCGACTCGCATACATCAGCCACCGGAACCAGAGCAATAGGGGAAAAAACATAATAAACCCCGACCTATTTAATAACTACTTCTACATCTCTATTTTTTCCCACTGGCGTGCGGACTAATAACGTTATGTAAACTATCTACTACAGCGGAATGCAACGACACGCCATCAAGAATAGGGGACATCAAACCATTAGCTAAACATATAATTGTTTATTATTGCCTTTAGGGGTGCTTGGGTGTACTTACAAAGCTCTAAAATCGTAGATGAAGTGAAACTTGATGCTTTTAGTTTACTAGGGAAACGTTTAGCAAGCTTGGTAAGAGCTCACACTTGATGCCTACCTGTTGCTGGATGAAGCTGAGTGATGCGCACGCGATCGTTAGCCGCTTCGGCGCTGATGGGATGATCGCCGCTGGTGCTCGCAGTGAGAGCGTATTGTCTCAAACTGTGGCGGTCCTCTGTCCTGAACATTTCGTGTTTTAGTTTTGTCGAAACGCTTGAGCTCCAAGTAAAATATGTTAATTCTTCTCCGTGCTAAACAAACTGATTTCTAGAACGTCTTGATCTCACTTTTAAATGTATATAAATGATGCGTCATGACGACAAGGTAACCATGGTGATGGACAGGAGTGCATCTTTTAAGAAAAATTTGACGTAAGTTTCTGCACTTACACACAGGACGCTCCCACTGCGCATGCGCAGCCATTATGCCTAATACCAATCATACACCTTACTCTTCATGGCTCAGGTTCTGTGTATTTTAGCATTGCAGTGTTAAAGTGAAACAACAGATGCATGTGATTGTATTAATTTAAAAAAATTACATTTATTCCAGTTGTGCCTCAGTTCTTCCTTGACCCATATCTCCCATATTTCATTCCAGTCATTAGAAAAGTCCAACAAAATGAAATTACCCCCGGATCGTGTGCGCGAGAGTGAGAATGAAAGATTTAAAGGATGTTTAATTTGCATGGAAAATATGGACGTTTGGGCACGCGCTCAAATGTTTTCGCGCCTCGTTCACTGAAGCTAACGAGCTCATTGGGCATTTTGGCTCTTCATCAGCAGGAATGTGAGGGGGCGGGGCCACCAAGCATGTCACGGCTGGCGTTAAATGATTGCTGAAGACTAGTGATGGGAAGTTTGTATAATTTTAGTAGATGCGTTCCAATCGGCCCGAAGTACCCTGCGAAGTATACTTTACAGGTTGTTCAGCCACGTTAAGTCTGGTTCCAAACCGCAGGGAGCGAAAATATTCGAACACTGCAGGGAAAGAAGGAACAACAGGTTTTCATTTCACCAGAAAAGGGAATGAAAAAAATCCCATCAGTCATTGGGTCTCGCTGGAGAGTGAAAAAAAAAATGGAGCTCGAAAAAGGAGTCATATATTTATTATTATTATCGAGGACATCATATTAAAAGAACAGGAAAATCTACATTTTAATTTAATCAGGAAATCCTTAGTATTATATAGGCTAGTAATCGTTAAAAAATCATAAATTGCTGTACATCTTTAATCAATTATTAATATAATTAATCATTAATTTATTTAGACGTTTCAATAGTATGTTTTATTAATGGTATCAGATTTTGTTTAAATAAATATTCAATATTTAATATCCGTAGTGCAAAATTTTCACGGAAGCAACCACAGGTATGGAGGTGGTGTGTGTGTGTGGGGGGGGGGGTCTTGTGTTACCATGGTAATGCACGGGGGAATGACGTCAGCACTGGTGACTTTGCAAAGTGTTTCAAATGGTGGAATTTTGTCAAGAGAAGTTCCCTTCATTACACTCTAAAAACTGCTGGATTAAAAAACAACCCAACCATAACCCAGCTGCTGAGTCACTATTGGACAGAACGTACTCTGGGTTGTTTTTCACCGAAGTGCTGGGTTGTACCATTTAACTCAGATTTCTGGCTTGTTCATCTGACCCAACCAGTGGGTTAAATCGACACTCTCGCTGGGTTAAATGTTAAAGTGCCGGGTTATTTTATTTGACCCAACCAGTGGGTAAAATTAACACTCTTGCTGGGTTGACAAATTCCATTAGATTTTTTGATTTTCAAAAAAGACACAAAATGTACACAACTTCACATAATGTAAGGTGAGAAGACACTTCTTAACATCAATGATAAAAAAAGCAGCCTTCAACAAAGAGTCTGTATCAATAGCATTGCGTCCAAGAATGGAAAAGGTCTGCAGGTCGCTCTTGTCTCATCCCCAAGGAACAAAACATGGAACAATGCTCTAGTCTTCTCCATATTTTGCAGATATCATCCTCATCATGTTGGTCCACCTATGGATTATATAGCATCACTTAGTGTTGCAATATAACTAACATTTACGTTGAGCATTTTTGTTAAGGACGTATAGCTACATATGCATTTAATGCAAAACATTTTTTCTCTTGTCAATACACAAAAATACATAACGTGAACATGAATTTAGTGTACATTTCTGACTAATTTCCCTCACTATTTAACATGTGAGGGATAATAGGATACCGCGCTCCATCTGGATTTAATACAAATCATTCACCCCTTTTCAAATTCTCAACAAACACTAGATGAATGTGATATTTAATGGTGAATTTACAACTTATAATAAATATTTCATAAGGATAAAGAAAAAGCTTGTTTTAAACCAAGACTTAACTATGACGCTTTCTCATTTTTTGAATAACAAAACAGAATGGGAAAACAATATTAATCCCACACAATATTAATATCAAAGCATATATTTTAAACAATAAAATATGCTTGCTCCTACCACAAGTTACATTAACTTACCATAAAATACTGAGCGCTCTGAGCCTGATCCAGTCAGAAGTGAAGAATCCAGAAAGTTCTCCAAAGAATAAACCAACTGCTGGGTCATAGAAGATATGTTAAGAATGTCATTAAACATATCCCAATAGCTTCTTCTGACACCTATTAAATAAAGTGGAACCTCGGATTGCGAATAAAGATTTTTAATAAATTTTTAATCGAAAAACAAGCAAGTATTAGTTTACGAGCGCCGAGTATCATTATGAGGCGCCGTATAGGGCTTAAATCAAACTTCACTCATGCACACACATATCAAACACTTGCATACACATATATGAAACAGTCACACATCTATATATACTGTACTACTAACTGCTCACACCACTACATATGAAATGCGCGCACACACACCTATGAGACGCGCGCACATATATGCAAACACGCAATAAAAAAATATTCAGACATTATGTGGACAGTTCTGAATATGCTTTGTGATTTGAGCAGTGATGATCATTATACTGTCCTACTCCGTCTTCTAAACTGTCCAACCACAGGCTGTTTACAAACTGCTACTACCAATCATAGAGTATGAAGCGACACGTTCGTCTACACTGAAATTACTTCCGGTTACACTGAGAATTTCATAGATGTGTTCGCGTGCATCTCATAGGTGTGTATGTGCGCGGAGAGTTTGCATATATGTGCGCGTCTCATATGTAGTTGTGTGAGCAGTTAGTAGTATATATAGATGTGTGACTGTTTCATATATGTGTATGCAAGTGTTTCATATGTTTGTGCATAAGTGAAGTTTGATTTAAGCCCTATATGGCGCCTCATATATCATGTGTCGTTTGTTTGCGACTCTTATTTTGACACCGAGCGTCACTCTCTCACCTTTTCAACCCCCGACCCCCCACGGCTTTGCAAACACACAGAAACTCTGCTCTTCTCTTACTTAACATCTCACTCTTTCTTTTAGTCTCTTATGCGTGTGCGTGCGTAATTTGACACCGACACACACACCCTGACACACGCACAGACGCTCTTTAGCCTTTTCACCCCCTACCCGGCTTCACAAACACACAGAAACTCTGCTTTGTTGCGATTCTTTTCAAAGGTAAGGTGCTGGTTCATTTGTTTGTTTGTATTTTACTTTACAGCAGTGATTCCCTTAGTATGCTCACACCAGGTCAGAGAGATTTCTTTTTTCCCTGTTAAAATGGTGTTTCCGTTGTGTGCGTGTGTTTGTTGTGAAACTTAAAAAGTGATTCCGTTAGTATGCGCTCATGCCAGTCTTTTGGGTGTGTGTGTTTGTTGTGAAACTTAAAAAGCGAGGTGGGGAGAGGGAGGAGGCGAGGGAAGGGGCTTTCCACACATACACACACACACACACAGCGCCTGCGTGCACCAATGGAAACACTTATCTGTCAGGATTTATTTGTACTTGTTTTTTAAAGGTAAAGTGCAGATAAATTTTATAGATTGTATTAATTATTTTTATGTATTTATTTTTTTGGGGCTGTGGAACTAATAATCTGAGTTTTCATTATTTCTTATGGGAAATGATTTACACACACAGTTTTAGCGAAGATTACTAGTAATCTACCTAAAAATTATCTAAGATTATATTTACTTAAAATTATATTAAGTTTTTTTATTTTTATTTGTGTGTGCTACAAATGCACTTTTATCATAAAATACACTATAGCCGACTGTTGGCATAGAATATTAAAACATGAACTCCTCTCACCCCCATATCAAAGTGCGACTAAAAAGGTGGAAAAGCAAATAAACATGAAAATAAGCTTGCTTCTACCACAACTACAACATTTAAGATTTTTGTAAAAATTCATATAAACTTATTACAGTATAAAATCCTGCCAGCATTAAGCAGTGTGCCCCTCCCTTCAGAAGTGAAGAATCCAGAAAGTTCCTCATGCTGTGTCTCAATTCCAAAAATGCAAAGAGCGGACTTGACTTGGAAGTGCACACTCGTGGGTTTGAGGACACCGGGTATAG
Source organism: Clarias magur (assembly GCA_013621035.1). NCBI lineage: Eukaryota > Metazoa > Chordata > Actinopteri > Siluriformes > Clariidae > Clarias > Clarias magur. The sequence continues at coordinate 153,311 of QNUK01000972.1, forward strand.
TGCAAATAGAACGCAGCGTACTGGATGCTTCTCACAGCCGCGATATATTATACCATAACCGTATTATACGAAAATTTTAAAAAAAATCTGCTGTTTTAACCACTGCAGAGAGACCAGAGCCTGCGGTCGTTTTCAGAAGTTTCTGCCAAGATTTAACATACAATAATTAATATACAAAACTGCTCATAACTCAACATTTTGATTGAATTTATGGTGCAGTTTTGACTTCAGGCAAATACCAAAGGACTGGCAAAGTTTTATTTCATTTCTGTCCCAACAGTTTTGCGTAATGCTGAAACAGTATCGGCTGGACAGACATACAGACAAATTTTTTAGACTGGTTTCTGCTCCTCCAACGTATGAAACATAAAGATATTATTGAACGAATCAACTAATCTAACCAATCTACAGACAAAACCTTTCTTTTATTTATATACATTAAGTTAATTAAGTTTTATGTAACTTTTCTGTAAATCTCATCATAGTACATATATAAAGATGTTAAAATGATGATTAACATATGTATCTAAAAAAAACCTATTTAGTTTAAACATTTTGTATTACATGACAAGCCCCTGAATAATGGCATATTATATGAGATTTCTCAAATAACTGTCGTGATGACGTTCATGTGACGGGGCGGATTAAGGTCTCACATGTGCAGGAGCTCCAGATTGGCGAAACCATTTTTAATTATTTTTATTTATTTACCATCATTTGAAATAAAACTGCCCACCCGACCCCTATTGGAATATGAGCTATTGGAATATAAGAAAAAAATTCAACATTTGAAGCGGGGGGAGGCGTGTAAGTAAGTGTTGGTTGTTTTGGAGGGTTTTGTTGTGATTGTGAAATTGAGATTGGATTGTGTATTCTGGTTTTTTACTTTTGGCTTGTCTTTGATGTTGATTTTTGCTTTGTACTTTTGGTTTGTTTACTGGCTCTTTGTAAATATTTTTGTTTGTCAATTCACTGTATGTTTGTGCACTCACCGGTAGTCGGGGTGTGGCTGCCCATTATTTTGGGGGAAAGGGTTTTTGTTCACTGTTTTTGGTTTAGGGAGATAGGGAAAGCATCTGTATTTTTGTTTGCTAGGTAAGCTAGCTGCTAAAATACAGATACCTTTTTGTTTATTATTTTGGCCTGGGTTCACCCTGAAGCTGAGCCTGGTGTTGTGGATGTGCCTTCATTTGCATGTGTTTTTGTGTAAAGCAATACAAACCTCACTTGTTTGTAAATTACCGCATTTGTCTAGTTTTTGTTATCTTACACCACTGTGTCCCACATTCAACATACAGTTTAAAATAGAACCCCGAACCAATCATTTACTGTACGGCCCAACCCTAGACTGGGACGTAACAATATGAAAAGCACAACGGCTGAAAGAACAGCGTGACCAAGATCTACTTAAGAAGATTTCTAAATTTCCTGGATAGTTTAAAACTGCTGATTCCAAAAATACTGATCCATAGCAGGAGGGCTTCAGCTAAAACAACTGAAACGGGACTCTTAGCTTTACCCAAGATATCAGCCAAGCTGACACAGATAATACATCACAATCTTCTCATTCAGTCGGATACAGAGGGCACAAGAGACAGCTTCACCTGTTCACAAGAGGGTGACGATGGACGTACAGTACTGGGTTAAAATGTCACCTGAAAATGATCAGAACAAAGACGCAGATGTCGCTGCCTCAGGAAACTTTACTTTTCAAAAACTCTGTTTAAAAGAAAACTAGTAAATAGAGAAACTGTGCCAAGAAAATGGATACTTTATTCCCCTTCAGAAGATGTGTTTTGTTTGCCATGTTTGGGGACCGTGATCTCCAGTCTGCATTAACAGCAGGCTATAGTGCAGCATGGATGCAGAACTGAAAAAAAATAAAAAAATTTAAAGTGAATGTAAATATTGGACCCAGGTTTTTAAAAAGAGTAGTTCCAGTGCAGGATCAATATCTAACACTATATATTTATGACTTTGCCTAACCAGTGCTAGCAGGGATCATTCTTTTTTAATTAGTTAAAAACAGATCTGTCTCATCTGTCTCTTACTGTATGTCCATTGAATATTCTGTGCAAATTGGATTTTGCCAGCCACATCCAAGACCTCTCTATCAGGAAAAAAGAAAATATTCTAAAGGTAGAAATATGTCTTTGTGATTGTGCTGCTATTGTATTATTGCTGTTATTCTTATTGCCACTACATTTAGTTGTTTTATCAAAGCGGTTCTTTTTATGTCTCTTTAAGAAGGCTGTGATTTCGCCTTATAGGCTGCTCTGTACTGCTGCAGTTGTTGCACCTGTTGCAGATGAACTGTCAAATCCTGTTTCCTGTAGCACTGCTGTTTATACTAAAGGATGTATCATTCTGTGTCTGTCTGTGTTCCATCCGTGGGTGCATTTTAAATTTGTGTAATATTTGTAGTACGCTATTGCGCATAGCATTCATTTTTAGTTCTATAACCACTTAAATTCTCCAACATGCTTTTAACATGTCAACATTTCATTAATGTTTACAAAGCTTGTGATGTGACTAAGGCTCATTATAATAGCAATATTTGATCATAATAAGGATGTTAAATTATGTTTAAAAAACATTTTATTATTATTATTATTATTATTGGGTGGCATGGAGCATTTTAGCAAATAACACTGGTACATTCTGGCTGTAATGAAAAAAAAATTAAGTTAGGTTAGGAAGCTGGGGTCAGAGCGCAGGGTCAGCCAGGATACAGCGCCACTGGAGCAGATCGGGTTAAGAGACATAGGTCTCAACAGTGAAAGCCGTGGTGCTGGGGCCTGAACCCTCGACATTCCGATCAGTAACCCAATAAACCACAGCCTTAACTGATTGAGCTACCACTGGCCCCCACACCTATGTCTTGTAGGCACATGGGAGCGATGTATGGCAAACCGTAACATTTAAGGGCAAAAAATCGTGAATTAACATAACATTGACACTACACATATCAATAACATATTTTGACCAGTTATAATGGCATTAAGGTGGCACGGTGGTGTAGTGGTTAGCACTGTGTTGCACCTCCAGTGTCAAACTCGATTGCCGTCTCTGTGTGCATGGAGTTTGCATGTTCTCCCTGCGCTTGGTGCGTTTCCTTCGGGTACTCCACAGTCCAAAGATATACTAGGCTAATTGGTGTTCCCAAATTGCCCATAGTGTGTGTGCATGTGTGTGTGCCCTACAATGGATTGGCACCCTGTCCAGGGTGTACTCTGCCATATGCCCCAAGTCTCCTGGGATAGGATCCAGACCCCCACGTCCCTGAATACAGGATAAAGCAGTATACACGATGAGTGAGTGAGTGTAATGGCATTCTGACTAGTCAAAACGACAGAGATATCTGTAATTTATTTTTGGCTAGTCAAAATGACAGATCGGTTAAAAAAAAGTTTATTTCAAATTAAAGATATCTGCAATGACGTCACTGAAAATTATATTTTACTCCCCACACATTCTAAATGATGATTGCAGATATTCATACAGGTCATCCCCGATTTATGAATATTAGTTACGAGTTACGAATTTCCACAAATAGATTTTAAGCGATTTCCCTCTGGGATTAATAAAGTTCTTTGAAACTTAAATTGAGATACAAACAGTCCGCATTTCTACGAACATTTGCAGATGTGAACTAATTGTACAGAAAATAGACACTGCAGTACACCAGATACCAATATTTACAATTGTATACAATACTTTCAGTGTGTAAGTGAATGTATAAAATGCAGAGGTGAAAAGTAACGAATTACATTTACTCGCGTTACTGTAATTGAGTAGTTTTTTGTGTACTTCTACTTTTTTTATTATTATATTTAGTAATTTTACATTATTAACAACCAACAACTTGAAAACATAAATACACATTCAACACAGCACCTAATTAAAACTAACTAAATAAATAAATAAATGGCTGTGTTCATACCAAGCATCAAAGATTTCTATAAGGCTTTAGGTAGATTCAGCGTTGATTCTAAACAACCAAAAATTGCTAGTTCAGCATGAGGACTAATATCTTTGCCATATGCTTTGGAAAACCACAAAAAAATATCTGACCAATATCCTGCAAGTGTTTGACAATGCCAGAAAGTGTGTGATAAAGTACCCTCTGAAATTTTACACCTGTCACATTGAGCTGAAACAGATTGATAAATCTTGTGCAGTGTAGACTTAGAGTAGTGAAGACGGTGTACGACTTTAAACGGAATTAAGTGATGTCTACTGTTAATGGAACAAGAATGTATTCTGGCCATGATTTCAATCCACAAGGATTCAGACAGGTCATTGCTCAACTCACTGCTCCACGCCTTTCGTAGATGATCAGTGGGAGTTTTAGCATGACTGATGAAAACTGATACAAACAATGAGACCAACTTTCTGGAATCAGGGGGATGCACCAAAACCTCAATAAAAGGACGTTGAATTGGTATATTCTTAAAGTTTTTTATTTTGTCTCGGACATAATGCCTAACTTACTGTATAAATAGCGGGAAAAATGTGAATTGGGAAGCTGGAATTTGTCCCTTATTTGATCAAAGGAGGCAAATTTACCATTAATATAAAAATCATGGATGGTAGTTAGTCCATTCTCACTCCAGGCATCATAACATTTATCTGACCATGGTGGCAGAAAAGAATGATTAAAACAGATAGGGGTTCTAACTGAAGTCTCGGGTATATTAATCACCTTCTTCATCTGGTAGAGAATTCTGATTCTGAGTTTCTAGTTGTATAAGTTAGGTTAACAAGGGTGTTCGGTTTAGCCAACCTAAAAAACAGCCTGTAAGGAAGAGTCACCAACTAAGTTGGCTTCCATTTTTACCCAGAAAAAGGTATTCCAATACATTAATGCTCTTGCATTAGCAGCCCAATAATACTGTCTAAACACTGGAAGGCCAAGCCCACCCTGAGATTTGGGCTTTTGCAGGTGAGCTTTAGATATCCTGGGATTTTTATAATTCCAAATATAGGAAAGAATAACTGAATCCAAGGATTTGAAAAATGCAGAGGGAAAACTCTGGGGAGGGACACCATTTTAATGGAGTTAATATGGCCAATCATAGATATAGGAAGAATTTTCCAGCAATTTATATTCTGCTTTAACCTAGATGTGAACTCCATATCTAACTAGTTGGATCCAACTTTTGTTTTTTCAATAGGAAGAGGGTCATGTGACACATCAAACTTATTGGAAATTTCACAAGAAAAACAATGGTGTGCTTGATTTTAACGTAACTTTATTCTTTCATGAGTTATTTACAAGTTTCTCTTTGTTCACAGCCATTGACATGTCGAAGAGGTTAACACGTGATGAGCGGATCGAAATTGTGTTGATATCTGGTGAACACAGTAACCGAGTCATTGCAGCAGATTTCCATGAAAGACACCCTAAGAGACCACCCATCTCCCATGCTACAGTTAGCAAACTGCTTGCTAAGTTTCGTGAAACTGGTTCAGTGTTGGATTTGCCAAAATGTGGACGCATGAAGACTGTCACTAATGAACAAACATCAGTGGCTGTCCTAGCTTCATTCAGCAAGAGCCCACAGCGTAACACTCGCCGCATGTCACTGGAGAGTGGCATTAGTCGAACATCCCTTCGGCGGATATTAGCTACTCACAAATGGCACCCTTACAAACTCCAGCTACTGCAGCATCTCAACGAGGCGCACACAATTTGCAGAATGGGCAAAACAAAAATTGGAACAGGACCGTCAATTCACGCAGAAGATTTTGTTCAGTGATGAGGCAAACTTTTATGTGAATGGTGAAGTTAACAAACAAAACCACCGCTATTGGTCTGTCACTAACCCACATTGGATAGATCCCTCCAAGACTGTTGGAACAAAAAAAGTGATGGTATGGTGTGGTATATGGGGTACAAAGATAGTGGGGCCATTCTTCATCAATGAAAACCTCAAGGCCACTGGATATTTGAAATTGCTACATGATGATGTGTTTCCCTCTTTATGCACTGAAGCTGGCACATTCCCTGAGTTTTTCCAGCAAGATGGTGCACCACCACATTATGGGTGTCAGGTCCAAGCATTCCTAGATGAACAGTTTCCTGAAAAGTGGATTGGTCATCGTGGGCCAGTTGAATGGCCCCCAAGGTCTCCCGATCTGACCCCCTTCGACTTTTATCTTTGGGGTCATCTGAAGGCAATTGTCTATGGTGTGAAGATACGAGATGTGCAGCACCTGAAACTACGGATACTGGAAGCCTGTGCTGGCATTTCTCCTCGGTGTTGCTATCAGTGTGTGAAGAGTGGGAGAAGAGGTTTGCCTTGACAATCCATCACAATGGGCAGCACATTGAACACATTTTATAAGTGGTCAAAGACTTGTAAATAACTCATGAAAGAATAAAGTACGTTAAAACCAAGCACACCATTTGTTTTTCTTGTGAAATTCCCAATAAGTTTGATGTGTCACATGACCCACTTCCTATTGAAAAAACAAAAGTTGGATCCAAGATGGCCGACTTCAAAATGGCCACCATGGTCACCACCCATCTTGAAAAGTTTGCCCCCTCACATATACTAATGTGCCACAATCAGGATGTTAATATCACCAACCATTCCCATTTTTTGAAGGGGTATCCATATAAATGGCCCACCCTGTATATAATATATATACATATTGATGCTTCTTTAATGATATACATAAATTATAAAGCTGTAAATTGTGAAACATCAGTGTTAAGCCTATAAATTTTACATTAGGCTCAACTGAAAACTCCCATCCTTAAAATGAATTGGACCAGTTCCATGAACAAAAATATAAATATATATTATTATTTGTCAACCTCAGAATGAGAATAATACTCTTCCACGAACCGTGTTGCTTCTTTTGGATCTGAAAAGATGGTCGGTGCTCCGTTTGGATGATGGATGTGGAGCTTGGCCGGGTAACGT
>QNUK01000973.1:0-160237 GCA_013621035.1 Clarias magur
CTAACATAAAGCTTAACTTACCGCAATGCTCATGTTATGTGCCCTCTTAGCCCTTCTATTCACATGGCTTGACTCTTCCTGCGGTCTTCTCTGCTAGCTGTGAAGACTCCTAGAAAGTTTCACTGATTCCCGTATACATCCACATACATGAGGTATCTGGTCATTTCACAAAATTTCCTTTTGTATTCTCCCTTTCCAAGCACTCTGCCTCAGACATCTGGCATACTTAAAGTTTAGCGGGGATTTCCCATACCATATTTGTCCAGATACAGCTCTTTTCATGCAGTGATAGATACATATAATAAATGATAAATATCTAATCATGCATTTTTCGGACTCCTCAGGATCATCTAGGTTCGAGAGAGGGGTGGTGTGTGATGGCAGGATGTCCCTGTGACCAGGAGAGACCAGGAATGGCTACTAAATACTCCTATTAAGAAGACAACAGTCCTACAAGAGATATGCTTGTGCTCTTTTTTTCCTTACCTTGCTATGTGTAGATTTTCAAACTTAGCTGAGATGCTGAAACTATTGAATTTAAAACCTCACCATGCATCGATGTTTAGTGTTTAACATGTTTTGTGTGCCATGTGTTTATATTGTATTTTTGTAAATGTAAAAATAAATGTATACTGTAAAATCCAAGATGAGTGTGGGGGATTTGGAATAGAGACAAAAGTACTGGATAGAGTGCAAAATGTTTTATTAAACATTATTAAATAAAAATATAATAAAAGTAAATTTTGTAACAAAAGTAGCTGTCAAATAGGACAAAAAATCTAAACATTAAAATGTAGCATATTTTATATTTACTTGTACTTGCATAGCAAGAGGGTGTGTGTTAATGAAATTAAGACAATAGTTGGTCTGTCGTCTGCATCAACGTCCTATTCGATCTCTTGCTGTTCCTTCCTCTGTATCTGTAGTCAGCGCTTCTCCATCTAAATTTGAGATTTCATGCAGCATTATGAGTCTCCTGCTCTGCACGTCAGGTTTTGTCTCTTTCTTCTGTTGTTAGCTGGTCTTGTGCTGCTGTCAGAGGTCTCAGTCTGTGTTTCCTCCAGTGTTTGTCTGCAAGAAAGTATAAAGGCAAGAAATTAGCGGAAAGTTGCAACCATAACAGCTTGTACAAATTAAATTTTTCCAACATTTACATTCTGTCACAGCAATCACAGATAACCTGAAATTGTGTGTGGAGCTTATGTGGCTCATCAGCATCTCAGTGTTTATAAGTGTCTCTGAGATGTGTTGAAGAATATACATGAAGTTTATACATAAAATATGATTAAAGAGTAAAGTAGCTGTAACTCTAATAGCCACATAAGCACAACACTGGAGTTCATCACATTCTGCTCTTCTGAACAGTGAAATGATCTGAGGCCTTAAAGTGAGCAGACATGAGGAGCATTCCAAGTGAACTTTACTGTGAGCTAACGTGAAAGGATCATCCTGTAGATCTTATTATATGCATTTAAATGTCACCACGAGATCCACAGACAATTACCTGGAGATGTGGTGATAATATGAGACTCTCTTTAACAGTGTTAGTAACAGGAGTTAATAGTATTTAATATGAACTCACCGCTCACGCGCAGGCTCTCTGCTGGACCAGGCTCCACGCTGTCCGGTTCCGTTGATGAAGGTAGATGTTGTTGTGGGTCAGAGGTGTTCCGACTCGATCACACTGGATGGTTTTTATCCTGTTGTTTATCTTTTCCTCACTTCAGTATCGCAGCGCGCGCTGTGTGCTGCACGAGCCGCAGTTTGTTTAACTCTGCACGGCATTGCTCAGTGCTGCTGTACGCGCGCGCGTCTAAATACGGATACTTCCGTAAATATCGGAGTTTTTATGTGTAGTGTCCGATTATCTCCGGATATTTTCGTCTGTCTAAATTTCTAGCAAACGCTATACTTCGGCATTACTTCACAGAGATTCTTCAGTAGCCACGTTTGTTTGTGTACGGAGTCGAACTGGAATTACGTCACTTCCTCTTTTGAGCACGAGCGTGTACTTATGTCCCGCCTTCAGTGCTCGGGAAGGTGTGAATCGTTCCCGAAACCACCTCTGCACTCGGTCCAGGGATTCGTTCCCTAGCGCGGAACGATTCGGAACGATTACATTCTCACAGACAAAAATCAACTGGTCCCGGGGCCAAGTGTACTCGGAAACGGATCCGGGACCGCAGTGTGAAAACGCCCTCTGAAGAACAAAGGAGTGGAAGTTAGATAGGTGTCCATCCAGAGTCGAATCAGGAGGTGTTGACACAAGTTAGGGGAAAGAGAGCGAGAAAGAGAGAGAGAGAGAGAGACATAAGGAGAGAATGAGAAGGTGAGTGTTGGAGTGTTATAACCTTTTAATCTTTAAGATCAGATGCAAGAGATTTACCACATTAATAGCAGATCTATGACTAAGAGAGCAAGCAATTAGAATGAACTGCTTTTATATAAAATAATTTCCTTACAGTTGCACTTTAAAACCCTTTGGAGTCTGCGGACCTGCCGGCGGGTATATTTGCATTTTTTCCTGGTAAACTTATAAAGAACTTATGATTATATACATAAATGTAGTACATCATTTGAATCTGTAAAGGGTCTACTTGTATTCATATACACTCACAATATCAACAAAACATTGTGCTTTTGTAAAATAAGGAAAATAAACAGGGTGCGCTTTCAGCCAGCTCAGTCTCCACCAATATCTTTCTGAAACGCGTCACTAACATTAACTGAAACTCCGCAAGTTTCTCACACACTGGCGTGAGAAATATATCTATAGAAATCTTCAAGGATCTACTTTTGAATAAAGCAAGTTAAATAAAACATAAATATTCTCAGTTCATGTAATCCGTATGAATCCAAGGAGAGGCACAGTCTTTCTGTCGCACTTAATTATATGGTAATGACCTGAGACAGGACACGCGCACACACTAATCACAGGGAAAACAGTCACAGGGTAATCTACATACATGGCCACGCCCCCCAACACGCGCACACACACAAACACACTCAGATTCAGTGAGTTTCCTGGGTTTCACTGTCACACGCTGTACAGCTTTCTGAGGATCTACAGAATGTTCTGGACAGTGGGAGGAGTTTAGCTTTTCCTCAGAACAAAACTGAAACACCGACAGAAAACAGTGGAGGAAAATCCAGCAAGCTGTAACTGTGGGTAAGTTATTCAATCTCATATAATCCTTATTCTGATAATATAAAACTGATATTATTTTATTTTTTCTCATTTTGGCCAGTTTATATGTAACATTTCAATGTCACTTACATAGTTTAGGGTAGCATGTAGATTTACATGATCATGCTATCGTACTGATCACAGTGAATTTGGTTTGAAGTTGGATGTTGGATTTTCGAGCTTCGGCTTCCAGATTCCGATTTGTAGCGGACATTCGCTAACAGAATCCGGTGTTGTGTCGAAGTTGGTTCCCCCATCGAGATGAGTTTTTTCTTAGCCCCACCCCCGTGAAAACAACGCAGGGAGCGCGCATTCAGAGCGAGGCTCGTCCGTGAGAGACTATGCGCGTATCACTGAGATTCTACGGAGCGCGGTAACATTGTTACCGTTTTTAATCCCTGAAATGAAAGAGAGAGAATTTCACGCGCCTTGAAAACGAAACTCATCATAACATGAGTTGTATTTTTTTAAATCACTGGTATACACTACCCATGATTTATTTATGCTATTTTAACAACGAAAACATCTTTTTTTTTATTTAATAAAAAATGCACCATTACCAGTGCTGATTCCTTTCATGTGTAGTTTGGGTTTATTCAAATAGATGTGACCTAGTGAGATGACACCACGTGAAAAAATGCAAATTATCTATTTATTTATTATTAATAAAATGTGTATTTAAACGCACATCATGCATGGATGTGTAGAATGACTGTGCATAATATTTTTTATGGCAATTTTATTGGTTTTATTTCAATAACTTCTAGGTCATGTGACCTATTTTTTTCACCAAACCCTTGATAATATTTCTAGCAAAGTGTCACTAGCAGGAAATATTGGTGAAGGTGTGAGAGTGCAGGGTCAGTCACGATACACCGGCCCTGGAGCAGATAGGGTCTTACTCATGGGCTCAAAAATGTGATCACATGACCTGGAGGTTATTGAAATAAAATCATTAATATTTTAATGAAAATTATTAATAAATATGCAAAGTGCTAATACTTAATTTAAAAAAAAGGTTGTGTCTCTGGACAGGTGGCCACACATTTTAGAATAGATTTTAAGGTAATAAAATTGCCTAAAATTGTCACATGACCTGGAAGTTATTGAAATAAAATCATGAAATTTTCAGTTTAAAGTCATTATACACCACCATGCATCACATTGGCATTAACAGTAACAACGTTTATTTATTTATTTATTTTATTTATTTATAAATAATATAAAATAATTATCTGCATAGTAGGCGAGTTGCTGTCCAGTGGTGGCCGGTCAATACGGAGCGCTGGGGCGCCGCCCCCCTTAATGTTAGACAGAGGAGAATGCAACTTTAACATGTAACTATTTAACATAATAATTATTTATTTTAATAATGAAATAAAGTTATTTAGTCACAATATTCCGCTGTATTTATTAATAGAATTTATTTGCAATAAAAAAAAATCTAAACTGTATTACGTTCATTTGTGTTCATGTACTCGGGACGCCGGACAAGCGAGTGTCTATGTAGGCACGTAAATCTTTGAAAAGCATGTGACCTGAGGCTGAGCTCTGATTGGATCTTTTCAAATCATCCTTCGGGCGCAGCACTCTGCGCCCTGAACCCTCCCACTTTTGTTCTTAGCGAATCAATATTGTTTTTAAATATTTGATCTCATGTGATTGGACCGTTCTCAACAAGTCTTCCAGCACTTCTTATGGCAAGCGGAGCTGCTGACTGGATGCGATGTGAGTCATGCCTTTATTTTATACTAGTAGTAATGATGCGCAATCACCTGATGAATGTCTATTTACAGGCGATTATTAAAACTTTAATTTTAACCCCCACCCCCCCAAAAAAAAATTGAATATCAAACGTTCAACTTCAAACCAACTTCACCGCGGTATCATACTACCTTATGTAGCTTAGTATAAACGTTAGCACACTGTGGCTAAGCTAATGCCTTATGTAGATTACAGATGTTTGTTAATATCAGTTGTAGTGTAAATGTTCCAGTGTATTTCATACTGTTCTGTACAGCTTTGGTTTCTGGTTGCTATTTGGTTCAGTTTTGTGTTAGCTTATGACACTGCTGTCTATAATGTTATTTAGCACAAACACTTTAGCTCCAGAGGGCTAAAATACTGAGTTATATAGCTTAGAGACTTTGTGATATTCAGATGTAAGAAAAAAAAGTTCAAGTTCTTGTATGACGTTACAAAAGCTTGTGTTGTCTTTATGCATGTCATTAGTGATTGAGTGTCAGTGCGTCTCACTGGCGTGAGTGTCATTAGAGAGTGTGTGCCTCCTTCCTCATCCTTTTGCCTTCACACACACACACACACACACACACACACACACACACACACACACACACACACACACACACACTCTCTCTGATGTCAACACTACTCTTGTCACGATTCTTTTAAAAGGTAATGTGCAGGTTACTTTACAGCAGTGAGTCGGTTATTGTGTGTGTGTGCTCAAGTGTCATTAGAGAGGGTTCTTGTTAAAGAAGCGATGTTTCCGTTAGCGTGTGAGTGAGTGAGTGAAAATCATCCCACACAAATAAGAGAGGAGGAAGGGCTACTGTGTAAGACAAGAGTTTGTTGACTTATTCAAGGACAATAGAAATGTTACTATTAGTGTTATTGTTAGGGGGTGTGTACTGTATGTACAACACTGACTACCAACCATACAAACACCACCTTATTTACCAAGGAAAATATCCCAAACGATTGTGTTTCATATAACGGTCAAACAAAGAGCAGTCAGTTCACGAAGGAAATGCATCCTAAATTTTAGCAAATGTAGATTTAAGTTGATGCTCAGGTGGAGGGAAATCGTCACCCAGAGAGACATAGATAGATCGTCTCAGCCTCCCATGATTATTATGAGGATTTGTGTGAATGAGAGTAAAGAGATCTGTAGAGGATCCAGGACACACAGACCTGACAAATCACGAGGCAGATGATCATGTGCAGTGCCACCACAGATCCACCACCAGTCTACAAGCATCTGGGTGTCTTTCTCATTAAGAGTCGTAAATGAACAGTTATATTTGTCAGACGGTGGGAATCAGATACAGTTCCTACATATTCAGGGAATATAAATTGTCTGGCAAATATATTCTGGTAAATTGCCTACAAATTTTGTGCCATTTCTCTGAAAACATAAAGGAAAAATTATCATGAGTTTTAAAGTCACTACAGAAACAGTCGTGGAATAATTAAGAGGAAGAGTGACAGTGTAACTTGTCTGGAAAGAAACACAAAGTTGAACCTATATGTGTATGTGAGAAGGTGAGAAGAGACGAGAGTCCCCTTCTGAGGTGTCTTCAGGACGTGTGTTGCTCCACGAGCCCCTCGGTGGAGATCTTGTGAGGTAGTGGTGATTATTTCAGACAGTCAGAGACGTCTGTGGTGCTTCTTCACACGGCTGCCGTGAATCCACTGTGTCTGTGAGTCAGTGAGAACAGCTGTGTGAGTCTCTGTGATTACAGTTGTGTGTTTACTGGAGGCAGCGACTCCCACCTTCCTGGGATTTAAACTTTTCACCAGCACTGTATCACCTGGGATGAAAGAGTGAGTAGGCGTGTCTGTAGGCAGAGGGAGAGACGCAGAGACTTTACCATCAACACTGTTCAGTTTCTCACTGAGTGTTTGTGTATAATCACCGACAATCACGTCCAGATCACCTGTAAGACTAACACCAGGGTCACCTTTTACCCAGAGGGGGGGACGCTCGTCCCATTATAATCTCAAAGGGTGAGAGTTTGGTTGTAGAATTGGGTGTCGTTCTAATTTCACAAATCACAGACGGTAACAGATCAACACAGTTTTACCTTTATACATCATGACTTTGGTCAGTCTGTCTCTGATTGTTCTGTTCATCTTTTCTACCACACCAGAACTTTGGCGATGTGAACTTTCCAGTCAGTGCTTAAAAAATTACACAGTTTTTGTTTCACTTTGAAGATGAAAGGTGTGACATTATCACTGTCAATAGATGTTGGAATACTGTATGTAGGAATTATTTCTTTAGACAGATTTTTAACTACTATTGTTGCATTTTCTTTCAAGCATGGAAATGTCTCTAAGAGACATTTCTTGGGAAGACCAGAAATGTAGATCTTGAGGTGAAGAATGTGTTTGCAAGGAGGACATGTCAATGTCAGATGACAGACTTGGGACAGAGACATGGGACGTCAAAGAAAACACTGTATCCCTACAGTCCTGTGGGGACAAAGGGGCTTCTTTGGAGACACACGTAGCTACTTCATCAGCTAGAGAATTACACAAAACCTGTTCAGAGTCCCCAGATGCATGACCTTTGACCTTCACCATAGCCAATTGTGAGGGGAAGCAAACTAGTCTGTAAAAGATGAGAGACAAGACTATCATGTGAAATGGGTTTCTGTCAGCTGATTTAAAACCTTGTGAAGCCCAAATCTTCCTGGAGCTGTTACATCATGGTAAGAACTACTGCAGTTTTCATGATGATTCTGTTGGTTTAAGTTGATTTAATTAAGAATGTTGGGTTCAGAATGATCTCAGTACTACTCAGATTGTAGTAATCCTGACTATAGCACAGTTTATTTATACTTAGTATTTCTGTAATATCATAATATTAAAAGTCACCAAAAATCTAAGTTTAATAAACCCATGTCTAGACATTTTAACTTATTTTAAGCTTCTTCTATGAGAACATGAGAATTGTGTCAAAGAAAATATCTAGAAATAGGTTTAATAATCTCGTTTGGTTTATTGTTATTTGGTCTTATAGTAAAAATACTATATCAAGATATTACATACATGCAGACATAAGTGTGATTACAGAGAACTTGTAATGAACATAATATGTATATAAGAGGAATATGTTTAGTTAGAAATCGAGAAAAAAAAGACTAACACCATTTATCAGAAATGTCTCTTATATTCTGTCTATGACGGAGATCCACACTGACGCTGGGGACGTGCACCGTCCCGTCCTCCCCCTCGTTCAAGAGACACAAACACACAATCAGGTACAGTAGCAGTGTGTTTCCTTGCTTGACTCTTGAGTGATAACACTCACATACACACAACTGTTGTGTTTATTTAGTTTACATGGTTAATATTTCCTGTCTTTATCCGTAGCTGGGAGCGGACGTGTCTCCTGTTCAGCCAGCTTTTAATTCAATTCAATTCAATTCAATTTTATTTATATAGCGCTTTTAACAATTGACATTGTCGCAAAGCAGCTTTACACAATAAAAAGAAGTAAGTTTTTATGCAATGTGTATGAATCAAAATGATAAGATTGTCCCTGATGAGCAAGCCGAGGGCGACGGTGGCAAGGAAAATCTCCCTGAGATGGTAATAGGAAGAAACCTTGAGAGGAACCAGACTCAACAGGGAACCCATCCTCATCTGGGTGATAACGGATAGCAGAGAATGATCAGCATAATAATGTGTACTGGAAGTTCAGTGTAACAGGAGATGTGTTAAAATTAAAAGGAGTCCAGTTTGTTCCCGGAGGCTCAGGTAGACTGTAGGAGATTCCAGTCCTGAGCTGAAGTCGCAGGTCGAACAACTGAAGTCACAGGTCCCCGGAGCATCAATCGAAGATAGGACAGTCGTCATGGAAACCATCCCCAGCCACCAAGCGCATCCAGGCAGACCACACGGGGCATCCATGCGACGAGATCTCCAACCAGAAGCAGGACTCCAGGACGGGTTAGACGGCTTCAGAGAGCAGAGGGGTCTGGATCACTGGCAACTCAGGAGCGAACATGTATAGCTCGACAGAGAGACAGAGAGAGGGAAAGGAGAGAGGGAGAGAGAGAGCAGAAAAGGAGAGAACAGAAAATAAGGAGAGATGGCAGTTAGGTATGGTCACAGTCAACATGTATAAGGTGAATGTATATTAGTGCAAAGTGCAAGCAGGGACTCCGGCAGGACTAACTATAACAGCATAACTAAAAGGGAGAGCCAGAAGGAAACACAAACATGAGGGCTCCCTGAGATGTAAAGCAACCAATCACCTCACCGTCAACAAACCTGAGTGAACAATGAGAGTGGGGGAGGACAGCATCTAAATACCAGTTCACCAGATTACTCTACGTTCATGAGTCCCCAGATCTGCTCCTTTACCTAAGGCTCATCTATTTACAAAAATCTTGATTTAAATAAATAGGTTTTTAGCCTAGACTTAAACACTGAGACTGTGTCTGAGTCCCGAACATTAATAGGAAGACTATTCCATAACTTTGGGGTTTTGCAAGCAAAAGCTCCGCCACCTGCTGTAGTTTTAATAATACGTGGTACTGACAGGCAGCCTGCATCCTTTGATGGAAGTAGGCGTGGCGGATCGTAAGACACTAACAGTTCACTCAGATACTGTGGCGCGAGACCATTTAATGCCTTATATGTCAAAAGTAGTATCTTTGAAATCGATGCGAAATTCACACGGGAGCAATGCAGTGTAGAAGTAAGATGGTTGATGTGCTCGTATCTTCTTGGTCTAGTGAGACTCTCGCTGGCTGCATTCGTACTAACTTGAAGCTTGTTATATACACCTAGTGAACAACGACAGTAAGGCGTCTACAATAAGGGGGGGGGGGGGTTTTTCACCTAGAGGTGATAAAGCATGAACTAGTTTTTCTGCATCATTTAGTGACAATATGTTTCTTATCTTGGCAATATTTCTAAGGCGAAAGAAAGCTATCCTGGTAATATTATGTACATGAGCTTCAAACGAAAGGCTGGAATCTATAATCACACCGAGGTCTTTGACTGTTGCACTTGATGGAACAGAAAGGCCATCTAAAGTTACAGTCTGATCAGAAAGCTTACTTCTAGCTACTTGTGGTCCTATGACTAGAACTTCTGTCTTATCAGGATTAAGCAGAAGAAAATTAATTAACATCCAACCTCGTATGTCCTGCACACACTGCTCAATTTTAGCAAACTGGTTTTTCTCATCTGGTTTTTGCTGAGACATATAATTGTGTGTCATCAGCATAACAATGAAAACTAATACCATGTTTACAAATTATGTTGCCCAGAGGAAGCATGTAAAGGGAAAAAAGCAGTGGCCTAAAAACTGAGCCCTGTGGAACACAAACTCCATTGAGAACATGAGGAATGGTCACCATCTAAATCTACAACTGGGATAACGATCAGCTTCAAGTAGGGATCTGGAGCTCACAAGAGGCGCAGTTTTCCTTAATTCACTACCTTTTCTAATCTGTGAAGGAGTAATACTCATGAATCAATGGTGTCAAAAGCTGCAACTGAGGTCCAGTAAACACAAGATATAGTGACGCAAAAACCCTTGATTCAGAGGGCCATAGGAGGTCGTTACTACTTTACAAGTGCTGTCTGCTGTGGCTGTGATTGAGGCCTAAATCCTGACTGATACAGTTTCATTTATGCTAATTTCTGTGTAGATGTGAACATAGCTGCTGTGATACTACCTTTTCCAAAATCTTGGAGATAAACGGAAGGTTTGATATCGGCCTGTAATTAGAAAGCAGATGGGTCAAGGTCAGGTTTCTTGATTAGCGGTTTAATAACGGCTAATTTAAAGGATTTGGGGACATACCCACTACTGAGTGAACAGTTAATTACTTTCAACAGGGGTTCTATTATTGCTGGTACTATCTGCTTGAGAAAATGTGTCTGTATAGGATCTAATATACAGGTTGACGATTTTGAAGAAGAGATGAGTGAAATTAGTTCCCTCGCTTCAAGGGGAGTAAAGTGTTCTAAGTTCTGATGTGATGTGGTTAGATCATCTGAATTATTTAAATTGTCTGGTTTCAAAGCCTGAATTTTTTGCCTAATATTTATGATTTTATTATTGAAAAAGTTCATGAAATCCTCACTACTGCATGATGATGTTGTGGAGATTTCTGCAGTGGTCTTGTTTTTAGTTAATTTAGCTACGGTATTAAATAAAAATCTCGGGTTGTTTTTGTTATTTTCTATTAGAGTGGAGAAATATGTTGATCTAGCATCACTGAGAGCTTTTTTATAGTTCAGGATGCTCTCCTTCCAAGCTATTTTGAATACTATCAATTTAGTTTGGCGCCATTTACGTTCGAATTTGCGAGCGGTTTGTTTTAAAGCACGTGTGTGGTCATTATACCAAGGAGCGAGTTTCTTATCTCTAATCATTTTCCTTTTAACTGGAGCGATATTATCTAAGCTATAACGAAGTGCTGACTCTAGATATTCATTCGCCTGTTCGAGTTCTGTGAAGTCAGATGGCGATCCAATCAAAGTAGATAATTCTGGAAGATTATTGATAAAGCTCTGTGCGGTATTTGATGTAAATGTACGTTTAAGGTGGAAGCGCGGTGCTGTGCGTACATTATTACTATAACACGCTTTAATCGAGACAAGGTAGTGATCTGAGATAACTTCAGACTGTGGAATTGTGGTTATATTTCCTATACTTAATCCGAAGGATAATATTAAATCCAAAGTGTGACCTGCTTTATGAGTGGGTCCTACTATACACTGATTTACTCCTACTGAGTCCAGTATGGACAAGAATGCTGTTCTCAGAGGGTCTTCTGGATTCTCAAAATGAATATTAAAGTCTCCAGCAATTAACGCTTTATCTACAGAAACAACAAGGTTTGAAAGGAAATCTGCAAATTCGCAGAGAAACTCCGAGTACGGCCCAGGGGGTCTGTAAATGATGATTAGCGGGATTGACTGAGCTGACTTTATGTTACTATAGAGAACTTCAAATGCATTAGATTTAAAACTGTGTTTTTGTACGAGAGACAGATTATGGTTATAAATAACTGCGACTCCTCCTCCTCTACCAGTTAGCCGAGGCTGGTGTATGTAGCTGTATCCAGGAGGACTAGCTTCATTTAGAGCCACATACTCGTCCTGTTTAATCCAGGTTTCTGTTAAACATAATATGTCAAGCTCCTGATCTGTGATAGTTTCATTAACAATAACTGCTTTAGATGCGAGAGATCTAATATTTAACAGTCCTAGCTTCAGATCAGAGGTGCTGGCTGCGCATTCAGTGTGATCTGAGTTTGTGGTGTCTATGTTAATTAAATTACTAAAACAGACTTTCTGAGTCTTTCTAAATGTATGTTTATGTTTATCTCGGGGAACAGACACAGTCTCAATCTGATGAACCCTGAGTGACGACTCTATGCAGCTAGCAGACGGTTGGTTTAGCCTGTCTGTCTGCTCCCTGGCCTTGGTTCTGGATTGTCACCGATTAACTAGGCCTCTTCTGAGACTATGTGCTATACTACAAGAAATGAGAGCAGCACCTTCCCGAGTGGGATGGACACCGTCCCGCCCTAACAGGCCAGTTTTGCCCTCAAAAGTCTTCCAATTGTCAATGAAGCCCACGTTGTTTTCGGAGCACCACCTGGACATCCAGCGGTTCAGCGACCATAACCTGCTGTAAGCTATGTCGCCACGTCTCATTGGGATGGGACCAGAGCAAACTACTTCTTCGGACATCGCCTTCGCAATTTTAAACACCTCTGTAAAGTTACTCTTACTAACCTCTGACTGACGAAGGCGTATATCGTTAGCTCCAGCATGTACCACTATCTTAGAGAACCTATGCTGACCTAGAGCCCTAAGATTACCTGCTATGTCCGGTGCTCTGGCTCCCGGGATACACCTGACCACTGCCGCTGGCGCCCCTAAAGGCCTAGCTAATTTCACATGTCTCAATATAGAGTCTCCTATAACCAGAGCTCTTTCAGGTTTCTCAGCGGGTGCATCACTGAGGAGAGCGAACCTGTTGGACACGTGAAGCGCAGAAGAGGTGTGCTCCGGTGGGCTAGCCTTAGCGTTAGCTTTGGCTGAACGAGTATGCCGCCGAGTCGTCACCCACTCGCCCCGCTGTGAGGGCTCTACTGCCGGAGTCGGGGGATGATTATCTCCACCTGTGGCACCCAGACTTTCCACTACAGGATTAACGCTGCTCTCGCGCTTTCTAACCCTCTCTAAAGTCTGGATGCGCTCCTCTAATGCTAGTATCTTCTCTGTCAGGGTGCTAACTAACACACACCTATCACAAATAAAATTATCACTAATGACGGAGGAAGAATGTCTAAACATCCTGCACTCCACACACTGAGCGAGCTGAATGGTAGACATGATAACGTACCTTTGTGCCGGAGTTGTGATTATTTGGTGATGGATTCGGTTGTTGTTGGTCAGATGATACGCGCGTTCTCCCAAAAAGCGCAAAAAAATCGGATAAAGTCCAGTAGTATTAAAGCGTAAAAACGGGAAAAATATATAATTATAAAAAACTAAACAAAATATAATATAAAACGCTGTTTCAAACAGACGAGGAACTTTCGCGGGAACAATACGAAAAACAGTTAACAGTTTAGCTTTCATTTATCACATTATGGAAGTATAACAGTGCCAATATACCTCAAAACAAAATAGCAGGTTGAATTACATGAACTGAAAAAAGCTTGTTGCAATAAAAAGTGTTTTAATTTTTCTGCATTGCAATTTGATCTGAATTGAAAAAAAGCCTTAGAGCATTTACAATGTTTGAAATTTTTGCCACTGCATTTTATTGTGGTTGCATATTTCAAATGAACATGTAATGTAAGAAAAATATTCAAGTTACTAAATTGCAGTTCAAAAATATTTTCAAGTCTTAAATCTTCATTATTTTTCAGTTCGACAAATTCAGGTCGACAAAATTCTGGTAATAAAATTCAGATCTTCACATCCGGGATATCACAGGAAGAGCAGTGACGTGCCGATTGCTGCGGTCCATTCATTCACACGTGAGAGCGATGGGTTTCCTGCCCATGCACTTGGTAATGTACAGTCACTTTCAGTAACAAAATGGGATTAATTTCCTCAGCAGCAGCAACAAAATACATGCCGTTTACACTTAAATTTTTATTGCTTATAAATAAAGGTAATGATAAAAACATTGTAATTAAGAAAAACGTAAAGAGTGGATAGTACATTTCAATGTCAATCTGATTAAAATAAAAAAAGACAGAGCGGAGCTCGAACCGCCAACCTGCTTTCAGTTAGTTTGAAGTCATAAGTCTTGGAACAATTAATACCATTCGCACTATGACTTTGTCACATATAAAATTGTATGTCAATGGCTGCACTGCAATTAACCCCAGTTCTCTTTTTTATTGCAATTTATATTCTTTATTTATATCCCTTTTATATATCTTGTAGTTTTTGTCCATCACTGCATAACTCTGGTCAGTTCTCACATTACCCCATGTATACTGACTGTATGTAAGATATACAATGTGCAGTCTATAAGCTTACTGTTACTTAGGGCTGAAACGATCCCTCAAGTAAATCGAGTAATTCGATTACAAAAAATGATCGAGGCAAAATCTTCTGCCTCGAAGCTTCGTTTAATTAATTTAAAAAGCTTGCGTTGTGTTTTTGCGCAATTATTTGTTGACAGCACGCTTTTGACACAGCGTGCTTCCGGATGCAGGCCACCAGTAAACACCGACAAAGAAGAAGCACTTACGTCACCCACAACGCAGAAGGAGACGCAAACAGTTAGCTGTGTATATTCCACACAATAACTATAAAAACGTGGGAGGTCTTAAATTTTTGTTAACGTGTAAATTCTCTCCTTCTAAACTCCCCATAAAACTCTCCAAATTCCATGAGCAGGCTCTTTTGGCATGGAAACTTTTTGTTCACAATAAAAAGAAAAGCTACAAAAAGAGAAGCTATGGAACAATGAATATATTTTATTAAAGAACAAGTCGATCTTTCTTAAGAATTGGCATGAAAAAGGTATTGATTATCTTTGTGATATACTAGATCCTCAAGGGAAATTTTATTCCTACTCTGCATTCATGTTTAAGTACAATTTCCCTGTTGTTCATAAGGAATTTCTTACCATTAGGTATAGCTTTAACAATTGTCTTGTTCATGTAATGAAATGTCATTTATCATTTCAAGTGATAGTAAAAAGGGAAAAGTTTTTTGGTGGATGACAAATATATTTATGACCCAAAGTGTAGCAATAAAATTATAAGAAAAATGTTTCAGTCAAGAAAAAGAATTACTCAGGGGGGAAAATTTGTTTGGAATTCTTTAATAGACAAGATTAATTGGAAAAAAGCATGGCTACTACCTTATAAATTTTGTGTCCCTAATAATTTGTGTCCCTAGTAAAATAAGTTCATTTAAAGATTTTGCATAATATATCCCCCACAAACGAGATTACATCCAAATTTGGTAACACTCATTTAAATTGTAATTTCTGTAATGTCAGTGTTGAATCCATTGATCATTTGTTCTTTAACTGCCCCTTGGTTAAAACTTTCTGGATCGATTTTTCCAAGTTCTTTTCGTCGAAGTCTAATGTACATATTGATTTTATTATGTGCAATATATTTTGTTACTTTTCTCATCGTAATTACAACATTGAATATATAGGAAATGTAGTTATTTTACTGGGAAAATATTACATTCATAAATGTAAATTTTCATCATCACTCCGAAAATTATACAAGTTTCTCTGTGGTCTCAAATACCTAATTACAGCGATAAAAAATTTTAACACCAAAAAAAGTGCCAAACTTGTGAATTTATATAATGATATGATCAATATTACATAAATTTTCTTTTTACGTTTGTACCTTTTTAGTTTATACAATCTGTTTGTATTATTGTTTATTTTACTTTTATTTAATGTATTTATTTATTATTGTTTATATCATTACTGTTTTTGATAATACAATGTCATCCATTATAACACTAATATTGAAATTGCTTACATTTACAATAAAAAATAAATAAAAATAAAAAACAGTTAGCTGTGTATTGATTTGAGGGAGCGTTCTGTTGCGAGCTGCAAAATGGAAGGGAGCGATAAAATTATCAGCGAGGCCAAGAGAAGAAGAAAGCAGCAAGACAAAACGACAGAAATTATCAGTAAAGGCTTATGTTATGCCCGAGATGTAGATTTTGAAACTTTTAGTTGCACAACTTAGTGTTTTTGTATAATTATTTATTTTAATGTGTGCCTTAGTTTTTTATCCTTAAAGTCATTTGAAATACCTTTTTTTTTTGCATCCGAGAAAAGGCTTTAAAATAAGAATGTATGGTGGTATAATGCACTTAATTAATACCCCTCTCTCACCTACGCGGTTACGCGCAGTGGCCGGAAGTTCGGTTCTTCATGATTCACCGCGGGTTTTGGCGCTACGATTACGTCTCCATCTTTCTATGCGAAAAATTAAATATGTTTAAGACGCCTTGTGTGTGGAGTACTTGTAGTACTTTTGCACTTCAAATACATTTTAGAACATCATGTACTTATGACTAACTTGAATTTTTTTTTTTTACTTAAAAAGTTGAAGTTCTATTTGTTTAAACAAAGCTATGCAGCATTATACTGCTAATCAAACTTCCTGCCTCTAGTGCTGTGAAACATGACTGGAGCTGTGCCGGACTGGAGTTCTGCTCTCTGCAGTGTTACTGCGGCTGGACGCACAGCTGATGCGTTTACGTTTTTCAAACAGTTTCCTACAGCAGCGCTCTCAGTGTTTAATCATGTTAAATACTCACATAGAGTAACGGATAAAACACTGCCAGAGCCCGGACACTGCATCTCATCTCTGCTGTTTAAACTCGCTTTGGTCTGCGTTTCCTCCTTAAAATGTCGGAGTGAAACACGCAGACTCGCGGTTCAGTGTGTGAGGTGGACCGTTACAAACGCGTTAATTATTTGAACACACTAGTTTTATATCCTCGCCATCGTGGCGGTTGGCTGCGCAAAAACACCGCACTTGGCGAGAGAATTCAAATATTACGGCAAACCGCGGCCGCCTACAGCGAGAAACCCGAAGGAAAGCACGACATGCACGCTGCTCGGTGTTAAACGAATAAATCTCTCCTTTTACAACAGATTTTAATTATCTGTATTAACCGCGCTGTAGCTGAGCAGTTTGGTATTTGGAACAAACAAGCTAAATCACAGTGAACACCAGGACTGGCCTGTTGCTAGGTAGCTATCGTTAGCTCTGGAGCGGCTGTGACAGGATTCAGAACAGTAACTTACGCACTATAAAGTTGTGTATGAATGCAGACAGAGTCATTATTTCAGTAACATGTTACTTACCAGGAATTGTACGGAATGTTCCAGGTGCTTCTTGTCCGTTCCCACAGCAGGGTGTCCTTGCGTCTAGTCTCTGATGTTACACCAGACTTCCCATGAGCACTTGCACAGGGCAACTTACTCAATTATTTAAGTTTTTGTTGTTAAACATAAAGAATGTTGAGTTGGAATGAGTGATGATTGTAGTTCTTGAAACTAATCAGTATAATTACTCCATTGCTAAATATTTTAATTGAAATGTAACAAAAATATTAAGTGTATGTAAAAATATAATTCAGTTAGTCGAATACCAATTTCTATTAGTGAAATAAACTTAAATTATAGTGTAATTTTAATACAAAATTAATAGCTGTTTTTTTTAGGCATTAATTTTGATTTGGCTAACTCAAACAATCATGTATGTGATTTTTAGAGATTTTATTAAGGTAACAATTATTTTATTACTAAGAAATTTGCCTTGTTGAGACAGAGTCTCCTCAGTTCTCTTCTGACCTATTGTGCTGCGATGGTGGGGGGCGGCCGGCTCCTTATTGTAGGGTACATGAGGACTGAGACGGTAGTTGAGGGGGAGGGGAGGTGATAACAGGACAGACAATCATTGGTAAAGTAGTGAGGCAGTCAAACCTGTTGAAGAACTGGTTGAACTCATTAGCCCTCACCACATCCGTGGTGTGTAATAAACAAACAGTTATATTGCTGTCCTTCTTTTTACAGCCTGTAATGGTTTTCATACCATCCCAGACCTCCTTTATGTTGTTTTTAGTCAGAATTAGTGGGTTTTTGCTTGTCCACCCGCCTCTTGATGATTGACCACAAGTTCTGAATGGGATTAAGATCTGGGGAGTTTCCAGGCCATAGACCCAAAATTTCAACGTTTTGGTCCCCGAGCAACTTAGTTATCACTTTTGCCTTATGGCACGGTGCTCCATCGTGCTGGAAAATGCATTGTTCTTCACCAAACTGTTGTTGGGTTGTTGAAAGAAGTTGCTGTTGGAGGGTGTTTTGGTACCATTCTTTATTCATGGCTGTGTTTTGGGGCAAAATTGTGAGTGAGCTCACTCCCTTGGATGAGAAGCAACCCCACACATGAATGGTCTCAGGATGCTTTACTGTTGGCATGACACAGGACTGATGGTAGCGCTCACCTTTTCTTCTCCGGACAAGCCTTTTTCCAGATGCCCCAAACAATCGTAAAGAGGCTTCATCCGAGAATATGACTTTGCCCCAGTCCTCAGCAGTCCATTCGCCATACTTTTTTGCAAAAGATCAATCTGTCCCTGATGTTTTTTTTGGAGAGAAGTAGCTTCTTTGCTGCCCTTCTTCCAAAAGTCTTGGCCTCCCTGTGCATGCAGATGCGCTCACACCTGCCTGCTGCCATTCCTGAGCAAGCTCTGCACTGGTGGCACTTCAATCCCGCAGCTGAATCCTCTTTAGGAGACCATCCTGGCACTTGCTGGACTTTCTTGGATGCCTGAAGCCTTCTTAACAAGAATTGAACCTCTTTCCTTAAAGTTCTTGATGATCCTATAAATTGTTGATTTAGGTGCAATCTTAGTAGCCACAATATCCTTGCCTGTGAAGCCATTTTTATGCAACGCAATATTGTCTGCATGTGTTTCTTTGCAGGTCACCATGGTTAACAATGAAAGAACAATGATTTCAAGCATCACCCTCCTTTTAACATGTCAAGTCTGCTATTCTAACCCAATCAGCCTGACATAATGATCTCCAGCCTTGTGCTGCCAAAGAAATGCAGAAAGAAAAGACACACAGACAGAGCAGGTGAATCACCGAAATGTGATTTGCATTCACTGCGGCAATTACAATCATTAGTACAGGTACAGGCAGCAGAAGTGGGATAATGGACCAAAACCGAGACATTTGCATTTAATATTTAAATTTGCAGAATAAAGTAGATGTGATAGGGAGAGGGAAAAATCTAAACGAGGAAGTATTAATTAGGATACTAAAAATTGGACACAGTAAAATTAATAGCACTTTGTTTATAATACATTATGTATGCAAACACCCAATGGGACTTTGTGAGGAATAGCAGGAAAGTGAGACTGTAGAGCATGTACTGCTACCATGCAGGAAATATATGCAGCAGAGGCTAAATATTGTGGCAGAGCTCCAAGAACTAGGGAGTGTATAAAGCAATTGTAAGATCTGTATTTAACTCGGGGCAGACACACAGACACAAGGTGCGGTATTACAGGAAAAGAGTAATTTTATTAGGAAAATAGGGAAAGTGTCATCAGTGGAAGAGTGGCAAAGTATTCTCATGTAGGCAGTTCCTCTGCTCTCAGGTTCCTCAGTAGCATGGTTGCAGTTGAGGTTAGAGCCCCACCCAGTCCTCTTTTGGTGTAGCCATAGGCATGAGTCAAATGAGACAAAGGTCAGCGTGACTGTTGCTCTCTGGTGGGTGGGTGGCGATCCCGACTTGGGAATGGGGCCTTAATGTTTTAATGTAATTATGTATTGATTCTGATCTGACTCTGATTGTAGCAATTGTGCCATGTAGACTATAGAAGCTTTAACCCTGTCTGCTGAAACATAGTAAGACAAGGCAGAGGATAGAACAGAAGCAAACTGATTGTAGTTGCCACTGAATTAATGATGTGGTGAAGAGATTTGGTCTGAGTTTGAATGCAGGAACCTCATGTATAGGACGTAGTTTATCTTAGCAGATGTTTGTGTATAAAATGGGAGAAAGACTGAGAGAAAGAAATCAAATTTCTCCATGGAGCAACTGTTTGCTGCATGAGACTGGTCCTTATTATAAAGTTATTGTAAAAAATTACTTGTATTTATAGTGTTTTTAGGATTTCCACCACAACGTCGAGGGACTGGCGTTTTCCCTTTTTGCAGCTGTGTCACAATGACTGGCCTACTGAAACTGAAAGTGCCGGGAAAGCTCATGCAGTCCCTCGGGAGCTGTCCTATGCTCGGAGATCAAACATGGGTGTGCTGTCCACCCACTTTTAAAGTCCCTGAGATACATGCCACTCTCCACAATAACATTTGCACACTCTCTCGACTTTCGATCCTTGAGGTAAGCTCCACACCTCCCTTTTGAAGAGTGGAACAAGCCTGAGGTCCCTTGATGATCATCTGTGCCACATTTAGTGGCCCTGTCCCATTACACACCTGCTGAAGTGGAGGCTGCCTACCAAGTGAGTGCTCAGGAGTGAGCGACGAGCGAAAAGCATTTGGGTGCGAACCGGTCACTGGTGCATCATTGACAACAACGTTGAGAATCTTTTTTAATGGGGCGTCACTGATCAGGGAAGAAAGCATTTAATGTGTTTTTAGGGAGTCTGGACTGGAAGTCAGCATATAAAGGTTATAGGCTATAAACTGTGAAACTAATTTTGACAGCTAAAGGTCAAAGGTCAAATATGAAAATTTTATATTAAGAATGACATTTTAATTTTGATAGCTAAAGGTCAAAGGTGAGATATGAAAGATCCATAAAGAGTTGCCTCTTAACTGACATTCTAGGTTCTTTAAATTCTTATGGGACACACAATGTCACAAACAACGTCCCGGGGGGTGTCGACGGCGATGTTGGAGAGTGTAGCGGGTGTTGGAGCGTCGGATGGCGTTGTTTGCTTGGTTCCAGAGCCGTCGACACCAGCGGACCAACTGTTGGGCCGATGGTACTTCAACCTCTGGTTCTTGATGGTCGAACATCGGAGGCTGGAAACCGTAGCATGCCTCAAATGGGCTTAGATTGGTGGTGGAGGAGACGTGGAGGTTATGTGATAATTCTGCCCAAATGAGGTAGCGGGCCCAGGAGCACTGGCGATCAGCGACAAAGCACCTCAGGTAGCGCTCCAGTTGTTGGTTGGTCCGTTCCATCTGACCGTTAGTCTGTGGGTGGTATCCAGAAGACAGACTACAGGTGGAATTGATCAGACGGCAGAAGGCCTTCCAGAACCGTGAGGTGAACTGGGGCCCCCTGTCCGAGACGATGTCCCTTGGGAACCCATGCAGGCGGACTACGTGTTCTAATATCAGTTCGGCTGTGTTTTTGGCTGACGGGAGTCCGGTGAGGGCCACCAGGTGGACAGCTTTGGAGAACCGGTCGACGATCGTGAGGATGGTGTTCTTTCCTTCGGAAACCGGCAGGCCCGTGATGAAGTCGACAGCAATGTGCGTCCAGGGCCGACGGGGAACTGGGAGTGGTTGAAGTTCTCCAGGAGATGGTTGATTGCTGTCTTTGGCCCGGGCGCACACTGGGCACGCCTGGACGAACTCATCAATGTCCCTCCTCATGTTGGGCCACCAGAAGGCGCGTTGGATGAATTGTAGAGTGCGACGCCTTCCGGGGTGACCTGAGAGGAGGGAGGAGTGCCCCCACTGAAGAACCTCTGGCTTGACGATGTCGGGCACATAGAGTCGTCCAGGCGGCACACCTGCCGGTTCGGTCTCCGTAGCCTGTGCCTGGCGTACCCTCGTCACTATGTCTCAACGGAGCGATGCGATGATCTTGTTAGGTGATAAGACAAGCGGGGTCCGTCCGGGGGACGTCTTCCTCATACTGTCGTGAAAGGGCGTCAGCTTTGGTGTTCTTGGACGCTGGGCGGTATGACAGGTGGAAGTTGTAGTCTTCAAAAAATAGAGCCCACCGCGCCTGTCTGGGGTTCAGCTGTTTCAGTGAACGGATGGTGATGAGGTTCTGGTGATCAGTCCAGACGATGAATGGCTCTCTGGTGCACTGGAGCCAGTGTCGCCATTCCTCCAAGGCCCACTTAATGGGCAGCAGCTCGCGGTCCCCTACTCCGTATCGCTGCTGAGTGGGGTCAAATTTCTTGGAGAAGAAACTGCAGGGATGCAGTTTTTGGTCTGGACCTCGTTGGGAGAGAACGGCCCCGGCGCCCACATCCGACGCGTCCACCTCCACAACGAATGATTTGTTGGCATCTGGATGAAGGAGGATAGGAGCCGTGGTGAAGCGGCGGCAGAGTTCACGGAATGCGGCGATGGCAGAAGAGGTGAGCTGCAACTGTACTGTAGTCCCGGATAAAGCGACGATAGAAGTTCGCAAACCCAAGGAAACGCTGGAGTTGTTTGAGAGTACTGGGTAGGGGCCAGTGACTCACAACCTCCAGCTTCTGCGGGTCCATGGCCACACCCTGGGGCGAGATGACAAAACCCAGGAACGTGGTGGAGCGCTCGTGGAAAGCGCACTTCTCCAACTTACAGTACAGCTGGTGGGCGAGCAATCTCTTTAGAACCGCTCTGACGTGTTGTACATGTTCACTGACAGTCCGGGAGTATATGAGGATGTCGTCTAGGTAGACGAACACCCATCGACCTAACATGTCTCTTAGAACGTCATTAATGAATTGCTGGAAGACAGCAGGAGCATTGCAGAGTCCAAATGGTATTACCAAACTTTCATAATGGCCGGTGGGAGTGATGAAGGCCGTCTTCCACTCATCGCCCTCCCTGATGCGCACCAAGTTGTAGGCGCTCCGAAGGTCCAACTTAGTAAAAATGGTGGCACCAGAGAGGGCGTCCAGGGCAGAGTTGGTAAGAGGCAATGGATGTCGGTTCTTGATGGTGATGTTGTTGAGCCCCCGATAATCGACACATGGGCGTAAGCTGCCATCGCGTTTCTTTACGAAGAAGAACCCCGCTTTGGCAGGCGAGGAGGAAGGCCGGATAGTACCTTGGCGCAGTCCACTGGAAACATATTCCTCCATCGCCTGCATCTCGGTGGCAGATAATGAGTAGAGGTGGCCGCGGGGTGGCATGGAACCTGGCTGAAGGTTGATGGCAAGGTCGTAGGGGCGATGAGGAGGTAGGTGGGTCGCCCGTCTTTTACAGAACACCTCAGCCAGGTCCCGGTAGGCACTCGGGATGTTGTCTGTGTCGACCTCGGGGGCCTCGGACTCCCTAGAACACGTCCCAGCCCGGGCCCGTAGGCAGAGTTCAGTTGTAAGATCCGACTTTGTGTCCAAGATATGAGCGGGTCGTGGTGAAGTAACCAGGGGTGTCCAAGAATAAGAGGAGGCGAAGAGATGGGGGTGAGGTAGAAGTGAAGCTGTTCCTGATGTTGGCCGATTTTCATGGTGATGGGTTGGGTTTGGAAGGTGATGGAAGGTCACTCTCACTCCTCACCGGGGCTGCGCGTTTCCCGGGCGCAGAGGACAGATGGCTCGGTGGTGCGCTGCTGACCCGCAATATGCGCAGAGACCCTCTCTAAATCAGCGTTCCCGTTCTGCAGCGGTTAAGGAGGCGCGCCCTAATTGCATGGGTTCCCCGGCTCCGGTGTCAACCACGGCGGGAGGTGGAGAGCCGACGGGTCCGGTAGGTGCAGTAGAAAACAAGGAGCAAGCTTCCGGAACAGGCATGTGAGAGAAGAAGGAGGGGGTTCGGGGCGTGAAATGAGGCAGTAATGGCGTGATGGGCGGCAGGGTGCGAGGGGCTGGCTTGGGTCGGGCGAGCAGACGCTGGTCGATCCGGAGGGCGAGTTGGATTAAGCCCTTCAATGTAGCTGGAAGTTCTCATCCGGCGAGCTCGTCCTTGATGCGCGCAGCCAGTCCCTCGTAGTAGGCCGTCCGGAGGGCGGAGTCTCCCCAGTCGGTCTGGACGGCGAGCGTTCAGAAATCTGCCATGTAGCGGCTCACGGATGAGCCTCCCTGCCGCAGATGATATAATTTGGAGTCGGTCTCCACCTCAGCAGCAGGATGTTCAAAGGTGAGTTTTAGCTGGCGGGTGAACTCTGTGTAGGAATAGGCTACATCTGAATCAGATCGCAGGACCGCCATGGCCCACTCCGCTGCCTGCCCGGATAGCAACGAGACGAGAAGAGCAACACGCAGTCAGTCTGTGGAGTATCCGATGGAATTAAACTCAAACACAAGATCCAACGCGGTTAAAAAAACACTGCATTTCCCATCCGTGCCATCCCACTTATCCGGTAAAGCAATGAAGACATCAGAAGAAGGGGGGGAGGGTGGCGGCGCAGCAGCCGCTGCAATGGGCGTGGCAACAGCCGGCTGAGCGGCCGCTCCGCGGAGCGTCGCATTCTCTTGCCGTAGCTCCGCCACCTCGCGGCGCAGGGCCGCGATGTCTTGGATGCCTTGGTGGAGAATCGCGACTTCACTACGAAGCTGATTGATCAGCTTAGCATGTTGATCCACCACATTGCAGAGGTGAGCATAATCCGCTGGGTTTACTGCTGATGGCTCAGTCATTCTGTCACAAACAAACGGAGACGGACCAGAAGACCAGCAGTTAGCCCTGTAGCGTGGATGGTAAACCCAAACGCGGAAGTAGCGCGAACAGGCAGGATAACCACGCTGTTTATTTTTAGAACTCTCTCGGCACGAGAGCAAGAGTTTACACAAATAAACCCGCGTTCTAATAACACACACCCAATCGAAAGCGAAACCCAAGAAAGTGAGTACTCACGATTAGACGGACAGAGCGTCGGCGATAGCATGTGCAAACTCAATGACTGAGCAATTTGTGGAGCCATCTTGTCTCCTTTTATGCTTCTTGAATAATGACCGTACTACTTCCAGGTCCTAGTGCCGGTCGTGTTAGGAGTGCGCATGACACACAATACGGCAATAAACATATGTTAATTACTTTGTTCACCCCACCACCAGGCACACACAATTCTGTCTAGACTTTATTTAAATATACAATGGAACCTCAAAGATTTTTAATAAATTTTGACTTGAAAAACGAGCATGTCTTGGTTTACGAGTGCCATGTTATTTGACACCGACACACACACTCTCGCCTTTACACCCCCCCTCCCCAGCTTCACACAGACACACACACTCTGCTCTACACAGAAACTCTGCTCTGTCGCGATTCTTTTCAAAGGTAAGGTGCTGGTTCATTTATTTGTTGGGATTTTTTAAAAACTTTTTTAAAAGGTAAAGTGCAGGTTAATTTGTTTTATTTTTACTTTATATATTGTCAGCTATTTTTCTGTATTTATTTTGTTGGGCTGTGGAATGAATTATTTGATATGGTTTACGCGTGTTTTGGAATACAAGCTTGCTTCCAGAACAAATTATGGTCGTAATCCAAGGTTCCACTGTAATACAATATTAACATAAACCATCTATTAAAAGTTAAATAAAAATTATATAATATTTTTTACCTTGTTCGCTTGTTTGTTTGTTTCTTTTGCTAATTTACTTGAAAGATACCTATTTCACAAAATCCACTTTTTAGAAAAAGTGAAAAGAACGCAAAAATCCCTGGAAACACCTCAGACCGCATGCACGTTTAAAAACTAGAATGAGGGGGAGAGAAAACCGCTTTTTTTTTAGCAGAAAGTGTGAAGTGGCTCCACACCAGCCCCTGCAAACGTGTTCCAGAACCTGTGAACCTGGGAGAAGAGAACACAGAGGTGCTAACCCTTCCTGCTAGCAACAACAGACCCACGTCCACACACAAAGTCAACTACTCCAGTCAATTTTCCAGTCAACTTTATTGTTTGTTGAAGTGGTATTACATCTAATGTGATCTTTTTTTAAGTAGAAAATTTCAGGAAAGTAAATTACATTCAAATTTACTATTTTAAAGTGTATTGTAACAATATTTTATTTTAAACATAAAACATCTTTAACAAACTGTTGCAAACATATTGCTACAAAATTTCTGTTACATATTTAAGTAGCTTTAAATAGAAATAATGACATATGGATGTTTAAAAAATGTATTTGATTAAACTATGGACACTGTAAGCACTTAAATACAATGTCATTTTAATTGTGAAGCAACAAAACAGCATCAATATGCATAGGAAAAATAAAAAACATAATACTGCATGAAAAAAATACTAATCATGAACACAGAATTATCACATGACCCATCTCACCTGCATTCTAAAACAGTTAATTTTGGTCCATGAATTTGTTTGGACAAGCAGTGACCCCAACAAAGCTGATGTTTCATATATTTCATAACAGAACTGTCAGATTTGATGACTTGTGTCACTCCACTTGTCTGTGTTCACTCAGTCTGTGATTCACTGTGCACGATGAACATACCCTTCTCACGACTCCGAGTCTGTTTAATGTGTTATAACTAAATGAATGATGTGTTTATGAGCATGTTCTCTATCACCAACATGGAAATGCAGGAACACCGGAGTCTTCATCACACAAAGATGTTCACCAGCCCCTGAATACAAAAGAAAAATGTGTATTAATAACCATAAACTGGACTGTGTTACTTCATGATCAACAGCATGTAATCATCTCTCCTTCAAGGGAAACATCATCATCTCCTGTTTATAATTAATCATTCAACATTTCTTCATTCTTAGTAAAATCTGTGTTATAACAGGAACATGAGCAGATATTTACTCATCACATCACTGCTCTTATCCAATCACAGGCTTTGGAGCTTTTTAAATAATCAACACTACTGAGTCATTTAGCTCTTGTTCTAAGTGCAGACTTTAAGAACAAGCTGAGGTGAATTTTACAGGACTGACAGAAGACACGGTGTGGAGGTAGGGTGCTGGAAGAAGTGTCAGTGTGAGGAAAGTGGCTGCTTAAATACTATATTTGTAATCAAGATCATTTTTAATATATTATGTCTGAGAGTTGAGGGGAAAATGTGCTGCTTATCAGAAACAGGGAAAAGCAGAGATCATCTTGACACCAAACCCTCGGTCACCAAGGACATTAAAGCTTGCTTAAATGTGGAAAAAAATGGCTTTTAGGTCTGGTGATAAGGAAGTGGCGAAGAAGGCTCAAAGAATGCTAGCTGGCAAAATCAAGGACAGAAAGAGTCATACAGTAAAAAACTGGAACAAATGGTGAAACAGAACAACACGAGAGGTGTGGAGGGGCATGAGGAGCATCACTGACTATAAGACAGACGGCCAGACTATTGAGGGGAATGTGGAACGTGCAAACTATTTCTATAAGTTCTTTAATAGGTTTGATGTCCCTCTGTCTCACGCTTCCTCTGGCTTCAGCCTCAATCCACATTCTCCTGCTCCCACGTTTTCCCCTACACAGGAAACAGCCACTACTCCTACACTCCCCTCAATTAATATCTCAGAAGATCAGGTCAAACGTGGTCTGAGTTAGCTCAGCCCTACAAAAGCTGCAGGTCCTGAAATCTTGTGCTCTCCACGTCTGTGGTGTCCTATGGCACCTCTTTAGTCTGTCTTTACAGAAAGACCCTGCATTGTGGAAAACATCATGCACTGTACCAAATTTCCAGTCCCTGTGCCCAGAATGAATACAGGCCTGTCGCTCTGACATCGCACATAATGAAGGTGTTTGAAAGACTGATCCTGGATACACTTCGTCCGCTGGTGAAGTCCTCTCTGGACCCTCTTCAGTTTGCTTATCAGCCTTTTTTGGGAGTAGATGATGCCATAATACACCTGCTCCATTGAACCTACTCCCACATAGACAAGCCTGGGACCACTGTAAGGATGATGTTCTTTGACTTCTCAGGTGCCTTCAACATCTACTGGGTACTGGGTACAGTACTGGGGGGGAAACTAAAGAACATACACATTGACAACCGCTTGGTTTCCTGGATTATGGACTATCTGACCTGCCGTCCCCAGTATGCCCGATTACAGAACTGTGTCCCCAAGATCTGCAACACTGGACCTCCCTAGGGGACTGTACTGTCTACTTTTCTTTTCAGGAGAAATAAGGCCCCTGTGACTCCTATATCTGTCCAGGAGGAGATAGTGGACATGGTCTCAGAATGCAAATATTTGGAGGTTCATCTTGATAACACACTCAACTGGTCACATAGCACAATGGCACTCTATAAGAAAGGACAGAGCCAGTTGTATTTTCTGCTGAGGCTCAGGTATTTTACCACACCATTCTGATGATGCAGGTCTCATGAGCATCAGAACCGCGCGTAAATACTCTGTGCTGTTGAGAACGAACTGATCCGCGGGCTGCTACCCCGCAGAGTTCTGAACAGGCAGAGGAGCGGCCATTTATACACACGGTTGCCAGGCAATCAGTGTGAACACGCCACACCTGTTAGTGTGTTTATTTAAGGGTCCTGATACCTCCACACTTCGGGCAATCATTTAGGTAGCACCAGTAAGGTATCAGGGCCAAAGAAAGAAAGGAAGAAAAGAAAAGAGAAGAAAGACAGAGAGAGAGAATGAAAGAGCAACATGCCTCAGTTAATAGTGCAAAGCACACACACACACGAAAAAAAATAACTCTCTCATAAATCCTCAGTAAGGGCGAATGCCCTTATTTTTTGGTTTCCAGAACCCCGTCCACTTTCACATTTATTTCTGTTTATTTTGTGTTTCCAGTTTTTATTTGTTTCTGTTTAGTTCTAATTAATAATCCATCGCTATCTCCAAATGGGAGGCTCTTCCTATGCAAATTATAAGCACTCTCACAAACTCCTGTTTCATTTACCCCCTCTGAAGCTCTGCGTCAGGGCTCTTATAAACAACATAACATTGTCACGTCACGTCTGATTCACCTGTTCACTTCCACTCCAGATTCCATTGCACTCCACTCCTTTGATTTCACTGGCTCACTCTCTGCTCTCCACACACCTGTTGCTCATTTCAATCATGGCTCTGCTCTATTTAACCTGCTCACTAACAACCTCCCATTGCCAGATTATTGAGTGCCTTACCAGCCCAATATTCCCGCGTCTTGTCTCGTCTCAGTCTGTTTTGTTATCGACCTCGCTTAGTTTTGACCACGCTTTCGCTTCTCGTTATCGGATCATTGTTATTTGGATATTTCCCGTTGCCGACCACTGACCTGCCACCGACCACGAACCTGGATCACGGACCTCCTCTCGTCACTCCGGCTTCGACCCTCGTCCGTTTCACGACCGCGATTATTGCTCGCTCCTCACCGAGCTCACGCTCCGTTTTTCCACTGGCTCCGGTTTCTCCAGCCCACACCGGCATTCATCGCGAGGCTCTCCCTTTCTCCTCCACGCCGGCTCTGCACGCTCTTGCTTCTCAGCGCTCGCACGCCGGTATACATCTCGGGTTACACAGCGGCGCTGCGCACTTCCGCATTCCCTCAAGGCTGACGTCACGCATCTTGCCGCTCGCCTCGACGCTCTCGTGCCGGCTATCTGTGCTTCCGCATTCCATTGAGGCTTTCGCCGCTCACACCGCAGCTTGGAATTCACGCCAAGGCTTTGAGCCTCCATATTATCAAATCAATCAGTCACAAGCACTCCAAGATACAACTACTCTTCGTAACACATTGCCTGCATCTGCACTTGGATCCACCACGCCCCCTACCGAGTCTGACAGAATAATCTGGCCACAGATGGATCCAGCAGAGGCCGCTCACCTGAGGGG
Organism: Clarias magur; assembly: GCA_013621035.1. Classification (NCBI taxonomy): domain Eukaryota; kingdom Metazoa; phylum Chordata; class Actinopteri; order Siluriformes; family Clariidae; genus Clarias; species Clarias magur. The sequence goes on from QNUK01000973.1 coordinate 29,611, forward strand.
GGCACTAGAGAGTCAAGGACTCCTCTTAGGCAACCACCAACTGGAAATCACCCAGATCTCAAACACGCTCCAAACCATCACTGAAACCCTGCAGCTCCTTTCCACACAGATCCGGAATCAACCCTCGGCATACAATTCCCAGCAACCTCTGGTGATGCCTTCTCCCACCCTGGAGCCACGCCTTCCTGCCCCACCCACCTATGGTGGAGATCCAGCCATGTGTCGCTCTTTCTTGTCTCAATGTTCCCTCGTCCTAGAACTACAGGCTATGTCTTTCCCCACTGAACGCTCCAAAGTTGCCTACATCATCACCCTCCTTACTGGAAAGGCGAGGGAGTGGGGAACGGCGTTGTGGGATGCCCAAGTTCCATGCTGCACCACTTACCAAGCTTTCACTGATGAAATGAGGAGGGTTTTCGACAATGCTTTCACAGGTCGTCAGGCGGCAGCCCAGCTACTCCAACTACGTCAGGGAACTCAGTCCGTTACAGACTATGCCATAGATTTTCGGACTCTGGCTCCCTCTTGTGGTTGGGGCGATCGGGCACTTTTCGACTGCTTCCTTCACGGACTCTCTGAGTCAGTCAAAGACGAGCTCGCAGCTCGGGAACTTTCCCCTGAATTACAGGGACTCATTGACCTTGCAACCCGCATTGACATCCGTAAACGGATGCGGCAGAGGGAACAGCAGTCAGACTCCACACCACGCACCTCAGGGACCCCTTTGGCTGCTCCTGACCCATCTTCTGAACCCATGCAGATCGGCCGCACGAGCATTTCGCCAAGGGAGCGTCAGCGCCGCAGGGACAACAGCGCCTGCTTCTATTGCGGTCAGACTGGCCATGTGGTGCGACACTGCCCACTAAAAGGGCAAGGCCCCCTCATAATTCTGGGAATACAGGGGGCCCCAAATTCTGATTTTTCTTCAGACCAACGGTCTTGTTTTCCTGTCACCCTGATTCATGGCAACCAATCCCACGTCACCCATGCCTTAGTAGACTCCGGGGCAGACCAGAACCTGATTTCCTCTGCTACTGTCACTGAGTTCCAGATCCCAATCACCCCTTTACGCCAACCCTTTATGGTTCAAGCCCTCGACGGTAGCCGTCTCTCGCCCATTTCCCACCGCACCATCCCCGTTAACCTACAAGTTTCAGGTAATCACATGGAAACCATCACTTTCCTGACCGTCCATAATGCTCATGCCCCCATTGTTCTGGGACTCCCTTGGCTAAGGCTACACAACCCGCACATTGATTGGGTTAAGCGGAGTATACTGGATTGGAGCCCCACCTGCCTCTCGTCATGCCTTCACTCCGCTACCATGGGCCCCCGCTCATCTGCGCCACGAGAAGAGAATCCTGACCTCATCAAAGTTCCTACAGAGTATCACGATCTACAACAGGTGTTTAGCAAGTCCCGGGCCACCTCGCTACCACCTCACCGCCCCTATGATTGTGCTATAGACCTCCTTCCCGGCACATCTCCACCCAAGGGACGACTCTACTCCCTCTCTCGTCCAGAGAGAGAGGCCATGGAGCAGTACATCAGTGAGGCGCTTGCAGCAGGGATTATCCGCCCATCCTCATCACCGGCAGGAGCAGGATTTTTCTTTGTGGAGAAGAAAGACAAGTCCCTCAGACCCTGCATTGACTACAGAGGATTAAACGAAATCACAGTCAAGAACCGTTACCCTCTTCCTCTGATGTCTTCCGCGTTCGAACTCCTTCAGGATGCCCGCCTATTCACCAAGCTCGACCTAAGGAATGCCTACCACCTCGTCAGGATAAGGGAAGGGGACGAGTGGAAGACGGCCTTTAACACCCCTACTGGCCACTACGAGTACCTGGTGGTTCCTTTTGGCCTGACCAATGCCCCAGCAGTTTTCCAGGCCCTCATTAATGACGTCCTGAGAGACTTCCTCAATGTCTTTGTTTTTGCTTACCTCAACGACATCCTGATCTTTTCACGTTCCATCAAGGAACACAGGTGGCATGTACGTCAGGTTCTACAGCGGTTGCTTGAGAACAAACTCTACATTAAGGCAGAGAAATGTGAGTTCCACTGCACCTACACCTCCTTTTTGGGGTATTCCATCTCCCCGACAGGAATCCAAATGGACCCCACCAAGGTTAAAGCGGTCACAGATTGGCCCTCACCCGCTTCAAGACGGGAACTCCAATGATTCCTTGCTAACTTCTACCGCCGCTTCATCAGAAGTTATAGCACAGTGGCAAGCCCACTCACAGCTCTCACCTCGTCCAAGACCCAGTTTAGGTGGAACTCGCTGGCCGACGCAGCCTTCAAGGAACTCAAGCAACGCTTCACCACGGCACCCATTCTCAGATTTCCAGATCCGTCACGTCAGTTCGTCGTCGAGGTAGACGCATCCGAAACTGGGGCGGGGGCAGTCCTGTCACAGAGATCCCCCGAAGACAATAAGCTCCACCCTTGCTCCTTCTTTTCTCGCCGTCTCACCCCCCCCGAACGAAATTACGGCATTGGGGATCGGGAACTCTTGGCGGTCAAACTAGCGCTTGAGGAATGGAGACATTGGTTGGAGGGGGCGGAGCACCCTTTCCTTGTGTGGACTGACCACCGGAACCTCGAGTACTTAAAGACAGCTAAGAGACTGAACTCACGCCAGGCACGCTGGTCATTATTTTTCTCCCGTTTCCGGTTCACGCTGTCTTACCGCCCGGGCTCCAAGAATGCCAAGCCTGATGCCCTCTCACGACAGTTTTCAACCCCTCAGGACACACCCTCACCAGCAACTATCCTTCCTCCTTATTGCCTTGTGGCCATGACCCGACTAGAAGTGGAGCATCTAGTCCAGCAGAGACTTGAACACGAACCAGGTCCCAGTAACGTTCCCCCAAACAAACTCTTTGTCCCCGCTTCTGTACGTCCTCAGGTGTTGGACTGGGGCCATAACTCCAAACTCGCTTGTCATCCTGGGGCAGCACGCACATTGTTCCTCCTACACCAACGCTTTTGGTGGCCTACCATCAAGGAGGATGTCAAGAGCTTTGTAGCATCATGCGATGTCTGTTCTCGCAACAAGAACACCAATCGACCACCTGAGAGACTACTCAGGCCCCTCCCCATCCCACACCGTCCCTGGTCTCACATCTCCATCGACTTTGTCACAGGATTGCCACCCTCTCATAACAACACCTGCATTCTGACCATAGTAGATCGCTTTTCCAAGTCGGCTCATTTCATCCCGCTGCCCAAGCTCCCCTCCGCCAAAGAGACGGCCGAACTTCTGGTTAATCACGTTTTTCGACTCCACGGACTCCCCAGCGACATCGTTTCTGACAGGGGGCCTCAGTTCTCTGCCCGATTCTGGAAGGCTTTTTGCAAGCTCATCGGTGCCTCCCCCAGTCTCTCATCCGGTTTTCATCCCCAGACTAACGGGCAAACAGAAAGGATGAACCAGGAACTCGAGAAGGCCCTAAGGTGCATGGCCTCCCAGGACCCATCCTCATGGAGTCGCTTTCTACCATGGATCGAGTATGCCCATAACACTCTTCCTACATCATCCACAGGCATGTCCCCCTTCCACTGTTGTCTGGGTTATCAACCTCCCCTCTTTCCTTCCCAGGAGGAGGTGGCAGTTCCCTCAGCCCTGAACTTCATCCGCCGCTGCAAGAGAACATGGCAACGAGCCCGTAACCAACTGTTACGCACCGTGAGCACCTTCCAGCGACAGGCTAACCGCCACCGGTCACCAGCACCCAGGTACCGCATCGGCCAAAAAGTCATGTTAGCCACACGGGATCTCCCCCTCAAAACATTATCCAAGAAGCTCTCTCCCAGATTCATCGGCCCTTTCACTATTAACCGCATCATTAACCCATGCTCAGTCCGCCTTTCGCTACCTCTTTCCATGCGCCGAATAAATCCCACCTTCCACGTCTCTCAGATTCGCCGCCTGGTTCCCTGCCCACTATCTGCACCTCCTCAACCCCCCCCACCCCCCCGACTAATAGATGGGGGCGAAGCTTTTACCGTCCGCAAGCTCCTCAAGGCTCGGAGACAGGGACGTGGCCTTCAGTATTTGGTAGACTGGGAGGGCTACGGTCCCGAAGAAAGGAGCTGGGTACCTGCCAGATTTATACTTGACAAGACGCTGATCAGCGACTTTCATAGACTTCATCCCGAAGCACCCGCTAGAACGCCTGGAGGGCGTTCGTAAGGGGGGGGGGGTACTGTCACGTCACGTCTGATTCACCTGTTCACTTCCACTCCAGATTCCATTGCACTCCACTCCTTTGATTTCACTGGCTCACTCTTTGCTCTCCACACACCTGTTGCTCATTTCAATCATGGCTCTGCTCTATTTAACCTGCTCACTAACAACCTCCCATTGCCAGATTATTGAGTGCCTTACCAGCCCAATATTCCCGCGTCTTGTCTCGTCTCAGTCTGTTTTGTTATCGACCTCGCTTAGTTTTGACCACGCTTTCGCTTCTCGTTATCGGATCATTGTTATTTGGATATTTCCCGTTGCCGACCACTGACCTGCCACCGACCACGAACCTGGATCACGGACCTCCTCTCGTCACTCCGGCTTCGACCCTCGTCCGTTTCACGACCGCGATTATTGCTCGCTCCTCACCGAGCTCACGCTCCGTTTTTCCACTGGCTCCGGTTTCTCCAGCCCACACCGGCATTCATCGCGAGGCTCTCCCTTTCTCCTCCACGCCGGCTCTGCACGCTCTTGCTTCTCAGCGCTCGCACGCCGGTATACATCTCGGGTTACACAGCGGCGCTGCGCACTTCCGCATTCCCTCAAGGCTGACGTCACGCATCTTGCCGCTCGCCTCAACGCTCTCGTGCCGGCTATCTGTGCTTCCGCATTCCATTGAGGCTTTCGCCGCTCACACCGCAGCTTGGAATTCACGCCAAGGCTTTGAGCCTCCATATTATCAAATCAATCAGTCACAAGCACTCCAAGATACAACTACTCTTCGTAACACATTGCCTGCATCTGCACTTGGATCCACCACGCCCCCTACCGAGCCTGACAAACATCTAGTGGTGCGTGTTGCATGTTTAGTAAGACTAATATTCTGATGCTTAGTTAAAGTAGTTAAATGTTTTGTTGCATTAGTTGGATGAGAAAAGAGCGTCAGCCTCTTTAAATGGTTAGGAATGGAATGACGGAAGGGGGCGGAACGGGAAGAAGTGCTGTGAATGGTAAAGTGTATGTGGAGATTTTGTTGTGATTAAAAAAAGAAGTTGAGAAGTACGCGTTGTTCTTACAGATACAACAATTGGCGATGACGATGGCTGATGATTTCCCCACGCTGTCGTTAGCTTCCCCGAGTCCATTCTTGCCCCACCCTGGCAAACCTACGGTCCCGTGGGAGCAGTGGAAAATGGCATTTGAGACGTACCTGTTCGCAATGGGTTTTGATGCTGTCCCAACGAGGCGAAAAATGGGCCCAACAACTCCGCCACCACTGCGGTGTCTGCCTTGGCCGACTGCCTTGGGACCATGTTCAACTGGATATCTGTGGTGAACTTCATGACCTTCCCCATCATTTACGCTTCCTCGTAGTGGTCTATGATCTACACTCAAAGTGGCCGGTGGTTACAGCTGTGAGCTATGTCACGTCCAGCTCCATAATTGACACTCTGGAGTTGCTCTTTGCCCGCTGGTGTGTGCCAAGGACCTTGGCGTTAGTTTATAATATTTATTATTTTTCCCTATTTATTACTCTTTCCTTTTCTACTTGATAACAACTGTAAACAACTGAATCCAAGAAATAGGGAGGTACATTTTCTGAAGAAAATGTGAGTGGTGCTTGCCGTGGCAAAACTCAGATCTAGGGCAGGGCTTGACAGATTCACAATGATCCTGTGCTAGCATGTTAACTACTGTATATTAGCATTTTAATTCAATTCAATTAAAATTTTATTTATATGGTGCTTTTAACAATTGTCATTGTTGCAAAGCAACTTCACACAATCAAAAGAATTATTTAAGTTTGTATGGAATGTGAATGTGCATGACTCAAAATGGTCAGATAGTCCCTGATGAGCAAGCCAGGGTGACAGTGGAAAGGAAAAACTCCCTGAGATGGCAATAGGAAGAAACCTTGAGAGGAACCAGATTTAACAGGGAACCCATCCTCATTTGGGTGAAAGAGAAAACAGGAATTGATCTGCATTCATACTGTGTGTTACTGTAGGTGGCAGGCAGTTCAGTATAAGAGTTGATGTTAATTGATGTTAATATGGAGTTCATGTAACTACATAACAGTCGTGGCCAAAAGTTTTGAGAATGACAAATGACAAAGTTTGCTGCTAAACTGCTTTTAGATCTTTGTTTCAGTTGTTTCTGTGATGTACTGAAATATAATTACAAGCACTTCATACGTTTCAAAGGCTTTTATCGACAATTACATGGCATTTATGCAAAGAGTCAGTATGTGCAGTGTTGGCCCTTCTTTTTCAGAACCTCTGCAATTCAACTGGGCCAAATCCTGACTGATAGCAACCCATTCTTTCATAATCACTTCTTGGAGTTTGTCAGAATTAGTGGGTTTTTTTTTTTGTCCACCTGCCTCTTGAGGATTAACCACAAGTTGGGATTAAGATCTGGGGAGTTTCCAGTGTGTGAGTGAGCAAAATGTGAGTGAGCCAGCCTTGTGCTCGTCAACATTGTCACCTGAGTTAACAAGACGATTACTGAAATTATCTCAGCAGGTCCTTTAACGACAGCAATGAAATGGGATTAAGTTAATTTTCATGGCAAAGAAGGACTATGCAATTCATCTGATCACTCGTCATAACATTCTGGAGTATATGCAAATTGCTATTATAAAAACTTAAGCAGCAACCTTTCCAATTTCCAATATGTATGTAATTCTCAAAACTTTTGGCCACGACTGTATATTAGCATCTTGCCAGCAACATCATTAGCATTTTGTTAGCATGGTGTTAAACATGGCACCTTGGCAGCTGCTAATAAAGAAATCAAAGGCATCTGTGGACTATGAGTGATGTAAACCAATACCCATGTCTCTATGATATAAATTTGTGGGTTTACCATGGGTTTGTGTTGCTAGCATGCTCCCCCTTGTCTCTAGGACAGTGGGATCCACAGTTAAATTCAGTTTAAAAGTTCCTATGGAAATTACAATTGTATGTTAATTGCGCTCTGCTGGGGCAGTTTACCACTCGCCCATTGGAAAAGTCATGTCAAGTCCCCCTTTCCCGAATAAGCCGGTAATGATATGACACCTCTTTCATGGCTCTACGACAAACGGAACGGGACTAGTCATGTAGCAAATTCCCCATTATAAGCCAATGGGGCAAATTTGGGGACCTCTTGTGCCCCGGGGGTATGTTCTGACACAGCTTGCAAACCTCTGCAAATGTGGTAAATTTGACCTTTCTATAAAATTCCCTCTCTGCGCTTCAATCAAAGTTGGTCTCAATGTTAAGTCTATGGGACTTTTCATAGATTAATAAAGTTCTTTGACTCTTTAATCTTGTTCAGACAAACAAGTCAGAGACAGCAGGGTGTCACAAGGAGACGAGGTGTTCATTTACAGTCACTCTCATACACTAATTTGTATTAGACTCTGACTGACTCCCTGTCTTCTGCCTTCACATGGATTTAAAAATCAACTTTACTGAACACAAAACATTAAAGCATTAAAGTTAATTGTTAAAAAAGAAATAAATAAAACAGTGATAACACTTCTAACCTGCTATTCTTCTCTTTATTGTGACGTATCATAAATGTACAAACTAATAATTAATTACTTGAATGCTTAGTCTTTAACTTTTTCAACAATTATATAAAAAGTCTTTCACCACAGTGTCTGTAGTTTGTAATGTTCATCATCCTTAAAAGCAGAGAGCAGCTTCTTTCCTGAGTCTCCTATTTTATTATTATTAGACAGATCGAGGTCTCTCAGGTGTGAGGGGTTTGATCTCAGAGCTGAAATCAGAGCAGCACAGCCTTCATCTGAGACACCACAAACACGCAACCTGTAGAGAGACACAATGACACACTCTTCATTACCATATTTTAATCTTCATTAAAGACTTATTCTGAATGACAGCACCTGTTTATTCTAATTAACAATGTAGTTAAAAAAGATCATACTGGGTCTTATATATATTTTTTCTCTCATATACATTACTGTACAGTGAATTTCTTTCTTTGTATATCCCAGCATAACTGGAGTAAGAGTGCAGGGTCAGCCATGGGACAGCTCCCCTGGAGCAGATAGGACTAAGGGCCTTGTTCAAGGGCCGAACAATGGTAACCTGGTGGAGCTGTGGCTCAAACCGCCGCCCTTCCGATCAGTAACCCTTAGCCCTCTGAGCTATAAAAACATACAGTAGTGATAATGCACTGTGATCTCCTCTCATACACACACCTATTGATCCTGTTCTCAACTTCAGATCTGTTACTGTATGAGTGTATTTGAGTCAGTGAGTTCATTTATAGATATTCTTTTATGTGAAATAAGATGAAAAAGTGTCATGTGAATGTTATTTTAAAAATGTGAAATAATACAGGACTATTTAAGATCTTAGTAAAAGAACTATTAAGAAAGACTGCATAGTTTTAATACTGGTTCTATGATACAGATCTGGCAACCCTGTTTATAGCAGCTAGATGGAGACGAATGTTCACTGACAAAAAAAACATTATTTCAGCTTTAAGACCAATAAAATGTTTCTCATTTGCATTTCCCTGCTGCTTTAAACCATTTAGTTTGTGTCCCAGGTGCAGTTTGTGTGATTAGTTACAGTGTTTTAGTAAATTTCACAGTCATTTCAGACACACTGCAGTCACATCAAGTCATGTTTTGCTCTGCAGCTTCTCACATACGTAAATCTGACCCAAAGACTCTGTGACAAATCATCAGTGTGCAGTGAAAAGAAACAATCTTCCTCCTCAGGACATTGATGATGAACCTAAAACTTCTGCTTCAGTCTCACTATTAGAGAATGTGTCTTACTGAGGAGCAGGTCATGTGACTCTCAGAGAGACGATCTTACCTCAGTGTCTCCAGTTTACAGTGAAGATTCTCCAGTACAGCACAGAGACACTTCACTCCTGAGTCTCCTACTTTATTCTCAGACAGATTCAGTTCTCTCAGGTGTGAGGGGTTTGATCTCAGAGCTGAAGTCAGAGCAGCACAGCCTTCATCTGAGACACCACAATCATACAACCTGTAGAGAGACACAATGACACACTCTTCATCACCAGATTTTTATCTTCATTTAAGACTTATTTTAAAACTAATGTGTTGTAAAATTATATTATTATTCTTATTAACAATGTAATTAAAATGATCATACTGAGTATTATATTTCATTTTCTCAGCAGATGTGTGTATGTTTAAAGTATATTGCTGCATGATCAAAAAAGGAAAAAGTACAAGCAGACTGAAAAACACAACTGTTAAATATAACTCTCCAAACTCTCTGAAATATAAATCAATATAAATAAATCTTAAATCCACTAAGAATTTATATTCATGTGGCCCTGTGATGTATTGGCACCCAGTCCAGGTTGTACCCGCATTGTGCCCTAAGTCTCCTGGGATAGACTCCAAGCCCCCCGTGACCCTGTGCACAGGATAAGGAGTATAGAAGATGAAGGAATGAATAATATTCATGTCTTGTGTAAACCAGATTACTTGCTGATCATTTATTGTTAAATAGATATTCCTGAATTATAAATCTAATGGAGAGTAAAAAATGTCTACAAATTGGACCCATCAGGTTCTACAGGTTTAAAAGTGAAATTCACAGTAAATAAAAATTCTACAGAAAAACTGGTATAAAGACAAAGAGATTTCAGAAAGAATCATCCAAAAAAGTGTGAAAATGAATCTGATTACATATTCTGATTATTTTAATAAAATTTGTGAGATTAACAGTCAAGGTTTTCTGATGTCTCTCTCTATAACTTACATGTTTAGTATGTAAGTATAGCGTTTAGTATGATTTAGTGTAACTTACCAATTCTGTTTATCCCGCGGCCGACGACGATAATACAAAATCTGGTATTTACCTAATTTTGAGCAAGGTAACGTAAGATCTGGGCAAATGTTTAAACTTTAAAATACATGACCAAGACAACAGTTCTTTATAAAGAAACAAGAATTTATTTGAACTAATCTACGATACATGAAGCTAAGCTACTTGAACACACGCACGCACGCGCACACACACACACACACACACACACACACACACACACACACACACACATACATACATACATACATAAACATACCAACAGTTGCAGGGTGAAAGTTAAGGAAGTTCATCTAGTACTGTTTACTAGACCAAAGAAAGTCACAAGAGCAGAGTCTTGGGTTTAATCTTACGGTTTTGGTATGAAACGAGCACCATTTTCAGCAAGGTATGCAACTTTGTTTGTATACTTGCGTTATGTTTCATTCTCATGGTTCGCCTCCGGTGAAGGGAATCACGGCGTTGCTGATTGGTTGGTCCTCTGGTTGAAATGACGTCTTTCAGGAAAGCCCTTCGGTGAGGCTTGGTTGCCTGGTTACCGATGGCGCGCTCTGGAACTTCTTCAGTGGGTTTCTTCGTTGCAGTTCTGGCACGAAGTCTCGTTGAAAGTTCTCGGAGAGCGGATGACATCAGCGAAGTCGGCGTAGCGCTTGCAAGGGCCGAAGCTTCCTTCAGATGGTCATGACGTCGAAAGAACGTGTAAAGAACGTGTTTGGACGAGTCCGGACACTGAGTTTTGTCCCTGTGTGTCAGTCCGTCCCACGGATGATTGGTCCAATCGGATGTGGTTGCGGGGCTTAGCCACACCTCACTTGGTTCCCCCTTTTGTGCATACATTAGGCCGGTTTTACGGCTGTCACGTGGGGCCAAGCCGATTACACTTTTAATTACCTTTATAAAGTAATTTTACATGAGCTCTTGTTCATGCAACCAATTTTCCGTGTACACTACTGTTTGAATAAAATAAGCTTTCAATCGATACCACACATCCCCTATCTTACACACTCATTTCTAGCTTTGTTCAATAAACATGGTTTGTGAATGCTAATGATACCTTTAAAGTTATGTAGAATAAATAAACATAACACACAGATATAAAACATACTGAATATGTTTCTAGCATTTTTATCCTACTGGCACCATTAAAGATTGCTTAAATAGTGTATCTGCTGTGTTCCTCTTTGTTCTTTGAAAGCTATTTGGAGAACGCATGTGTCCTGGGGTCACTGAGATGTTCAAAGTGTGACTTGGTGGTTCCCACAACAAAGCAGACAGCTGTAAAACTGTCTGCTTTGTTTACAGGATCGCCAATTTACACAATGGTTTTAGGTCTAGTTTGAGGCATCTGGCTTTAGTGTAGCTTCAAGCCCAGCAAACTTCCTGTCCCATGCCTGGTTAAGATCCAGCATCTTAGTTTTACAACCTCTCCTTTATGTTCCCGAATGAGATAAGGTTATCGAGATGGCACCATGATGTCTGGAGAAGAGGTTCTGGAAGGTGATCGAGTGTTTGCTCTTAATTGGGGGTCTGCCTGACCCTACACTGTATTATAAAAACACAGAGAAATTGTACATGAATGATGGATTGTATTTAAAGCTTGGCACATTGACTAGCTATATCTGAAGCACAGGTAGATTAGTCAGACTTGAAGTCTTTTACTCTTTCCTAGTCAAGTGTGGAGAGAGATGTATGGCTTCGAGGTCTGGGAGACTGGTTTTGAATTGACTCTATTGATAAGAGACCATAAGGACTGGACATGGCCTGCTGAAGTCTTAAGGAGGTTTGGAGTTCAGGGCTCAGTCTATGTAAATGAACAGTCTATTCACAGAGAGAGGAAGTTCATTATCAGTCAGTTGAATATAAATCCAAACAGCTCTTGTCCTCTAGAACTCTTTTGTCTACATGGATAATGCAAATGCATTTCCTCTCGTCTGTCTGTCTCCGGGTCTCTCTATGACTGACATGTTAATGACTGGTTCTTTTGATGTTCGGGACACAGAACCTGGCCAAATGTTTAAATGTTATCTCTTTGCTCAGAATAAACAGAGCTCTTCAGACATCATGCTTGTGTCCGTGTGTGTTTTGTCTCTCCCAGCAGTTCAGGCCCGGCCCTTAAGAGTATCGAAGAGCGGAGGACTCAACAAATAATAATTCTTCTTTTAACTTAGCTTAATTCAGCTTAACCACCGCACTGAGCCAAATTTGCTAACAAATTGGGTAAATCTTTAAGCATAACAATCCCACATCAAGGCATTAAAAATTTTAACTAATTCATAAGGACATAAAAACAACTCTACAGCGCATTTTGACACAAGGCAATAACAAAGTGTTATCTACAAATTCCAATAGCAAGCCCTATACCAAGCCTTAAATAACTGATAATGAAACCTTAGCATCACTACTGACATTATGTCAGGAATAACCCCTAGACTGTTTATTCTGAGAATTTTTTGTTGTAGTTGTTTTAGTTTCACTTCATTTCCCTTCATGCAGCTCGGTCAGGTGACATGGGCGCTCACCTGAACCGAGTTAGTTATTAGTTTCTTTATAAATAGGTTGTTTTGAGGCCTCCGAGTGGCGCAATGGAAAAAGCGCTCGCCCTATCATCCGGAGATCGCTAGTTCGAATCCCGGGTGGTGCTGTAACCTCTCGCAGCCGGAGAGAGCTGATTGTCCGAGCTCTCTCAGAGGGGAGGGATGAGAGATACATTGTGCTCCCACATTAATCACGGCTCTACAGCCAATCAGGGGCGTCTGTGAGCTCGCGCAACGGAGGGGGCGGATAGCGCTGTCCTCCGAGTGTGTTGCGCTGCCCCCAACAGTGCGCGAGCGAGCAGAACGAAAAGATGCGGTTGGCTGGTGTCACGTGGTTCGGAGGAAACACGTGATAGTCTTCGGCCCTCCAAGCTGAGTGGTAGTAGTAGCCTTAATGTGTGGTAGTAGCTCTCCCTAGTGGGAGCCCCCTAGTCCCCCCCCAAAAAAATAAAAATAAATAGGTTGTTTGAGTTCCAGTTTTTGTCTTGCATCTGTTGATTTAACCCCGTAAATGTCTATCCTGTTTAGTTCGCGTCTCCCGGTGTCCTTATACGTGTTTTGGTTTGTTTTATTATAAAGTTTAACTGTTTGTTTGATTTCCCTGTTTTCTGTATAATAAATACATGGTACAGTATTACATTGGGGGGGCAACAGTGTATGTGTTGTGGGGAGCTGGCGCGGAAGGCAGCCAGATAACCAAGCGGCGTTGCTGCAAAAGGAGAAGGAGATCGGGCAGGAAGATGCAGGTCAAGGAGGAGCCGGCTGGCAATACGGCGCAGTATTGGAGGGTAAAGACCAGGAGGTCTATGTTTGACGGCAACCAGGGTGCAGAGGCGCCCCACACCGAGCGTCTGGGAAGAACGGAGTGTGAGTGGGACGTGCAGCAGGGAGCAGCCTCCCAGCATGACTGGAGCAGCTTTGGGCGGTGCGCTAGAAGGAATGAAGGGCGCATTCGTGACCTGCAGGAGCAGGTGGCCACGCTCCAGGTGCTGCTAACACAGCTAAACCTCAGAGAAGGCCCAGACCTGCCTGCTCCTCTGACGGGTGACAGTGAGCTTCCGCCGCTGCGCGGCGCCTTCAAAGAAGACAGCGAGCTTCCGCCGCTGCGCGGCGCCTTCAAGGAAGACAGCGAGCTTCCTCTTCCTCCGCCGCTGCCTTCATGCGCCGCCGAGGACAGCGAGCTTCATCTTCCTCCGCCGCCACCTTCATGCGCTGCCGAGGACAGCGAGCTTCCTCTTCCTCCGCCGCCACGCGCCGCCGAGGACAGTGAGCCTCCTCTTCCTCCGCCGCCGTGCGCCACCGAGGACAGCGAGCCTCCTCTTCCTCCGCCGCCGTGCGCCGCCGAGGACAGCGAGCCTCCTCTTCCTCCGCCGCCGCCACCGAGGACAGCGAGCTTCCTCTTCCTCCGCCGCCACGCGCCGCCGAGGACAGTGAGCCTCCTCTTCCTCCGCCGCCGTGCGCCACCGAGGACAGCGAGCCTCCTCTTCCTCCGCCGCCGTGCGCCACCGAGGACAGCGAGCCTCCTCTTCCTCCGCCGCCGTCGCGCGCCGCCGAGGACAGCGAGCCTCCTCTTCCTCCGCCGTTGCGAGCCGCCGCGGACAGCGAGCCTCCTCTTCCTCCGCCGCCGCCAAGGACAGCGAGCCTCCTCTTACTCCGCTGCCGCCGTCACGCGCCGCCAAGGACAGCGAGCCTCCTCTTCCTCCTCCGTCGCCACCGTCATGCGCCGTTGAGGACGACGAGCTGTTTTTTCGTCCGTCATCGTCGTCACGCGCCGCCGAGGACAGCAAGCCTCCTCTTCCTCCGCCGTCACGCGCCGCCGAGGACAGTGAGCCTCCTCTTCCTCCGCCGTCCTCAGTGATGCAGTCTTATGCCTCCGCTGCCCTTCAACAAGGTGGAAGATGAGCTTCCTCTGCCTCCGCCGCCCTGCAATGAGGTGGAAGATGAGCTTCCTCTGCCTCCATTTCCTATGCCTGCGCCGCCTTGCGTCAAACAGGACGGCGAGCATCCACTGCCTTCGCCACCTCACATCAACGAGGACGACGAGCTTCCTCCATCTCCGCTGCCCTGCTTCAACGGGGGCATCAAGCCACCTGGCCCACAGGACATAGAAGCCAGCCTCTGGGCGAGAGGGGCAGACATTATACGCTGGGCGGGATGCCCGGGACCTCCTGTGGCGCCCCGGAGTTGCGCCCTTTGAGGGGGGATTATGTCAGGGATAACCCCTAGAGGGTGCCAAAGCTCCCTGAGACTTTTTGTTGTAGTCGTTTTAGTTTCGCTTCATTTCCCTTCATGCAGCTCGGTCAGGTGACATGGGTGCTCACCTGAACCGAGTTAGTTATTAGTTTCTTTATAAATAGGTTGTTTGAGTTCCAGTTTTTGTCTTGCATCTGTTGATTTAACCCCGTAAATATCTATCCTGTTTAGTTCGCGTCTCCCGGTGTCCTTATACGTGTTTTGGTTTGTTTTATTATAAAGTTTAAGTGTTTGTTTGATTTCCCTGTTTTCTGTATAATAAATACATTGTTTCCTTTAACACCTGGACCTCTGCATTTACTGTATGCCTCGCACCCCATTTCGTGACACATAAAGCAAAATTAAAACAATGTTATTCACTATTACTGGGGTTTTAACAATATGATAATGACCTCGTAATGTCCCGTTAACAGATAAATGCCGACCTATAGATATTAGAGGAATAGGACATATTGTATTGTCCCACCTGCACTCTCTCACATACACAGGTATAATGTAGTCAGATTGCACTGGCATGAGACTCTACTTTGTTTTCTCTAAGTGAAGAAAAATAATATTTGCATAATCTGGTTGTAATTAACACACATTTACAGCTGAGTGAAGACATCAATCACACACAGAAGCTGCATGCAAATGTACCAGAATTAAACAGTGTATATTTTTATCCAAAGAGGGAAATACATGTCAGTGAAATAAAAATATTTGAGTTTAATAATGCAGCACTTAGGCGGCACATTGGTGTATTGATTAGCACTGTCTCCTTGCACCTCCATGGTCTGGGTTCGATTCCAGGCCAGGTTCGTGTCCTGTCTCTGTGTGCATGGAGTTTGCATGTTCTCCCCGTGCTTGGTGGGTTTCCTCCGGGTGCTCCGGTTTCCTCCCACAGTCCAAAGACATGTAGATTACACTAATTGACATTCCCAAAATACCCGTAGTGTGTGTGAATGAGAGGGTGAGTGTATGTGTTTGTGTGCCCTGCAATGGATTGGCACCCTGTCCTAGGGTGTACCCCGCCTCGTGCCCTAAGCCTCCTGGAATAGGCTCCAGGTCCCTGCGATCCTGAATACAGGATTAAGCGATATAGAAGATGATTGAGCAGCACCTTTTAGATTCATAAGATACTCAAAGGCTAATCCAATTCAATTACTTTATTTGTATAGCGCTTTTAACAATGGTCATTATCGCAAAGCAGCTTTAAGGAATTATTTATCATATCCATATTGATATGGGAAATGCATGAAATGTGAGAAAAAGAATGCATTAATGAAATGATCAGGTTTTAATAAACACGATTAAGAGAAAATCGCATGCATACAGCACACTGCAGCACAATCCCACTTTTGTATCAATAATGATTCTTCTTTGACTGTACTTTCTTCATTCATTATTATAAATAGTAGTAGTAGCAGTTGCTCTAGTGCTTATTATTAATGATGATGATGAGGATGATTATTATTATTATAAATTTATTTTTTTGCTTTCCTTCCTCAGTAATTTCATCCCTAATGTAACTTTATGTTTGACTGCACCGTTAAATGTGTGTATACAGTACAGACCAAAAGGTTTGGACACACCTTCTCATTGAAAGAGGTTTCTTTATTGTGTTCTTTATTGTGTTCTTTAGCCCAAACGCATCTCTTCTGCTTGTTGCCTGTCCTTAGCAGTGGTTTCCTAGCAGATATTTTACCATGAAGGCCTGATTCACACAGTCTCCTCTTAACAGTTGTTCTAGAGATGTGTCTGCTGCTAGAACTCTGTGTGGCATTGACCTGCTCTCTGATCTGAGCTGCTGTTAACCTGCAATTCCTGAGGTGACTCGGATGAACTTATCCTCCGCAGCAGAGGTGACTCTCGGTCTTCCTTTCCTGGGGCGGTCCACATGTGAGCCAGTTTCTTTGTAGCGCTCGATGGTTTTTGTGACTGCACTTGGGGACACTTTCAAAGTTTTCCCAATTTTTCGGACTGACTGACTTTCATTTCTTAAAGTAATGATGGCCACTCGTTTTTCTTTACTTAGCTTCTTTTTTCTTGCCATAATACAAATTCAAACTCTTTGAATGAGAAGGTGTGTCCAAACGTTTGGCCTGTACTGTATATTTTGAATGTTTATTTCTGTTGTTATTTTGTGACTTGATTCTGAGCTTCGGCAGTACGAGTGTGTGCAGGAGACGTCATACATTACACATAATACTGCGTGTGTTTTGTAGGATTCTCTCTTAATCAAGTGTGTTATACCTTTAATGTTCTCGTGAATATAAATATTGATGCAGTGTGTTGTTTGATTAAACAATGTAATTTTCTCTGTCCTCCTAGAATATACAGAACCTTAACCATGCAGGACGACTTGTGTGATGTATGCACGCTGGGGGTGTCGCAAAAAAAACAATGCCCTTATTTACAAAATCTCACTCCTAGGTTGTTGGCAGCAATACCACATATATTTTGAGAATAAAACCTAGATGGTACATTTGTCATCAGACTTTATTATTAAAATAACAGAAATTATTAAACCACAGACATTTTAAACATTTCTATTGTGCATCGGACTTTAACGTGTAATATATCTTTCAATCGTGTTTAATCAGCATTTTCCATAAAATATGACTTTGTTAATTTTGTCATTACTTGCATCAACATTTAATACGAGGATTTTTGGCTGCCGAATGTTGCAGAATAAAACTGCTGCATGAAACACTGCCATAGTAGGTCACATGATAATTTAGACAATCTAAGCAATCCTTTTTTAGTAACCAGTAAGGTTCTTTTAACCAGTAAGGTTTACTCTTCTTCATCTTGAAAGAAACACCATGTCATAAATCTAAGAACAATAACAAGCCGCTCTCAACTCTGTGTCACTCTCAACACAACTGTGTCAGAAATCACCATGGCAACCAACCAGCATTAAAACCAAAGATGGCAGTGTCTTCCCAAAAAGCAATGGGGTATAAAAACAATATAAAGTATTTCCACATTCTTTATATTAATTAAAACATACAGTAGTCATACAGAGTAATGCACTTTGATCTCCTCTCACACACACTGATCCTGTTCTCAACTTCAGCTCTGTGTTAATGTTTTGTGAAATGATTTTTAATACCTAAACAGGTGGCCACCTACAACGGTAAGCGACTTTTTGCTTACATACTTAGTTTGTGTTTTTTGCCAGGGATGACCCTTGGTGGTAGGGTTGCCTGTTAAAGACCCCTTCAAAGGATGTGTGAGAGGAACTGCAGAGTGGATAATATACTGTAGATACCTTTTTTATTTGGAACATACTGTTGTATGTCAAAGAATTATGTTGAGAAACCACTGAGAAACTAGTATAGTATGAATATTGTGGCTGGTATGGATATCATTCTCATGAGGAATATACTGTCGTATGTCAAATGAGCATACCGTTGTATGTCAATGAAGTGTATTGCCGCTAAGCAACAGGTATTGTATGAGTACAGTGGCCTTATGGATATAATTTTTATGAGGAACATACCACTGGTATGTCAGTGAATTGTAACTAATATTGTATGTATGATATTTTGCTGTAATGCACCAGTAAAATTATTTATGTGTTACTCCAGGAAGTGGAGAATAGGAACAATGTGTGTTAGTGTAAGAGTCTGAGAGGTTGACTGCATGAGAGCTCAATGTCTGTGTGTGTGTGTGTCTCTGTCAATTGGGTTTCTGTGAGTGTGTGAGACCGGTAGAGTGAGAATGTACAGTAAGCTCAGCGTCCAGTGTATAGAGTCTTTCGTGAAACAATTCATCAGAGGGGGGCAGCTGCTGCCAGACAAGAGAAGTGTGAGTGAATGAGCCCTATTTCATAGGAAAGGGACAAAGCATGAATGTTAATAAGCGCTATAAATAAATGGATAGAGTGAAGTGTTATACCTTAATAGATAATTATATTTAAACCCTGTACTGATGATACAGTACAAATCGAGTTGTTGGATGCTTGAGAAAGGATTTAACATTGTAAAAAAATAATCTGAGCTTGCTGGCGAATGAGTCTAGGAAAATATTAAAAGTATTATATATTAAGGGAAAGTGGTTATCCTAGTTGCCATTGTTGATGAAGGTGGAGTGTTAAATGAATTCACTGGACTGCATGTCATGTTAAATAAGCTGAATATTAAAGTTGCTACATAAGAGTAAGACAATAAGGTCAGGGTTGTGATATGAGAGATTGCAGGACATAATGGCAGCTTTTCCTGTGGAAACATTGGTGCTAAAACATCCATTGTGTTGTGACCTTATAACTAAAAAAAATGGCAAAAGAGAACCAAAAGTATGATGGCAAAATGGCCAAAAGGACATTTGATGTGGCATTGTGTGAGGAAATGGAAACTTTCATAAAGAATCACATGGCTGCAGCCATAGATAAAAAGCATGTGCAGAGAGAAATAAAACAACAGCAAGAAAGAGAAGAGTTGGCTCTATTTAAGTAGGAAGGATAAGAGTTGGTGGAAAGGAAAGGCAGGAGAGGAAAAAGATAAAAAGTCAGGAAGTGAGGTACAGACTAACAGCAGGGAAGAGTTAGTTACCCCGCCTCCGTATGTGCAGACAGAAGGTCAATTCAACATGCTTAAGGGAACGATGGAAGTTTTAGGAGGAATGCAAATGGAAGGTCATGTAGATTTAGATGAAAACTACAGAGAGCCATTTGTGAGATCCAGAAAGTGGCAGAATAGGAGAGTGGATAGAGAGAAAAGCACAAACCGTTAAATGGTTATAAGGAGGTAAAGGCAGATTTAAAAAGCGAATTAAAAAGCGATACGAAAAGGCGGAAAGGGCAGAAGAGGAGGTAGGAATGCAGGTAAGTAGAGAGATGATAGACAAGATCACTAAAACACCAGGACAGATGAGATACATCAGATACAAGTCAGAGAGATACGACATAAAAAAAATAAAAAAAAAACTGGACACGGGCCTTCATATAGTAGAGAGGACTCAAATGTAATTGGGTACAGGGTAGGAACATGGGAAGACTTGGGTCCTTAGCTCCACAATTCCCAATTTTAATTCAGGGTCCACAGGGACGATACGTGCCTTGGGTTCCACAGGACTTTGGGTGGACTTGTCACTTGCCTTCCTAACATCAACGGGGTGCTGGAAAATGGGTCTGTTGGGAATGTAAAAGCTCTTTTGTCAAAAATCTTGGGAGGAGGAATGGTGGAAGAAATCCTCCAAGCTGCTGACTTGATTGAAGTGGCAGATACATACCACATGGATGGAACTGTCTTTGATGCTTACCGCCCTGTTGTGTGGCAGGCCTTGCGTGCTGAGTATCCAACTAGAATTGACCCAAAGGCATTAAAAGGTTGATCAGTTGGAGGAAATAGAGAACCCAACTTTAAACATTCAGAAGCAGCTAAAGAGGGGAAAAAAACTACTGTTGCTGGTTACTCTGTTAAATCAGGCGATGATTGATGCTATGCCACAGCCCGTAAGATGCAAGCTGGAAGACTTGGTTGGCTCAAATTCCAAAGCACACAGGGAGTTCTGTAACTATATTTCACATGTTTTTGACCATTACAAAAAGAATGAGCAGAAACGAAGAATTCAAGAAAAGAGCTGCAAAGGAACAGCTCAGTTACAGCTTGAGAAATTGACAAAAACAAAATAAGAAAAAGGTTCAATTTACTCTACAGGAAGAGGAAGCCCCAGGCAATACTCCCCCATAATCCAGTCCCAAAAATCAAGTTCAAAGGCAACAATGTTAGGAGACACAGGAGCAGTTTATACATTAGATTAGATTTATTTAGATTCAGCTCTATTGTCACTGCACATGTAGGTACTAGGCAACAAAATACAGTTAGCATCTAACCAGAAGTTCATTTTATAAATTGCTTGTATAAACATGATACAGTAAGGAAATTAAATACAATGAATTCAAATAAGCAAATTATTTAGATATACAATGAGGAAGATACCTTTTTTGTACAATAGTAAGCTTTGAGAAGAAAGTATGGGTAATGCAATTCTATTTGCAGCCTCTATATAGTAGCATTAAGGGGCAGTGTAAGGTAAATACAGTACAGTTAGATAGGGTGATATATCAGTCAATTTGTATGTGCTCGGGTGGAGGCAGAGTTCAGCAACACATGCCTTTCATATTAACAGACTATTATGGTACCACATGTGCAACAAGATCTTAGAGAGTGAGAGGATCTCGGAGGAATAGATGAGAAGTGCATTGGTATCTGATTTTTAAGAACAAGGGAGATGCAAAGAGCTTTGTCAACTACAGAGGAATAAAGTTGGTGAGCCATACAATGAAGCTTTGAGAAAGAGTAGTGGAAGCTAAGGTCAGAGGTGAGCATTTGTGAGCAGCAATATGATTTAATACCTAGAAAGAGTACAACAGATTTAGTATTTGCCTTGAGGATGAGGACTTCGATAGGAAGTTACATTGTGTCTTTGGAGATTTAGAGACAGGAGGCAGAGTTGGAGGAGTGACAAGGACTGGGAGTGACAAGGATGGATAGGATCAAGAATGAGTCGATCAGAGGAACAACCCATGTTAGATGTTTTGGACAAAGTCAGAGAGGCCAGATTGAGGTGGTTTGGACATGTCCAAAGGAGAGATTGTGAATATATCGGTAGAAGGATACTGAGGATGGAACTGCCGGGCAGGAGGTTTATAGGAAGACCAAAGAGGTTTATGGATGCAGGGAGAGAGGACATGGAGTTAGTTGGTGTGAGAGAAGAGGATGCAGAGGATAGGGTTAGATGGAGGCAGATGATTCACTGTGGCGACCCCTGAAAGGGAACAGCTGAACGACAAAGAACAAGAAGTAGAAGATGATACCACACAATTAGCTTAAGCAGTTATGCATGTTTGGTCATTTTTAAGAGTATTTTTAGGTTTTATTTATTGATAATAGAAGCAGGAAGTTGTTGAAACTCTTTATCCCTTGTAATCTATCAGAAGCCAAACTTAAATAATTCTTTTGATTGTGTAAAGCTGTTTTGCGACAATTACAATTGTTGAAACTGCTATACAAATCAAATTTAATTGAATTGAATAGAAGCTGTCACACAGTGACCTTATTTCTATATTCTATAGTCTTCTGCATTAAGGGTTGTCATCAAAGAAAAGCTTTAAGAAATGTCATGTGCCAGAAGGAGTCCAAACACAGGAAAACTAGTGCATTAATTTCTCTCTGAGCTTGTGTATACAAATTCTCATTTCCCAAAAGGAAAATGTAGCATGATAAAATGGGGTGGTTTAGATCTATCGTTTTCTTTGAAAACTGAAGTCATTGTGTATTTATATTTAATGCAGTTTATGCTCGTTTAAAGATCGACTAATACAGGGTCACTGTTTATCAATAACTTATTGATCCAGATTTTTAGGTCTAATTCCATACAATGTCCTTGCCATGACGTTTATACTGATACTGGTTCTTGCACCAAGGTCAAAAGATGTTATAGACATTTAAATAAAAGGGGATGTTTTTATTGGTCAGTGACCAGTGTAAGCGTGAAAGTTCATTTAGCTGTATTTAACAGTACATACGCGCTAAACACACATACAAAATGAAACATGTTTTATGCGCACACACATTGTCACAGTGTTATAGTAAACAATACACGCGTGCACGGATGTTGATTATACCAATGAGAGACGTGCACTAAGACCGAGCAGGGAGAACGATTACCCACAATTCCGCAGCGCAAGAGAGAGAAAAACCTCAGTTGTGATCACCTAACCCTCGGCGTCAAAACAAGAAGCATGATACATGATACTCGGCACTCGTAAACCAAGACTTGTTCATTTTCCAAGTCAAAATTTATTAAAAATCTTTTCTTGTCTTGCAGAACACTCGCAAACCAAGATTGCACTGTATATGGATATGGCAAAGCAAGTTCAAGGCAAAGGTAAATTTTTGTGATAATAGACCAATTTAGTAGATGGATAGAAGCCATATCATCTGTAGATGAAGGGCCAGGGACAGTTATCAAATTGGTTATCAAACAAGGGAAGTGATAACTAGATTTGGAATTCCGTAGGAGATTAGTTCAGATAACGGATCAACATTTACTCTCTTTTTATTCCACTCACTCACTCACCATCTATACCGCCTAATCCCGTATTCAGGGTCACGGGGGGCCTGGAGCCCATCCCAGGAGACTTCAGGCACAAGGCAGGGTACACCCTGCACAGGGTGCCAATCCATCCCAAGGCACACACACTCACACATTCATTCACACACTAAGGCCAATTTGGGAATGTCAATTAACCTAACCTACATGTCTTTGAACTGTGGGAGGAAATCCACAAAGCACTGGGAGAACATGCAAACTCCATGCACACAGAGACGGGAATCGAACCTGGCCAGGTATCGCACCCGGACCCTGGAAGTGCAAGGCGACAGTGCTAACCACTACACCACCTCTTTTTATTCCAGATACAGAAATTTCATTGAAGCAGCTGATGGTTGACTTTCTGTGTCTAGTAAAATGTATAAATTTTGTTTATATCTAACCAAAGGCTTTCTAAAATTAACAGCATTCCATAGCAACAACAGACAAGGACAAATCTTTGGCTACAATCCTCAAAGATATGCCTAACTCATCCATATATAACTCCAATCTGAGACTTTACTATCTCTCTGTATGTGAGATGATTTTTAATACCTTTAAAAGAATAAAATGTATTCAACTCCGATATAATCGGCTTTAGCCACATAGGCTTGAAATGTATGTGCGTACTTATGGGTGCGTGTAGTGTGGTAAGCTGTAGGCCTCTGGAAATGTGCTTACATGGGAAATCTGAGCTATACAGTGGGACGCCTTTATTGTGCGCTGAAGAAGGCCCCTAATAGGAAACAGATGTTGGAGGAATGTATAGCGCACTGTATATAATGGGAGAAATGGACGAGAGCTTTAGTTGCTCCATGGACCAGCTCCAGCCATTATGAATTGATAATAAAGATCGTAATCTCCTGGAAACAAAACCTGAGACTCTGAGGTTTTTGTACAACAGTCCGAGTGTTTTTGAGTCAGTGAGTGTAAGTATATATATTATTATTCATGATTAAATGTGGAATAATACAAGACTATTCAAGAGCTCAGTGAAAGAACTATTAATAAAGACTGCATGGTTTTAATACTGCTTCTATGATACAGATCTGGCAACCCTGTTTATAGCAGCTAGATGGAGCCGAATGTTCACTGACAAAATAAACATTATTTCAGCTTTAAGACCAATAAAATGTTTCTCATTTGCATTTCCCTGCTGCTTTTAAACCCTACAGCTCACACACAGTGCATTTAGTTTGTGTCCCAGGTGCAGTTTGTGTGATTAGTTACAGTGTTTTAGTAAATTTCACAGTCATTTCAGACACACTGCAGTCACATCAAGTCATGTTTTGCTCTGCAGCTTCTCACATACGTACATCTGACCCAAAGACTCTGTGAGAAATCATCAGTGTGCAGTGAAAAGAAACAATCTTCCTCCTCAGGACATTGATGATGAACCTAAAACTTCTGCTTCAGTCTCACTATTAGAGAATGTGTCTTACTGAGGAGCAGGTCATGTGACTCTCAGAGAGATGATCTTACCCCAGTGTTTCCAGTTTACAGTCAGGATTCTCCAGTACAGCACAGAGACACTTCACTCCTGAGTCTCCTACTTTATTCTCAGACAGATCCAGTTCTCTCAGGTGTGAGGAGTTTGATCTCAGAGCTGAAGTCAGAGCAGCACAGCCTTCATCTGAGACACCACAACGCTCCAACCTGTAGAGAGACACAATGACACACTCTTCATCACCAGATTTTTATCTTCATTTAAGACTCACTTTAAAGCTGATGTGTTTATAAAATTATGTCAGAATGACATCACCTGTTTATTCTAATTAACAATGTAATTAAAAATGATCATACTGAGTCTTATATTGTATTTCTCTCAGCAGATGTGTGTATATTTACAGTATATTGCTGCACAATCTGAAACATGGTGGAAAACAAAATGTATCATTTTTACACATTATTTTGTCCTCCTCTCAGAAGCAGGTGTAAATTACAGAGATGGAAAGTACTACTTTTTAAAGTAGTTTTTAAAATCTGTAATTTTACTTTTACTTAAGTATGTTTTGTTTGAAGTATTCTACTTCGCTACATTTTAAATCATATTCGCTACTGATTAAAAAAAAGAATGAAAATGAAAAAAAAAAAAAAATGCTTTGTATAAATGCTTTGTTGCGTTTACGGGTGTGTATTGTGTCCTGAACGTGCGCCGATCCACACTCCACTTCAGGTTTTCTGACTGACCTTAATCAGCATTTACCTCACTTTCTACATGGTTGCTTCCGCCCTGAAAGTGACATCATCAATCAGCGCGACCATATGTAACCGGAGAGAGACGCAGGAAAAAGGAGGCATGTAGGTGAGATGTAGGCCAGAAATTATTTTTGGATCGTGATTTTTTTTGTGTATTGTGACTTTTTCCTTGCTATTGACTTTATTGCTTTGTCCCTTTGGTTTGGTTGCTTGGCTTTTTGTATATATTTGTAGATAATTTCACTGTATGTTTGTGCACTCACCAGTAGTAGGGGTGTGGCTGCCATTTAATTTGATTTAGGGAAGGTACCTGTATTTTTGCTCTACTTCTGGATTAATATCTTTGGCTGTGGATTGGAGTCTGGCAATTTTTTTTACATACATTATTTTAATCGTATCTGTATAGAGCTTGTGGAGTTAATGTGTAAGATTTTCTTATAGGTCTGTTTATTACATGTTAATGTCTTTTGTTCTTTTGATGTATGGGACATATGTTACACAGGGCACCCCGTGTTCACTCAAATTTGATTGTACATTACTGACATATGCCGTCATTGTTTTGTCATTCTGGAGCAATATCTGTCAATTAACATTACAGTCAATAAAGTTAAATGTCCCAAATAAAATTAAACTTATCATGAAATTGGTTGGGGTGCACATTTAAAAACAACCTTTACTGCAAGAGATGTTAAAGGCATAAATAAGTGTGTGGGTGATATTCTCTTTACTATGGGTAGAGCTCCCCTGCTGAGTGCCGTCATTGACACTTGTATCCAGTAGGGGGTGGTATTGCATTGTTCTGCTATGTTCTTGTATTGACCAGGCCTAGCAGATGATGTAAAATGTTCTTATGTGCGATTGGAGCATTACAAACAAGAAATCTAGAGTGACCAAATACTAAACTAAATACAATTTTATAAACAACCCCCTCATTGTTCTTCCTAATGTCATATCAGGTAATACTTCCTGTAACCCATTTCCAGATAAATGTACAGTGGAACCTTGGACTGCGAGCATAATTCATTCCAGAAGTGAGCTTGTATATCAAAAAACACTCGTATATAAAATTTCTCATATAGAAATCTAGATTATTCTAATTATTATTCTCTAATTTAGAAATTAGAGAATGTGTCTTACTGAGGAGCAGGTCATGTGACTCTCAGAGAGATGATCTTACCTCAGTGTCTCCAGTTTACAGTGAGGATTCTCCAGTACAGCACAGAGACGCTTTACTCCTGAGTCTCCTGATTTATTATTAGACAAGTCCAGGTCTCTCAGGTGTGAGGGATTTGATCTCAGAGCTGAAGTCAGAGCAGCACAGCCTTCATCTGAGACACCACAACCACGCAACCTGTAGAGAGACACAATGACACTTCATCACCAGATTTTAATCTTGGTTTACTTGTTATAAATACGATGTCTGCCCCTCTCTTGACCTCTCTTGATAGTCCTGTTGGACGATCTGTCCTTTCTTGACCAATCACAAGGCATAATTAACACTGACCAAAACATTAACACTGATTAGTGACAGTATTTTAAGAAGAAATGAGGAACTGTGCAGTCTCACCATATGGGAGAAATATACATAGTTTTTTCTATGTGTACACACATGCATGATTTCATCCGTGTCAGATGCAGTCCGACATCAGCAATTAAAGCCCTCAATTCAACTCAACAAACATGGCACCCAAGGTTTACAACTCCCAACACAGCCTAGCCATGTCACTGGAATTCTAATGGCACATATGTTAAACCAAGCTCACTATCACTTCAGACCGTTAAAGGAACTTCAGAACAATGACCATTGTGCAGTACACGCTAGTGTGAGTAAAATCCAAACCAATACCAATATTTTGCTATAGTGATTTCCTCTTTTGTATGACCAAGTTAGTTATTGTTTCCTAGTCTAGTTTAGTCTAGTCCAGTTCAGTTTGTTGTTGATTAATCGACACTTGCCTGTTTTAGATTACGACCACGAATACTCATGTTTGATTTGTTTGCCTGCGATTGTGTTTTTAATAAAATGCATTTTTAACGTGTGCACATCAGAAATTAATGACATACAAGATACAATATGAAAATCAACAGTAGGGGCAAATAGGTCAGCAGATATTTCAAAATGGCATATAGTTTTTAAATGGTCTGTAGTTACCTCCATCTGTATAATCTTTGCCACTGCACTGCACATGCATGTCACAGTTGGTGGGAAATAAATACTACCCATAAACTAAGCTCCTACAGTGTCAACATGTTTACTTCATGCAAAACTATCTGCCCAAACTGGAATCCTCTAATAAAATGAATAGTATATAGGTAAGTACTGTATGTAAACAAATCCACTCATGACATTCATTCTATGATGTACTATAGTGGTACTGTAGTATGAATGTCATGTCATATTTCTGAGGCACGGCTTACAAACGCCCTGCCTCAGAAATATTCGCCTGAGTGAATATTTCAAATATGTCAGTTGTACCATCTGGAATAAATAGTCACATGCATCTGTTGTCTCACACTTTAACACTGCAACACTAAAATATGCAGAACTCGAGCCATGCAGGTTGAGGTGTATGGTTAGTGTTAGACAAAATGGCTGGGAATGTGCCATGGGGACGCCGCTGTGCGTTAACCAATGCTTGTGTTTCCAGAATCTCACTCCAATCTTTTCTGAAAAGTTGGCAGCTATGGTTACATATAGTTGTTCTGTGTTAAATACCAGGTAGAATATTAAGCTCATGAGAAACAGTCCAACAGGCTTAATGGTATGTGAATGAGTATCACAGAGACAGCTATGAGGAGTCACAGTTTCTTCCTCAACCACCAATGCATGAAATTCAAAACAGGAAACAAAGCTGAAAAAGAAAATCATCCATTTAGCATTAGACATCAGCGCATCCATAATGGCATCACCAATGCATTGTTTATGCTAAATTACAAAAATTGCACACTGGCTAACAGGACATAAGAGAAGGTTCAGCACAAAATAATGATTGCTTTTATTATTGCATTTTTTTTCACTGATTGAAAATGTAATTTTTACTGGGGGTGTGCTATGGCAGTATAGATACAGTAGCTACAACAACCCCAAACCTCTACAAGACAACACTCATAGTTACTGTGACTCTCAAAGAGATGATTTTACCTCAGACTTTCCACTTTACAGTGAGGATTCTCCAGTACAGCAGAGAGAGTCTTTACTCCTGAGTCTCCTAGTGTACTGTCGGCCAGATTCAGTGTTTTCACAGTCAGATGCAGTTCTCTCAGATTGGAGGTTTCTGAGTTGAGTGCTGAGACCAGAGCTGAACAACTTCTCACTCCAACTTTATCACATCTGATACTGAAGGAAATAAAATAATACATAATGAAATAAAGTTAGAGATAATTATAAAGTCCTCAAATCTTTTACTGCACCTTCTTATTTCATAAATACTAAAATTATAAACACCAGTTAGATAATAGGCTCAAAGGGACACTACAGCTAAAATTAAATTTTTAACAGTAAATTAATGTTGAATGTAATCATGCTGAATGTAAGCATCTCCAGGATGGTTTATGTCTACAGTAAATGTGTAGGTAACTTTTAAAAAAGACAAATACATCATTCAGAGATAAAAGTTTTTAGTGATAAGAAAAACATCATGATGTATGTACTGTACATGTGCAGTTTAAGCTTTCATGTTTACATCATCATTACTCTGGTTACTGACTTTCTAGCTGCATTACAATTGGCAGCAAAGTGGACTGCACAGGGTATTCAGTTAAGTACAATTCTAAACCACAGTGAGTAAAACTGATGTGTTCAAAGGAAACTGAGAAGTGTGTAGGGAACAAGTGAACAATGCTTCATAACTTCTCTGGAAGTGGACATGCAAGAAGTACAGAAAAAAAATATCTTAAAGAGATTTATATATTTATTATTATTAAAGACAAAATATTTATCACAATAAGAATTTGTACTTACTATAATGTTTTAATTTAATTTGTAACATCTATTTAATCAATAATCACAGGTGTGAGATAGGATACAGTCCCTTCCCACTGTACAGTTTCTCTCTCTCTTGCTGCGGCATTGTGGGAAATCGTCTCCCATGCATGGTCTCAGTGCGTGTGCGTCACTCATTTAATCCACATACGTGCGTACATGTACTGTTTGCTATAACATTGTGATACACACACTGCGCCCACCATGTACCACGCAAACATCCAAAACAACAGATATGTGAAGTGTCTAACTCGGAAGAAACTGATTCAGTACAGGGGAAATCAGAAAGTCAAGGACGAAAAGAAGAATGTGAAGTAATCCTCAAACTAACATAGGAAGGAGCGTCGTTTAGTAACTGGAACCCAATACAAATCGCACAAACAATAACAACACTAATAGGAGATATGTATTGAAAGTGGCAAAATATTAAGGAATGGCTCCCTATTAATAATATGCAAGAACAAAGCTCAGCAAGGAAAGGCAAATAAAAATAATTAAATTAAGAGGAAAAGAGTCAAAAGTGTGCAGAAAGAAGGGCCCAGGGAGTTATTACAGGGATACCAACAACAGTAACAATTGAAGAAATGAACCAAAACATATCAGAAGAAAATAAATGAGAAAAAATCACAAGAAACGGGATGAGATGCGATAGCCTGTCAGTGATGCTAAAATTTGAGGAAAGTAGACAACCATGTAGAATATTCGTGGGATACATGAGTTATGAGGTAAACGCTACATTCCTCCCCCACTAAGATGTTTCAAATGCCAAAGATATGGGCATTTTGCAGCAGTATGTAGGTGTGCAGAGGAACACGAATATGGAAAATTTGAGGGAGGAACCAAACTCAAATGCTGTAATTATGGAGAAGAACACCATGCAGCATACAGAAATGGCATAGCAGAAATACACACTAGATGTAACCAAGAAGACTCTGATAGTAAACCAAAACAACTTTGTGCTATTCATGGTAGATATAATCAACTGCTCAGCATAGACAAACAAGAAAACAGAGAAAATAAAGATAGTAAATGCAGCCAAAAAAAACCTGGGGATATATGGACCATATAAGTTTTGAAAAAGTCAATTAAAAAATTAAATGAGTGCAATCAATACATAAACCTGAAGTAAAGATATTACAATGGAACGCAAGAAGTTTAATAGCTAACAGACACAAGGTTAAAATAATTCATGGCAGATAACCAGTTCACCATTCACACCAGAAAAAACACAAATTATATGCATACAAGAAACATGGCTAAAAACAAAATACAATGTCTTTCAAAAAGACATAAGAATATCTATCTGAAACTATATGAACAGGAACTAGAACAAGTACAAACAGTCTAGGAATGTATTTTGATGAGAAGCTAACTTGGAAAATAAACATAAAGAAAAAAAAAGAAAATGCAACAAAATCACAAACATAATATGGTGCCTAACAGGACAGGCGTGGGGAGCTAACAGAGCCTCATTAATCTGCATATACAATGCACTCATGAAAGCAACCATAGAGTATGGATGCCTAGCATACGTGTCAGCAGCAGAGTCCAACTTAAAACAAATAGACACCATACAAGCACAAGCCTTCAGAGTCTGTTGTGGGGCCTTCAAAACATCCCAAGTATCAGTAATACAGGTAGAAAATGAAGTAATTCCGACAGGAATAAGAATAATAAAACTACTGTTTTATTACTGGCATTCTGTGTTAACCTACAAGGGCATAGCAAAGAACATCCAACAAAGGCTATTCTTAAAGCGTGTTGGGAACATAACAAAACAAACCTACTCAGTTTTGGATGGATAGGGGACGCTAAAGCAAAACGCTTAGGACTCCATAAGCTCAACATCAGTCCCACAGTTACCACTGCAGTGCACCCCACCATGGAAACAAATAACAGAGATATCATACAACAGGATGACAACAGAAATGAAAACAGAAAACATACTAGGCAAGAGGAACTGGAAATATACAGAAGTCTGTTTAATTATCTATACAAAACTGGCCTAGTAGATATAATCTAAGTGAAGGAACTTTAATCTATTTTATTTAATTTCTTTAATGTTTATTTTGTTTGCTGTCAATCTGATGCTGCAAACTCCAGTCCAGCAGGTGGCGGTAATGTACTTATAAGTTGGTTACCAGACACCAAAAAAAAAAAAACAACAACGAAGAAGACAGAAAGGGAAGGTGTGGAAAGTAGGTGAGGCATTGGTTGTGTCGGAGAAAGAGAGCTTTTTGGTGATTGTGACTTTGATATTGACTTTGATTATTGTTTTGTCCCTTTGGTTTGGTTGCTTGCCTCGTTGTATATATTTTTAGATAATTTTACTGTATGCTTGTGCACTCAACAGTAGTAGGAGTGTGGCTGCCATTTAATTTGGGAAAAGGGAAATTATTTACTGTTTTTGATTTAGGGAATCAGGGAAGGCACCTGTATTTTTTACAGATGTGTGAAGAGGAGAATGTCTATTACCGTCGCACTCACCGCCGCGACAAAACGACAGCGGCCAAAATAAATCAGTTGCATTTCAAGGCAATTTGTGAAATGACCGTCAGGTGGCGCAAAGTGACATTTTCCGTCATCTCGTTTTTTTTTTAAATAATTAAGTCATAAAAAAAGTCTAAACAATATGCTGTATCCAAGAAATACTACAGTAATGGTAATTTCCACATCTGTATATTTTATACAACAAGCATGAAAAATCTTAATCCGAGCTATTGATATCTGCTGTACAATAGTGTAATGAGTAAAAAAAAAACATTGAAGTTGAACATTAAAACAAGTACACTACACTGTAAACCTTAATGCTCAAAGTAATTAAACACATTGAGTACTGTTAACCTAAATAATTGTTCGAGTACGTAAGTAACAATAACTTAAGTAAATCTTCCACCAGTTTAATCTCTATAGAGCTCTTGTGGTGTAGTGGTTAAGTGTCTTGTCTGCCATGCGGAAGACCCCTGGTTCGATTCCCGTGCAGGGTTGCAATATATATATATATATATATATATATTTTATTTGTTAACAAACTCAAAAATGTATATGTTTCAATTTCCAATGGTGAGGAGCGATATTGATTTGGGCGCAAGCCCATCACAGACGCACGCCGTGAAAAGTATATATTTACTTTGCTTAAATTTGATGCAAATAAGAAACGGCTATATGTATTACTATAATTTTAGTACTGTGATTATATTTTATAAGGTTTTGTCAGCGGTGGTACAGCGCAACGGGGGTCATTATTTATTAAATAAAATTATGATCATAACATCGTACTGCATTTCATTCCCATACTACCGCAAAAACACAAGCGGGGCTGAATGACAACGACATCTGCTTACACAGTAGCACGTCCTGACAATGTTTTAATTTTATAGTAATTTAGTTAAATTTATTTCGGTATTATCTATTACAAATTTAAAGAACACAAAATTTAAGATGACCCAAAACACTACACTGTAAACCCGATTAAGTTGGCAAAACGCCAAATATTTGAGGTAATCAGTTACATATTTTTTAAAATTAATGATAGTTCTGTTTATTTAAAATTGGAAACACAAATTTTTTAGTTTGTTGAACAAATAAAAAAATATATATTGCAACCCTGCGTGGGAATCGAACCGGGGGTCTTCCGCATGGAAGGCGAGACACTTAACCTGAAACAATCATTTAGGTTAACAGTACTCAATGTGTTTAATTACTTTGAACATTAGGGTTTACAGTGTACACACGTAGGCTTTCTAATTACACATGATAAAATCTAAAGGCTCACTGTGTTAACATTTACTTTGCTTAAATTCGATACTAATAAAATTTAATTCTACATTTGTACTGTAATTTTAGTATTATTATGAATTCGTTTAAGTACAATGTTACACTTGATTTTATCCGCTACTACGTGCAGCTCTAAAGGAGCTGCGGCTCATTAATCCTCGAGAGAATGAAATAAGGTCTGACGCGTCGGTCTATAGTTATATAGCGCCACTCAGTGGTCAAAGCCAGCAACTGCATACCGTCACCGTGAGGTGCGACGGCGAAACTAGAAAACTGGTCTGCACACATCTGTAGGTCAGCTAGTTGCTAAAATACAGACCTTTTTTTGTTTATTATTTTGGCCTGTGTCTACCCTGAAGCTGATCCTGGTGTTGTGTGTGTGTATTTCAGTTTGTATATATTTTTTGTAAAGCAATACAAACCTCACTATTTCATTAGATAATGACTGGATCTAGTTCTGCCATATACTACAATTTTCATACAGTTTAAAATAGAAGCCTGAACCATTCTGTTGCTGTACGACCCAACCCTAGACTGGGATGTAACAGCATCCCAAAGTGCATATTTGTGAAAGTATTTCAATTACTCTTTTTAACACTGTAACAGTAGAACAGTTATATTCAGCTTTACTTACATTGCTTTTCTGGACTCTGCAATCACAGGCATCAGCTTCAGAAGAACATCATCTGTTATCTTATCTGGACTGATGTATTTATTCTGGTCAAACTCTTCCAGCTCCTGTGCTGATGTCAATAACACAAACACCAGAGCAGACCACTGTGATGAAGAGAGTTCACTTTGTTTTCCAGATTTCAGGTAGTGTTGGATTTCCTCCTCTAGAGAATTATCACCCAGTTCATTCAGACAGTGAAACAGATTGATGGATTTCTCTATAGAACACTCTCTACTGATCTTCCACTTAATGTACTGAACTGTTTCCTCTGTGCTCTGGGAGCTACTTCCTGTCTGTGTTATTAAGACCTGTAAACGCTTCTGATTAGACTCCAGTGAGAAACCCAGAAGAAAGCGAAGGAAAAGATCCAGATGACCAGTCTGACTTTTTAAAGCTTCATCTACAGCACACTTGTGGAAATCTAAAACTGTAAATTGTAATTTTGAAGCCTGATTCTTTTTAAGAACATTTCTCTTTTCCATCATGAACATCAGGTGCACATACAGAGCTGCGAGGTGTTCCTGAATGGTCAGATGAACAAAGCAGTACACTTTACTCTGGTGAAGCCCAAACTCCTCTCTGAAAATCTGCGTACACACACCTGAGTACACTGCTGCTTCTCTCACATCAATGCCACACTCTCTCAGGTCTTCCTCATAGAAGATCAGGTTCCCTTTCTCCAGCTGCTCAAAAGCCAGTTGTCCCAGTTTAAGAAGCATTTCTTCATCACTCTCCTGCTTCTTTGAGTACTTTTCTCTTATGATGTTTATCTGAATGATGAGGAAGTGTGTGTACATTTGAGTCAGAGTCTTGGGGATCTCTCCACTTTCTGCTTCACCCAACATTCTCTCTAGAACAGCGGCTGAAATCCAGCAGAAGACTGGGATGTGACACATGATGTAGAGGCTTCTTAATGACTTCAGGTGTGTGATGATGTTCTTGGCCAGGCTCTGATCACTGATACTCTTCCTGAAGTACTCCTCCTTCTGTGGGTCATTGAACCCTCGTACCTCTGTGACTCGATGGACACACTCAGAGGGGATTTGATCAGCTGCTGCAGGTCGGGAGGTGATCCAGATGAGAGCAGAGGGAAGCAGATTCCCTTTGATCAGGTTTATCAGCAGCACAGGCACTGATACTGATTCAGTTACATCACACACTCTCACTGTGGTCTGGAAATCTAGAGGAAAACGACACTCGTCCAATCCATCAAAAATGAACAGAACTTTTTTCAAACTGAACATTTCTGTTTCTTTTGTTTCTTTAAAACAGACATGAAGGAGCTCCATCAGACTCAGTTTCTGGTCCTTCATCAGATTCAGCTCTCTGAAAGGAAGTGGAAATATGAGGTGGACGTCCTGATTTGCTTTCCCTTCAGCCCAGTCCACAATGAACTTCTGCACAGAGACTGTTTTTCCGATGCCAGCGACTCCCTTTGTCAGCACAGATCTGATGGGTTTGTCTTGTTCAGATAAGGACTTAAAGATGTCATTGCATTTGATTGGTGTTTCCTCTGTTGTTCTTCTCCTGGATGCTGCTTCGATCTGTCTCACCTCATGTTCATTATTGACGTCTCCACCGTCTCCCTCTGTGATGTAGAGCTCTGTGTAGATCTCATTCAGGAGTGTTTGGGTTCCCAGGTTTATTATCACTCCATTCAAGAACTGAAACTTCTTCATCAGATTTAATTTGAACTTTTTCTGGAATTCATTTACAGCAGCAGATTCTGGGTCGTGCCTGTGAGAGTGTGAAGCAGAACATGTGGTGAGACATGGGGTCCAATAATTAATCTTTAAGATATAATTTGTCTGACTGGTTATCCCTCATAGTTCTTTATAATGTTTTTATTTTTATTCTACTGTATGTTTTCTATAATTTAACATTCTATAGTGAATATCAGCAGAGATGTTTATAACATCAGTCTGTCAGTGTCACAGTCATGTTGTTGATTTTGATCTTACCCTGTATCTCTGATGATGCTATTTGCCATTCTGTCTCCTGCCTTCTGTAGAACACTGTGAACAAAAAATGTAGTACTAATTATAGTAATTCTACTATAGTCTAAACATTAGCCTTGGAGGCATAGTTTTGGTGTTTTCGAAGCATTATTAAATCAGACCTTAGATGCTGTCACGTTTCTGGGTGCGAGGCATAAACGCAAGAGGATCCAGGTGGTTCAGGGAAACGATGATTTATTGATTAACATAAAAAAC
Source organism: Clarias magur (assembly GCA_013621035.1). Classification (NCBI taxonomy): domain Eukaryota; kingdom Metazoa; phylum Chordata; class Actinopteri; order Siluriformes; family Clariidae; genus Clarias; species Clarias magur. The sequence continues at coordinate 65,347 of QNUK01000973.1, forward strand.
ATGGAAATAAACAGAAAGATATACTTTAAATAAAACAAAACCAAAACAGGAATAACGACACGAGACACACTTTAAACTCATTGTAACAAATGCAAGACAAGAACCTAGATCTTACACACCTTTTATAATGAACTTAATGATCAACTCGGATCAGGTGCGCGCCCACGTGACCTGACCGAGTTGAGAACTGGGAAATGAAGTAACCAAAAGAACATCAAAAGAACTACACAAACTTGTCTAGAGGGCGCTTTGGTGCCCTCTAGGGGTTATCCCTGACATAACCCCCCCTCAAAGGGCGCAACTCCGAGGCGCCACAGGAGGTCCAGGGCATCCCCCCCAGGGTCCAACGTCCGTCCCTCTCATCCAGAGGCTGGCACCTATGTCCTGTGGGCCAGGTGGCTTTATGCCCCCGTTGAAGCAGGGCAGCGGAGATGGAGGAAGCTCGCCGTCCTCGTTGACGTAGGGCGGCGAAGGTAGTGGATGCTCGCCGTCCTCATTGACACAGGGCGGCGGAGGGAGAGGAAGCTCGACGTCCTCGGCGGCGCATGACGGCGGCGGCGGAGGAAGAGGAAGCTCGTTATCCTCATTGGCGTGTGACGACTGCGGCGGAGGAAGAAGAGGCAGCTCGCTGACCTCAGCGGCGCATGAAGGCGGCGGCGGAGGAAGAAGAGGCAGCTCGCTGACCTCAACGGCGCATGAAGGCGGCGGCGGAGGAAGAAGAGGCAGCTCGCTGACCTCAACGGCGCATGAAGGCGGCGGCGGAGGAAGAAGAGGCAGCTCGCTGACCTCAACGGCGCATGAAGGCGGCGGCGGAGGAAGAGGAAGCTCGCTGTCCTCGGCGGCGCATGAAGGCGGAGGCGGAGGAAGAGGAAGCTCGCTGTCCTCGGCGGCGCATGAAGGCGACGGCAGAGGAAGGAGCTCATGATCCTCAGCGACGCATGAAGGCGGCGGCGGAGGAAGAGGATGGAGCTCGTTGACCTCCGCTGCGCATGAAGGCGGCGGCGGAGGAAGAGGAAGCTCGCTGTCCTCAGCGGCGCATGAAGGCGACGGCGGAGGAAGAGGAGGAAGCTCGCTATCCTCAGCGGCGCATGAAGGCGACGGCGGAGGAAGAGGAAGCTCGCTGTCCTCAGCGGCGCATGAAGGCGACGGCGGAGGAAGAGGAGGAAGCTCGCTATCCTCGGCGGCGTGTGACGGCGGCGGAGGAGGAAGCTCGCTGTCCTCGGCGGCGCATGAAGGCGACGGCAGAGGAAGAAGAGGCAGCTCGCTGTCCTCGGCAGCGCATGAAGGCGGCGGCGGAGGAAGAGGAAGCTCGCTGTCCTCGGCGGCGCATGAAGGCGGCGGCGGAGGAAGAGGAAGCTCGGTGTCCTCGGCGGCGCATGAAGGCGGCGGCGGAGGAAGAGGAAGCTCGCTGTCCTCGGCGGCGCATGAAGGCGACGGCAGAGGAAGAGGATGGAGCTCGCTGTCCTCGGCGGCGCATGAAGGCGGAGGAAGAGGAAGCTCGCTGTCCTCGGCGGCGCATGAAGGCGACGGCAGAGGAAGAGGATGGAGCTCATGATCCTCAGCGACGCATGAAGGCGGCGGCGGAGGAAGAGGAAGCTCGCTGTCCTCGGCGGCGCATGAAGGCGGCGGCGGAGGAAGAGGAAGCTCGCTGTCCTCGGCGGCGCATGAAGGCGGCGGCGGAGGAAGAGGAAGCTCGCTGTCCTCGAAGGCACTGTGCTGCGTCGGAAGCTCGCCGTCCACAAAGGCACTGTGCAGCGACGGAGGCTCGCCGTCCACGAAGGCACTGTGTAGCGACGGAGGCTCGCCGTCCACGAAGGCACTGTGCAGCGACGGAAGCTCGCCGTCCACGAAGGCACTGTGCAGCGATGGAAGCTCGCCGTCCACGAAGGCACAGTGCAGCGACGGAAGCTCGCCGTCCACGAGGGCACAGTGCAGCGACGGAAGCTCGCCGTCCACGAGGGCACAGTGCAGCGACGGAAGCTCGCCGTCCACGAGGGCACAGTGCAGCGACGGAAGCTCGCCGTCCACGAGGGCACAGTGCAGCGACGGAAGCTCGCCGTCCACGAGGGCACAGTGCAGTGACGGAAGCTCGCCCTCCTCTTCACCGCGGTGCAGCGGCGGCAGCTCGCTGTGTTCAGTGGCACGGTGCAGCTGTGCTAGTAGCCCTTGGAGCTCGGACACCTGCTCCCGCAGATCACGAATGCGCTCTTCGTTACTCAGAGCGCACCGCCGAAAGCTGCTCCAAACACTCTGGGACGCTGCTCCCAGCTGCACGTCCCACTCACACTCCGCTCTTCTGCCGCTACGCCGTTTGGTTCTCCTCCTGCTCTCCGCGTCGGTTCCCCAAACTCCAAACATCGTTGCCCCCCCCAAAAGAATCTCCCGGGGGAAGGGCTCCTCTGCTATGCCTCTTGTTTGGTCTTGCATTCTGTCACGTATTCTGGGTGCGAGGCATAACTGCAAGAGGCTCCAGGTGGTTCAGGGAAACGATGTTTTATTGATTATTTAAACATAAAAACATGGAAATAAACAGAAAGATATACTTTAAATAAAACAAAACCAAAACAGGAATAACGACACGAGACACACTTTAAACTCATTGTAACAAATGCAAGACAAGAACCTAGATCTTACACACCTTTTATAATGAACTTAATGATCAACTCGGATCAGGTGCGCGCCCACGTGACCTGACCGAGTTGAGAACTGGGAAATGAAGTAACCAAAAGATCAAAAGAACTACACAAACTTGTCTAGAGGGCGCTTTGGCGCCCTCTAGGGGTTATCCCTGACAGATGCACATAAGTAGTATTACATTAGGTTTTTATTTTCTGTTATAAATTCTCCTGCTCTGCACACTGTTCATGATGTTTGTCACCTGAAAAGTGAGTTTCATGTAAGTAAAGTAAGGGTAAATTTCCACCATGTTGGCTTTTCCTGTCTTACTTATGCCTTCTTTTACGTGTAAATTTTCTTTACTTATAATACTTCTTCTTTTAGATAACCATATGGCTAATAGTCAAACTGATAATACTGATGATTAAATTTCTACATCTACCTGATATGTGGCCTCCATATTTTTCTAGGGCAGTCCCCTCTCTCCTATATTCTTCAAGGGAACCACATGAGTTATTCTCAATGAATTCTAAATTGAATTGAATTCTATTTGATTACCTCAGTTCTGAAAATGAAGACTGTTATTATTATTATTATTATTATTATTAAGATGCTGAAAATATAGAAGAACTGGTGAGCCATAAGCTGGTGAGTCTTGTCACCATATTTATAATAGGGACCATATGTGTCAAAGACTTTACTGAAAAATCTGATTTTTTTTTCAAGCAGCTCATAAACATAGCTAATAAATAAATAAATAAATTTACATTTTAACTGGACTATTAAGCCGTTTTACATTCCAAGATATGATATGAACTTTAAGAAACACTATCTACATTAGACAAACAACATTTAGGCCCTGTGATCCACGTTGAACATGTGAGCATACAATGGAAAATTTGTTTGGTCTGTTAGAAACATGGAAATTAATAAGCTGATATGATAATTCCCAAAACATCCTATTTTCCTTATAGGCAAAAACCCACATATAACCCCCAACAATCTATATCTTCTTTACAGAATAAAGCTAATAAAATATGTTTATACCATAATTATGAATTAGATTAAGATTAACTCCTAGTCAGCCACAGGTCTATAATGTGCATCCTGAAGCTACCGATTTTCTGCAGTTGCCTTTTATATGTTAGCTTTATTTGGGATTATAAAAGTTATCAATTTACCACAATAGGCTTCAGTTTTCTTGTTGAAAGCTTCACCTTATTTTTTTTTATTTTTTTTAAAAAGTGTGTAAGTCATGTGCTGCAGACGTCAGAGCTTTGTTTAACAGACGTTTTTGTTTTATATTCATCAGCACAGGAGATTTATTGACTGAGTGTTTTAGGTACATTAGACTACCTGCATTATATTGTAGGTGACATCTTTATTAAAAGCACATGGAATGGCCTTCTAACAGATTATTTAGCGTCCAGTGATTGTCAGTTATTTCAGTAAGCTATTTAAATCACATGCTGCAGACATCAGGGCTTTGGTTTGTGAAAGTCTGTTCTTCCGTTCATCAGCGCCAAAGGTTCTTTATTTACCGGGTGCTATGTCTTAATTATTTTACCTGTTAAATTGTAGAGGATGTCTCAATTTGCAGTTGAGCCAGGATTAGAGGAAGTTCTCAATTTATTCACGTTTTATGAGTGGAATTTAAGGATCATCTCCCTGGCTTCTGATGTCTGCTGCTGTTTGGCTACCAGGTTTAAAGTGATATTTTAAAGATTACCATGAGTTAGTTAATTAATTGCAGTTGAGAATTGTCTTTATTGTCAGCACTATCCGCACTCTGGTTATATGAAAACGTCTGTTGGCCGCACTGTTTTATCAGCACTTTCTGTTCAAGGCTACTGTGTCCCCAGTCACCGCTGTGATGGTGTAAAGGTGTTACATCAGTTCATTTGTAACTGCTGTGCAAGCAAAAATGGATTTCCCACTTGTGATTTGCAAGAAAGGAGAGCAGAATACAGTGATGAATTCTTTTGTGGTCTGAGGGTGTACCTGGTGGAAAACAATTCACAGATTGGCATAAAGAGAAGTGTTTGGATACCTGCAAACAATATTTGGCCTGATACTTTACGGAAAGTGAAAGTTTCTTTAAGAGAATCATTACTGGTGACGAGACACTACGATCCTGAGAGTAAAGGAGAGCGTATGGAATGGAAACATCCTCAATCACCGACTGAGAAAAAGTTCAAAAGTCAAACATCAGCTGGAAAATTTATTTTCAAGTGCCAGTATTGGATCATTTTTAGGAAAAAGGTTCGGCAATAAACAGTGCTCATTACAGTGAGAAGCTTATTGACAAGCCAGAACTTCAGACAGAAGACTGCCTTCCAATGGCATTGTGAATGATGATAATGCACGTCCACACACTTTTGCCCACACAGTCAACACTCTTTATTTTTAGGTGATAAGGCATCCTCCATATAGTCTTGATCTGACTTTCACCTGTTTGGTCCCCTGAAAGCAGCCCTACGAGGACGAAGATTCATGAAGATTGCAATGCATTCGTGGCTCACAGCTTAACCTAAAACAATTAATGAGTACAAAACCTTATTGACAGATAAGAAAGAAGATTATGTTGAAAAAATATGTATTTGTCTTTCCTAAAGTTTTATTAATATAAATTATACAAACAGAATGTGGATATTTGTGTGTTTGAAAGAAAGTGAGAGAGAGAGAAGTAGTGGATGTGCACAAACAGCGGTGACCAGTTTTATAAATGTCCTCCAGTTTAAATATAGGTTTATGTATTTTACTCATTGTTGTATGTAAGTCAAGATTTAATGAAGGTTTTTGTTTTTAACGAAGATTTTTTCCAATAAATGATTAGTTTAGTTTAGGATCTTAATCCTTTGTTTATTCAGTGTTTCCTTATTCGGGGTGGTGTACTCTGTAACCATCTTCCCAGATTAACTCTTTTTATTTAGAGTCCTAAAACTACATTTAGCAAGATTTCCTGGTTGAATATTGATGTAACTCTAAAAAAATCTTTTGACTTGGTGTCCTATTAGTGTCTAAAATATGCTAAGTGGTGAAATAACCTGTGATGACCTACAGTGAGGAAAAAACATTTTTGGCCAAACATAATAATTTACCTACAGTATATCCCAAAACAGCATGTCCAACCAAGTGGCATTTATTTTAAAGGTATCACATATCACTTCAGCAGTGACATTAACATGAGTTAGGAGACGTTACCTGTGTAGACGTGAGGAGACTTCAGCTTCAAACTTTAAAGGATGATCCATAGACCAATCACTCTTCATGGAGATACAGCTGGGTGCTGCTGATTCTGATCTCTTTTCCTGTTTACTGCACAACATTACAGGCAGTCCTTTAGTTATTTATATACACTCATTGCTGTTTTAAATATATTTTTAATTTAATAAGGACATAATTGTCAGTACAGTATATAAATTATATCAATTATTTGCTAAGTGGTAACTGTTAGCTTTACTTTAATATTAAAAACTTTGGTTAAATTATTAATTTTATGTCATCGCAATAAATACACCATATGGAAATTGTAATATGCAAAATTGCACTTCCTCTTCATCACAACTGAGAGGTTAAAACCTGTTTCAGCATGACAATGCCTCTGTGCACAAAATGAGCTTCATGAGTCCTGACCTCAAACCCATTGGACACCTTTGGGTGTGAGGAGGCCTGGGTGCACAGACTGCACCCAGGCCTCCTCACCCAATATCACTGTCTGACCTCTCTAATGCTCTTGTAGATAAATGAGCACAAATCCCCACAGCTACACGCCAAAGTCTAGTGAGAAACTCTCAAAGAAGACTGTAGATTATTTTAAACTGTACAGTGGCACTAACTCAGGAATGAGACGTTCAAGCACATACTGTATGAGTGTGATAGTGAGGTGTCCATAAAGTGTATTTCAGTTTTGAACAATTCATGACCAAAATAGAAAAATAGGACTTTGACATGGTATATACAGTACATAAGACAGGTGGGCATTGGTGATTCATTATTTATTTATTTATTTATTTATTTTTGGAGAGATGAAACCAGCTGTGATGTATTGTGTGTTCTTACACTTTTCTATCATAGCAAGTATTAACATTTTTAGCTATTTTTAATACAGTATTTCTTTTATGCATTTGGACCAGATGGGCCAGTCTTCGCTCCCCATGCACATCACTGAGTCTTTGACAACCATTTCTTGTAGAACTGGATTACTTATTATATATACTGTATTAGTTAAGGGTCTTCTTTAGGGGCCTTTGTTCATTCAGTGTTTTCCCATTCAGGGTGGCGTACTCTGTAACCATCTTCCCAGAATAACTCCTTTTATTTAAAGTAACTCCTAATAATACATATAGCAAGATTTCCTGGTTGAATATTGATGTATCTCTGGAAGATTATTTTGGCTTGGTGTCCTATCAGTGTCTAAATTATGCTAAGCGGTGAAATAACCTGTGATGACAGATTTCCCTTTAACTGTGACTTCAGCAGTGACATTAACAGTGAGGAGACGTTACCTGTGTAGAGGTGAGGAGTCTCCAGCTTTAAACTTTAAAGGATGATCCATAGACCAATCACTCTTCATGGAGATACAGCTGGGTGATGCTGATTCTAATCTCTCTCCCTGGAGTTTACTGCACAACATTACACACAGTCCTTTAGTTATAGATATACACTCTTTGCTGTTTTAAGTATCTTTTTAATTTAATAAAGACATAATTGTCAGTACAGTACTCTTTGCTAAGTTGTGACTAATGCTCTTGTAATTTCTTGTAAATGCTCTAATTTTGCTAAATGAGCACAAATCCCCACAGCTACACACCTCTTCACAGCTTCACACTTTAGTGAAGAACTTTCATAAAAGAGTGGAGAGTTTTGAACAATGCATGGCCAAAATACAAGGACATTGACATGGTATATACAGCTAAACCAGCAGAGTCATAATTGTTTTTTTTTGTTTATTTATTTATTTATTTTGAGAGACTAAACCAGCTGTGATGTATTGTGTGTTCTGACACTTCTCTATCATAGCAAGTATTAACGTTTTCAGCAATGGAACTTTTAATTAAATTTTATATATATATATATATATCACCAAACAGAACTGAACATTGTGCGTACATCCGTCAGTGGAAAATCTATTTATATTATATTAACTTAATTTTCAATTTCATCTTTTCTAAATGTTTTGATTGTTTTTATATACAAAAATATGATTATAGTGCTTGAAATCGGTAATATTGATAATATTGGCTGGAACGGGTTATCTGGATCTACATTATTTTCTAAGGAAAAATGTATTTCGCAATACGAAATTTTGCCTTAAGAACATTTCTCTGGAATGAATTTAACTCGTATGCTGAGGTACTATTGTGTACACACACAAAGGAATTGTAATAATATAATTCTTTTGTGTGCCCGTTCATGTATTGCCACATTGACTCCAAAAGATATTTTTTTAGTTTTTACATAAAGAGGCACCCATCAACCAGTCAGTGACCGGTAATGGCTGGTTTTCATCAATCAGCCTTTGACAATATAACTGAGTGCATAAGCGTCTGACTGGTGCAACAGAAACAAGTCTTTGTAGCCTTACATTTTTAAAAGTTGCATGCTTTAAAAGTCTCCGATCTGCCTTGTTCTCCAAACTCTGTCTCAGTCTCAAAACACCACAAGTCTCAAAACATGCATGTTAGAAGCCGCATGTACCCGCATGATTTGGTTGATCTTGAAACAAGATTTTGGAGACATTTGAGGCAGTAAAATGTGACTGTTTCTTCATAACACTACAAGTGATATATTCTAAACTATTCACACCTTGGTATTCTGTGTCATAGGAGTGAATTATTGTTAGGTTAATTTAGAAATAATAATTTTTGTGGATTACAGAGATATGTGCTGCTCCGTAAGATCTAGCTTTTTTGTTTAATAATTAAAAAAAAAAAAGTTTTAAGTTAAATATTATACTCGTGTGTACAGTAAAGTAATTTTGTAATGTTTAATTGCTGCACTTGGTTTTTAAATAAGAAAGCTAATCTAAGGAATGGGCTACATTTAATTACTCATGCTCAATTTAATTGTGAACTTAGTGAATAATTCTTCTTATTTGGCAACTTATTATTTTAAAGGTTCAAGATCTCAAAATTGTAACAAAAATGAAATTGCAAAAAAAAATCTAATCACTAATAACGAAACAACTTATTTTAAATACTTATCTAAATGTTAGTATTAGGGTTAGTGGTAAATGTTTTTATGAAAGCTTTGATTAACACATACAATCTTGCACACACAGAACGGACAATTATGTCAATGCACATTTGCACACTTCAAGGACTTCTTTTCACACCCCCCTCATCTCATTAAAATACTACCTCAAGTTTTTCACAGACTTAAGTTGTAATATATTACATTATACTTCAGATTTTACATTTTTTTTTTTTTTTGTAACTTTGATGGAATCTTGTTTTATAGGTTCCATTTGTAAAAATATTTAAGGTCACGGAGCGGTCGTATAAGCATTTCACTGCATATCGTACTGTGTATGTGACAAATAAAATTTGAATTTGAACATAGAGCCATCCACAATTTTAATTTTTTTTATGCAGAGCAGAAATCAGCAGGCTTACAGCAAGCATGCAAACACATCTCATTGCTCCCTGCTCATCAAAGAGAGCTAAAACACGCGTTTTATCTGTCCCTGGTGCGTTCCTGTACTGCGTATAACCATGTGCCCTAACAAACATAGCTACAGTATACAGGTCAAACAAAGAGTATGTCCGCTGCTTTGGGTTTTAAGAACTTCATTAAAAGAGCAAAGACAAATTTTGGAGGTCACAAGTAAAATTAATGAAAGACTGAGAAGCCCATGTAAACTTGACCCTGTACAGCCACGGACTGGCTTTAACAATAATTGGTGATTGTTTTTATATTTGTTTTTTCTGTATATATTTTTTAAATGTTCAAATAAAACATGATTTTCAGAGGCTATAATTTGTTGTGTCATCTGTTTACAGCGTTGGCTGATTTTGTGATTGAGATCCATGGGTTACATTGAAATATTTTTTATCAGTAGTAGTAAGCCAAAAGTTACTCGTTACAGAAGAGTAAAATTATGGAAGCAAATTAGCATCATAATTATTTGAATTATATCAGCCTTTGAAAAATATGTTTTGAAATTTAATCACTGTTGAATTGTTAATTTTGAAATTTAAATACTACTGAATTTATTAAACTGAAATATTTCACAAAAGCAACATCTTTAAATTTAAGTGCTCTGAATGTGACACGGAATTTTCAACAATCCATTTCAACTGTGAAATTCAAGTACAAATTAAGACAGCATATGATGTCACCAGTTAGTTCAGGTCTGGGTGAAGAGTTGTGTTAATTACAATCAGCTGCTTTAGTTAATTGATGGAACAAATAAGTGGACTTAGACTTTCTGAAGTCAGGGTGTACACCTCTGTACAAAGTGCCTAAAACTCAGGAGTTCTCAAGTGAATTGTGATTGTATGATGTTCATGTTCCTACACATTCTGCCAAATTGTCCCTACCTTTTAATTCCTGGCAAAGTAATGACAATAGCAGGTGAGAAAGGTCATAAATGTGGTCTGGCAAAAATGGAGAATCTGCTACTAAAGTGTCTAAAAAAGTGATGATTCTGAAATCAGTTACCTTTAAATAAATAATTGCATCTGGCTAGAAGATTGCAGGTATATTGCAAGTATTTATGGAACAGTTAAATTATATCCAGTACCACCAAAAGTCACTGGTAAATTGATAGCACTTGTGATAATTAAAATAATAATTCTGTAATTTGGAAGGAAATGACACTTGAGAGTTTGTCAGTTTGCTCTGACTGTGTGCAGCTGTATGAAAAGTAGCTGTGATCTTACAGTAACTGTTAGGTTAAATGTTTAAATTAATTTAAAACCGTCACAAAAGTTGGGTTGGGGCTCATAAATAATGGGATAAAATGGCTGACAAGCATCATGGCTAGGTGTAGCATGACTAAGCAAGTAAATAAAAGTAGAGCATGCTTTTCACTAAAGGAAGAACAAAGACTGAAAGCAGGAAGACCCACAAGTCTGGTAAAGCATCTAGAGGAAGGAAACTCGGCATTGGTCATGTCCATGAGTTTGACTTCTGCAAAGAATTTTCATTTACGTATTAAAGGCAATCCTTACATTTAATTGTTTTTCCCCATTATTTATAAACCCCCAAAATAAGTGTGTGCTTATGTGAACATGTCTGTAAGTCCTGAATGGTTAATGCCACACTTTTCTTTTGATTTCACTGGTATATTGAGTGTTTCATTGCAAATTAAATGTGGTGATGTACAGAGGCCAAACTCCAAAACATTACAAAATTAATACTGGGTGTATGTTCGATTGTTATTGCATGTGATGTTCAATTAACTATTGAGCATGATTTTTTTTCTGTTTTTAAGGCTCTCAACAATCTGCTGATTGGGAGGACAGTAGAAAACCTCTTTCTGACTCCAGTGCTGTGTCCCAAGTATGGGAATCCCCCTCATCAATGGACAATTTTACAACAATAATAGGCTGTACATCCAGGGGCTGCATCCCAGTGCTTTGGGTGTGACATTTACATTGCTGCATTTCAATCTTATGAATCTTTTGAACAATGAGTAATATTTGTGACTGTTTGATCCTGTTCACATGTGAAATGGACTTACTGTAAAATACAGTAAGTAACAGATCAGTTGCTTTTTTATGATCATAATTTCTGATTAATGCTTTTAGCTATTGGGAGCCAATGCTCCTATTTATAAATTACTAAATAGTAATTTATATGTACTAAATGAGCATAGTGAAATGGTTGCATTTGTGATACAACAGTTCCCTTTCAAAAGCTACACTCAATGCTGCGTGAAAACGCTATGGGAACATCTCTTTGTTGCCCGGTTGTGAAGCCTGTGCATGTCAAACCCGCCGAATACCTTCGGCTTATAACCTGTGCCAGGCATGACGTCACCGAATAAGGTGCACCTGCAGGTTATAAATAGGAGTGAACCGGAAACATCCTCAGATCTTTTGTCTTCAGGACTACTTTGTGTTTGCGTGTGCATGTACAAGCCGTAATGAAAGCGAAATAAAAATAACAGCTTTAACTCACCGATATGGCGGAGTTGCTTAAGAGATGCGTGCCTCCGTGTGATAGATCTCTTTCGGAGGGCGATCTTCACGAATTTTGTCTTGAGTGCTTGGGGGAAGAACACGCTCGCCTCGGGCTTCAGGGAGAATGTGAGTACTGTGATCTTCTCCCTATTAAGGTGCTTCGCGCGCGGCTCGCTTTCTTTAAAGAGAAACCACGAGCCGCGGCGCATTCCTGGGTCTCGCGTGCTGATCTGGCAGACGCGCACGAGACGGAATTTCTGATTTCTCTCTCGCTCTCTCCGGATCAGGAAGTTTTAGCTTCCGCTTCGCAAGCGCGCTCCGGCGCTTCTTGTGAAGGAGCGGAAGAATCTTCCTCTCTCGCTTCCATGGAGGTAGCCTCCTCACAATGCTCCTCCAGTGCTCACAGAGCTTATGAGGAATTATTAGAGGTTGTAACACGTGCGGTCGAGCGATTGCATATCGACCGGCCGCAGAAGCGAGATTCCCCTAAGCGTTCAAGACTAGACGACAGGTTTCTGTCAGGTGGCCGGGGGGAGGAGCCTCAACGCCTCTCTCTCCTCTTCTTTGGTGACCTCCATGATGAGTTATCCCTTTCATGGAGCAGACCATATTCATCGCGTGTTTTTGTACCATCGACTTCGATTTATTCGAATATCGTTGATGCGAAAGCACGCGGTTATATGATGAAGCCTCAGATAGAAGAGACGCTTGCGGGCTATCTCTCTCCTGGGACATCATCCTCCCTGAAAAAGTCTACTCTCCCCTCCAAACCGTGCAGACTGACATCTGCTTTGGTGGGTAAAGCTTTTCAGGCAGCAGGACAGGCTGGCGCTTCACTGCACACCATGGCAGTTTTGCAGGCTTACCAGGCTGACCTGCTGAAGGACCTGAGCACCGGCGGGGTGATTGATGACAAGGCGTTTGCAGAGCTGCGCCGAGCCACAGATCTGTCTCTCCGTGCAACCAAGCAGACAGCCCGTGCTGTGGGCCGTTCCATGGCTGCCATGGTATCCACGGAGAGGCATCTGTGGCTGAACCTCTCGGGCATCAAGGATAAGGATCGTGCTGTCCTCCTTGATGCCCCCGTCTCGCCTTCCGGCCTCTTTTGTGACGCTGTTAATTCCGTCGCCACTAGGTTTCTTGAGGCGAAGCTATACGAACAGGATTTTGGGAGGTTCCTTCCCCGCCGTGCTCAAGAACCGGGACCGTCGGCCACCCGGCCCCGGCCAGGTCTGGCCCCTATAAGGCGTGAGGTCCAGAAGGAGAGCATGACCAGCCGCACACCCCCTCGTAAAGACTGGGGTGGGGCTCGCCGCCCTTCTCAGAAATCTGCCTCAAAAAGACCAGATCTGAGGAGCTTTCTCTCCTGAGATTCGTGCACCTGGGGCAGTGGGGGTGATCTTGGATCTTCGCGGCTTGAACCGCTATCTCAGGAAATTCAGGTTCAAAATGTTTACTGTCAAAATGATTGTTTCTCAAATTCAACTAGAGGATTGGTTTGTGACAATCGATCTCAAGGACGCATATTTCCATATAGAAATATTGCCACAGCACAGGAAGTTCCTCAGGTTCGCCTTTGGGGGCGAAGCTTACCAGTATCGGGTCCTTCCATTTGGCCTACCTCTGTCACCCCGCACATATACAAAATGCATGGATGCAGCTCTGGCTCCTTTACGACTCCAGGGCATCCATATTTTGAATTACATAGACGACTGGCTGATTCTGGCCCAGTCTCAGGAGCTAGCGCTTCGACATCGGGATGTCGTCCCAGCCCATCTTCATTCTTTAGGATTGAGACTCAACGCCACAAAAAGCGTTCTCCTTCCTGTTCAGAGGATAACATATTTGGGTGTCACATGGGATTCGGTCACAATGCGGGCACAGTTGTCTCCTGCTCGTGTCGAATCCATTCTCAACACCCTGAAGGAAATCAAGCTAGGCCAGAAGGTCACTGTTCATCACTTTCAGAAATCTTTAAGCCTCATGGCGGCTGCGTCCACAGTGATACCTTTGGGCCTTCTGCACATGAGAGCGTTTCAGCTGTGGCTAAGAGCCAGGGGGTTTCATTCAGGGGCCAACCCCCAGAGGCTAATAAGGGTTACGCGCCGGGGGCTTCGTACCCTTTCTATGTGGTTCAGACCCCGGTTTCTGACTTTGGCTCCCACTCTAGGTCCGTCTTGTCGTCGCAAGATGCTAACAACAGACGCTTCCCTCACGGGCTGGGGTTTTGATTTCTCACCACAATGGGCTGTAGGATGCAGCACTTCAGTGAGAATGACTTACTTGCTTTAGATGATGAGAATACAGCTTCTCTCAAATTTGACACTGAGGTGACTGAATATTCAAAGTCAGATGGAGATCCTGATCCATTTCCCTACAGTAAGTTTATATCCATGGAAATCAGCCATAAGACCTGTGGAGACGCTTGCCTGGGCAGTGAAGAGCTGATTCCAAAGAGGAACAGTTTTGTCTGACAAACAATTAGACAAACTCCTCCTCATGAGATAGAACCACTGCTTATCAAATAATCTAGACTAATCTAGTATAAATATATGCTCTTGTGACTAAGCAAAATGATTGTGCTTTTCGCCTGTAAAATACAGTTATTTTGCAATTTCCTTTTATATTATAAGTTGTTTACACGATCTAGATGAGAATACAGCTTCTCTTCCATCTACTGCTTTTTTATTTTATTTTATGAGTAACAACCCCAGAACTGCTTACTGGACATGTCTTAAACATAAAGTAATACCAACTGACATTTACATATAGTATATGTAAAAGTATAGCATATTACAAAAGAGAAAATCTACATAAATCACTTGAAATCTTTGATGAACTGACTGACTGATGATAGCCTGCACAGAGAGAATTAATACATGGCACATGCTGTCTTAATTTCAAAATGGCGGCGTGCACAGATGCAGCGGCTTTAATCTCTCCACTTAGGTGCATTTCTTTTTATGTGTTTTTTGTTTTATTAGTATGTTATTGTAATGATTGTCTTTGTATACACCCCCCCCCCCTTCATGTGTATTCAATGTTTTATTTATTTATCTTTTATGTGTATAAAAGTTTTATTTATTCCCTCCCCTCTCCTACACCTTTGTGACCTAGCTGTCTAATTTTGTTGTTCAGACAACTGTACAATAACAATAAAAATCTAATACTTTTGGCCACCACTGTGTATCTGTATCTCTCTCTCTCTCACGTGTGTGTGTAACAAACATCAGTCTGTGTCTCATGCTCACTAGCCCCACTTTAACTAAACTTTGACTAAATTCCTTTATCACAGTAGAATGACTAAAACATCTGATAACATATAATGAGTGTAACACACTGCAGGTGCACTTAGCCAGCCGCTGCCCTCCACCGTGAGACTCACTGGGAGCCGCTATCGAAGACGGCCGCTTCCCTGGGTCACGTGACTGACGAACGGATTCCGTTCTGGCTCGATTGCTTTTCCTAGATTGAATTTGTACTTGAATTTCCAAGCTTGCATTTTTCTATCTGAATTCCACAACTTGAAATGGATTGTTGAAAATTTCGTGTGACATTCAGAGCGCTTAAATTTAAAGATGTTGCTTTTTAAAGTTAAATATTCAGTTTAATAAATTCAGTTGTATTTAAATTTCAAAATTAACAATTCAACAATGATTACATTTCAAAACGTATTTTTCAAAGGCTGATACAATTCAAATAATTATGATGCTAATTTGCTTCCATACAAAATATTATCAATCAGTGTATTAAACGGAACTAGATAAAATACACCGTAATGTAAAATACATAGCCTGCATTTATATTCCGTATCTACAGCTATCGGTATAGATAAATTACAGATGTTACCGTGTCTATAAGGATTATTAAGGATGTCTTGGAAAATATTGCAATAACTAGTTTTATTTATTAAGTAATTAATTAATTTTAAATACCATAAGCATCATGGGTTATGTATTGAGTGATTTAAAAATTCTGTTTTATTAATCGGTTTTATAAAAAAAAAATTTACCATATCATCTATTTATGAAACTATGTTGACAACGCCTGTATATAGACATGCTGTATAAGGCTGCCTGGACACTGCAGTTAACTGAAGCAGTTCATGCTCCACCTGGCGGGATTATATAGCATTGCAACCATCTTATTGGAAAGTGCATGGGGCCGTTTATGGGGTGGGTCATTAACTGCGTCAGCGCGGGGATCACATTCCGTGCACATTCCGTGGAGCGTATAAAGGGTATACAGTAACAAAAATAATACTGGATGCTAATTAACTTCTATCTGCTTAACCTTGATAAGACAGAAGTTCTAGTCATAAGACCACATGCAACTAGAAGCAAGATTTTAGATCACACTGTAACTTTAGATGGCCTTTCTGTTCTATCTAGTGCAACAGTAAAAGACCTTAGGGTGATTCTAGATTCCAGTCATTCATTTGAAAGACTCATTTGAAGCTCATGTAGGTAATATCACCAGGATAGCATTCTTTCACCTCAGAAATATTGCCAAGATAAGGAATGTAATGTTTTCGTCCAAACGATGCAGAAAAATTAGTTCATGCTTTTATTACCTCTAGGTTGGACTATTGTGACGCCTTACTGTCTGGTTGTTCAACTAGGTGCATAAACAAGCTTCAATAAGTTCAGAATGCAGCAGCGAGAGTTCTCACTAAAACCAGAAGATACGAGCACATCAGCCCTATCTAATCTACACTGCATTGGCTCCCTGTGAAATTTCGCATTAGTTTTAAAATACTTCTGTTGACATATAAAGCAGTAAATGGTCTCGCGCCGCAGTATCTGAGTAAACTGTTAGTGTGTTACAATCCGTCACGCCTATTCAAACAAAGGATGCAGGCTGCTTGTCAGTACCACGTATTGTAAAAACTACAGGAGGGGGCAGAGCTTTTCTTACAAAGCCCCAAAGCTATCCTGGTTATGAAATAGCCTTCCAAATAGTGTTGGGGAATCAGACACAGCCTCAGTGTTTAAGTCTAGGCTAAAAACCTATTTATTTAGCCAAGCATTTTGGTAAATAGATTTGCCTTAGCTAAAGGAGCAGATCTGGGGGACTCATGGACGTAGAGTATTATGGTGGACTGGTATGTTTGGATGCTGTCTTCCCCACTCTCATCCTGGTGCCCCGCTTCTATTTGGAGATCCTGTCACATGGATGTCCTGTGTGTCTCTTTGGGGTGCATTTCATTAATGATAACCAATATGGTGTTTTAGTATTTACTTTGCCATATTGTTTATCTAGATGAATTTTCCTTTAACTGTGACTTCATTAGTGACATTAGCAGTGAGGAGACGTTACCTGTGTAGTGATGAGGAGTCTCCAACTTTATACTTCTCAGGATGAACCACAGACAAGTCCCTCTCAATGGAGATACAGCTGGGTGCTAATTCTGCTCTCTCTCCCTGGAGTTTACTGCACAACATTATTTTAGCTTGTTAATTTAAGCTAAATTTGATTTGCTGTGAACAAAATCAATTTTATGGTGGTATCTTATTTTCTCCATAATAATGACCACTTTACTATTTACATTTTTACATTACTTCTTTCATATGTGCTCATTTAATTTGGATATGAATATTTAATGACTGAAATTACCATTTTTTATCAGTGTCAAGGTCAGGAGTCTCCATCTTTGAATATTAGTACAGTATCCCAAAAGTTGCAGTTGAGTCCTAAAGCGCGAACATAAATACATAGTTAAATATAAACACAATAATTTTCATGTCTTTGCCATATGCTATTGCCCATTGTTGGTTTTAAAAAATTAAATAAATAACTCTGTGTTACAAAATTGAGTAATCAGCCTGGACATCCTTAAAAATACATAGAAGTAAATAAAAAAATACATCCTCATGTTGTGAGCTCTTCCAAAATCTAAGTAGCAACATAATTCTTATCATTAACAGGATCCCCCTTTTTTTTAAAAAATAATAATTAAAACTGATGTATAAACATGCTTTAGATGTACAGTAATATTTACATTTAATAATTAATAGGTATTTGTTGTACGTTCTTGCATAAACTGTGCCAAAAACAGAACAAATAAAGTCCTGCTCTATGATGGTATTAGTTCATATGCCTTGAAAATCTAACTATCATAGATTAGATTGAGTTTTTATACCTAATCATAACCCAGAAGGTGGGATTTGCAGAAGATAAAAGTACATAAACATAACACTAGCAAAATAATCACCCATAAAATCAATCTAATTTTAAAAAAATAAGAAATATTATGTTAAACTGCAATAAAACACAATGTTCTGCCTTTATTCTGTAAGATTCTAATCAGTCACTAATGATACAGAGATCTTGTGACTAATGATAAGGTAGAAGGCAGGATTGTTTTAACCTCACATGAGTTTGCTAAACAATTTGCAATCATTCTTCTTAAAATTTCCTTTCCTTCAATGTCTCAAGCCTTCAAAGGGCTTCACAAGGACATTTTTTTTTTTTCAAAAATAAAAGCAGCACAAACATCTAAAACTGTGAAGATGACACTGGTTTGATTGCAGTGATGCTGGTTTGAAGTTTTTAAGGGGGATATTCAGCAGACATTCAGCTCTCCAGTGCTGCAATTATCATTTGGTCTTGAGTGATGGCTAACAGAATCCGACTGCCGCACATACAGTACCTACCCCAAGGAAAATAACACTGAATTTGGGACTCTGCTAATCTGTTATCCAACTGAATTACTGTATGAGTTATCTATTTTATGAAACCCATATAGTGGAACCTTGGATTGCGAGCATAATTTCGTTCCATAAGCATGCTTATGTATTGTAATGGGTTCGACCCTATTTATTTAAGGAGAATGGGGAAGGAAAGGGTTAAAGGAGGGAGGACGGAAAGAAAGGGAAGGAATGAAGTGTACATGCAGGTCCGAGGCAGTGCCCAGCTGGCTTGTGGGTAAGCGGCTGGCAAAAATTGGCGATGGGCGGTCGCCATACAGAGCACGTGGAGGCACTGATCCTGCACACTCCCTAAACGGTCCTTCTCCCGCTGTCGATGGCCGGCTTGATCGGCTAAGGCAGGAGTTCTAGCTGACGTATGTCGGCTAGGCGGCTTTCCCGGTTGGGATCGGGCCTTAACGCAGTTCTCCTCACGGCCTTTTCCTCTTCAACGGCGGGGACGCAATTAATTGCAATTAAAAAAAATCTAAACTGTATTACGTTCATTTATGTTTGTGTATGTGGAGCGCCGGACAACGAGTGTCTATGTAGGCACATACATTTTTGGAAAGCATGTGACCTGAGGCTGAGCTCTGATTGGATCTTTTCAAATCATCCTGGGTCGCAGCTCTGTGAACCCCTGAAGGGTCCCTGAACCCTCCCTCTTTTGTTCTTAGTGAATCAATATTGTTTTTAAATATTTGGGCTCATGTGATTGGACCATTCTCAAAGAGTCTTTCAGCACTTCTTATGGCAAGGGAGCTGCTGACTGGATGCGATGTGAGTCATGCCTTTATTTTATACTAGTAGTAATGATGCTTAATCACCTGATGAATGGCTATTTACAGGCGAGTATTAAAAGTAAAAATTTTTAATCAAATTTTTGTGCACCGGCCGCCACTGATGTGACCTATTGGTATAAAACATATTTTAAACTATGTGGCAATTTGTCCTGCAGAGGGCGCACCACTTTTACAGTTTTTCTGAGTAGCTTTGGTTCATTTCTCAGATCAAAACAGAAATTCTCAAAACAACTTCTACAAGCTTTACATCATCTCTGTACTTGTAAACATCATAAAAGCAATTTCTCATTTCTCATGATCTCTTTTTTAACAAACTGCGAATGCTTTGTACCTTCATGTAAATAATTATGCACAACTGTTTCCTACATTACCAACTGCTTATGTCATGCTGTTATAATATGTCAAAATGTATTATACTGCATCTCTGATAAATAGTCTCACCCAAAAAACATCAAAGCATCAGTTCATTGTATAAGTCATTACATGCAAAATGGTTAAGTATCATAATCAACCATATTTTCCAGAGTTCTAATTTCTATTAGAAATTTGTGTTCTGTAAATGTGTCCTGAATTCATAAAATGTTGTCAAGTGAATCTTATCTTATCTAATCTTACACTAATGGAGAGGAATCTTTAAACCAATCAACCAATGATAAACCAGTTTTCTAAAATACTGGCGAGGACGTCACAGTAGACACTTAGAAAAAGATTATTTTAGTGCTGCATTGTGTTTTGAAAGAGGATCTGTAACCTGACAGACAGGAAAGTCAGGAAGTGTAGAATAACAGCACTGTAATTACCCATAATGCACTGCATGTACAGTTCTGCCTAAGGAATGTTTCCCATGTTTACACTTTTAATTTAGTATTTTGTTTTCTTTGTGCTGTACAGTGCTGAAAACAGTCTTGTCTTTACTTTTCTGTATCACAAAGACATCATCTGTCAGCAAATTACATTACAATCATGTACAACTGAACCCCTGTCCAATCTTTTATAATCGATCCTCCACATACAGTAATGTGTAAGCTTGGACTTTGTTTTGATAAATGCAGTACTGTCATAAAATCCTAGCTGTAGTTTGATCAGATAATATGTACAGAGTACACGGTTATATTGACCAGATGACTAAGAAGTTTTACTGCCGTGATCATAAACAATGACACAAGCACTTATCATTCTGATGCCACTGACATGTTCCCTGATATAAGTGTTTTATTTTGAGAGATAGACTAAGATTTTGATCAAGTTACAGGCTTTTGTGGGTTATACATTATGTTGTGCTGTTTGTAATTATTGTTTTGAGAAATTTAAAACAGTTTTAAATGTTCAAAATGATTAAAATGAAATAATTTTTAATAGATTTATTAATATTTAACAGCATAATATTTAACAGATTTTTCCATTAGATGTACAGTATTGTTCCAGAGTTACATTACAGCTAAGTTTCACCTAAATAATTTATTTTAGAACTATTGTAAGAAGTGCAGAGACGTCGTGTAGAGTGTTGTTACTTTCAAAGAAACAGCAAAAACCCGACAATACCTGTTTCAGGTTGTACCTGTACACGCATTACACATTTCCTACACCTGAGATTCACACTGAGATTCAAGTTTTATTTACAATATATCTGCATTGTTCTTATATAAAGTCGTTAATAATAAATAAATTACTCACCTTTAGTCACCTGACCCTGTTGTTTTACATTAATACCTCATTTTCCTCTTTAAAGATTGTGTTTTAACTTTTCCAACACTTCCACAAAATGGAGTCGAGGCTGAAACACTTTCACTTTAGGAAAAAGGATTCATTACAGGTGATGAGTCATTCGGGAATCGGGAGTCGACTCTTTGAATCGGTTCATATTCACATTTCTGACTTCATTAGCTTTAATTCAGAGAATCTGTTTTTTTTAAACTGCTAATCTGACCTTTAATTTGAATTTATTAAAATAAACTGAAGATTTAAAATGGCTAAAACTCCACTGCCATGAAAAATGTCATCATTTCAGAAGTGTCAAATTACTATCCTGCATCAAGCACTGAAAACAAAGGTGATTTGAAATTACTGGAATTTTTGGTTAAAAAGATGTTCAACACATTATTAAAAAGTGTAAGGACTGCACTGAATCTTCAACATTGTGGAAGAAAAAACCATACAAATGGAGATCACTTAAATACTAGGTGAAGTTGCATGGTTAAAAATCTACAGTACAATAAAAACCTTAACCTTAATAGTGAAAGTAAGAGCATTTCCATATGCACAAAGTGCTTTCTTTGTAGTGTAATGCATGTTTATAGATAAACCAAAGTCAAAATTAAAGTGTCTTTTGTTGTTATTTCAACCATGCAGTAGTTATAGTATATAGTGAAATAAAAAAAAAAAAAACATTCCTCGAGGATCATGAACAACACAACTAATGGAGACTACACATATCTAAAATTATACCAAAAGTATCCCAAACTACATAAAGTGAGTGTGTCAGTGAGTACAATTAAAAAAGAGCAGAACTAAATATTCCAATATAAGAATGATAAATGGAATGAACGTAAACATTCCATGTTGTTGAATGTTATAATGCAAATCTATAAAACACAGTATTTTTAGTGTTTTAGCATCCAGTTCAATAATGTGCAAAAAAAGGAGAAACTATGAATAAATTGTGTGTGTGTGTGTGTGTGTGTGTGTGTGTGTGTGTGTGTGTGAGAGACTGTTCTTGCTATAGAGTGAAGTAGGCTGATTCTAGCTTGACAGGTGGCTAACAGATCCCAGGAAGTGAGGTTCTCAGTTTAGGATGTTTACTAAATAATTACTAGAAACTTGTAAGGTTTAGGACATGTTTCAACCCCCAATAAAACTGATAAATTTTAAAATGCATTTAAGAGGAATTATTGCTTGATGTATCCACCCCACCTCAATACGCTTACTGGTACATTTACTGAGAGCATACTAGTGGTCAAAATGTGTCATTAAAATTAAATGATGCTGCTGTCTTGACTTGTATAGTCAGGTTAGGTTAATCTCTTATGAGCCTTCATTGATAGTTGGTGAATTATAATGAATCAGGCATTTTAAAATGTGGCAGACACTTTAAGTTGTTCAGGTTCATTATGGACATTTTAAGCTTGTTTAATTTGATTATGGACACTTGTTTAATTTAATAATGGGCTGCTGAAGCAAGACCATTGTATTGGAACACCTGCAGCCCAATGAATCACACCCCTGATTTCCCCTTGTGGGTAAAATGGAGGCTAATTCAGTTGGTAACTCTTTCTTGCAGGCCTTGCTGTTCACCAAGCTGCATAAACCTGACACCTTTGTTAATCTAGGTTTTGTGTACCATTTTACATGAATTGTAAATTTTCTTGCTTTAATGAGAAAACGGACAAATTCTAGCTTCCCAAAATCACATTGTTTTTACTATATACAGGTCAGACATTACGTTAGAAATGAAGTAAAAAAATTTTAAAACATACCATTACAATACCATTTTTTAATGTTTTGGTGTATCCCCTTGAACCCGATAATTGGTCTCAATGTTTGTATCTGTTTTCTCCCATCATGTTAAAATATCTACTGACCATTTTAGGAAAAACCTGGAGTAGTGAGTTGGGTCTGAACTTTTGGCCAAAAAGCATTCTTGTTTTAGTGGTTCACTAGTGGCCAATTCATGTGTGAAAATGATTCCATTTTACAAATCCATAGATGTAATAACCTGGTCATTCAGTACATTTATGTCTGACTACATCAGCTCACTTCATCTTTTTGACATTCACATTGCTGAGCCTAAACCTGATCACCTGAACAGTGTTCATTATGCATGATGGGTGCATCGCTTCATGTGCTTCCCTTCTTACCTTGAAGTGTCCATTACTCTGAATTGAAACATCCCTCTTCTATTCCTGAGTGAAGTCAACACAGGCATGAATGTATTAATAGCTAAAACATTTTGGTGCATAAGATCATAAAACTATGGGTGTTTATTTACTTTTTGCATGTCTGTGTAGTTTAAAAAAATAATAATTCGGGCTCTGATAAGATAATTCAGGTTTAGTGAGTAAAACAATCATTTAATTTTCATTTAATCTCCACACATTTTTTAGAGGACTATTTTCTTTCAAATCTTTCTTTTACAAATCTTTCCCACTGTAACTCTAAAGAAGAAATTTTGGCATCATGCGCACATTTTCCACATATTAATGAATTTTAATCAAAAGCTTGATTTTACAGTCACACAATGTCGGACCTGTTTCATCCACAAGAGGGCGCTGGTGTGTCTGCAGTCCCGATGCGCGCGCCTGTTTTGTTGTAGGAAAAAAAAACACTCACTTGTAACGAGACAATAATGTTAATACTTTGTATACCGTTCAGAAGTGTTTTTGATGTGTTTGCTTATTTCAGATAATATATCTGTGTGAGTGTGTGTGCGCTTTTCCCCTGAGTTATGAGAAGCACTTCCCTGAGGGACTGTTTTCAGTGTGTACCTCTCTGCAGGGCGCAACTGCACATTTGCTGAGGGGTATGCAAGATCATGGGTTGCGCCCCCCCCCCCCCCCCCCCCCCCCCTCCCCATTTAATGTCATTTACATATAAAATAGCATCAGTCAATGTCCAAATCCTTAGAATGGCAAGCTGCAAAAATAACTTAGATTTTCAAATAACCTGCAATACTCTGACAAGGAAAAGTGCGTACAGTACGTATGCTCAGACCCTGAAGTGGTGCAGAGCACTTTTCCACATCAAGGTCATTTTTAAAAATGTGACCGTTGCCGTGGATTTTGCCGTATCTTCATCTTCACAACTGAGTAAACTAAATAGATGTTTCACAAACTTTGTTTCTTAAGGCTACAATAACTTATTCTGCATGTTTCTTAATACTGTGTAAGTCATAAAATCCTGTATGGCCTTTACCTACCTGTTTTCTTTACCTGCTCTGAACTCATTTTCTATCATTGCTTCATTGTCCTCCTCATCTTCATGGCTAAGTAAATGAACCAGATATTTCACAAAATATATACCTTAAATCATCCATCCCAATTTTTTTAATATTGTTTAAAGTAGTCATGATCAGATTAATAAAATTTTACTTGATTAATTTTTTTTATATATATATATAAGAGGTCACTGCACTATAAAAAACATTTTGTAATTCTGGTGCACAAAAAAATGTAACTTACTTTTAATAAGTGTACATCAGAAAACACATAAAAATGGTAAATGTATGTCATGAGCCCTTTAAGTCATAGTATCCTGTGTGGTAGCTTCTACCTGTTCTCTTCACCTGCTCTTGACTTGCTTTCTCTCTCTACTCTTCATCTTTTTCGTCTTTTTTATGTACAAAGCATTAAAATGATTGTATTTGCTAAACAGTGATGTAATTTCATTAGCACTGTTATTACAACAGAAACAGGGGGGAAAAAGCTCATGCGTTAATAAATTCAAACTGCATAATTTTTGGAAACTTTGTGGTTTTTCAAGCTGTTTTGAGAATCCTGTTTACAAAAAGCTTACAATAGGGTCTGGAGTACAGTATGAATGAACGTGTGGAGGGATCCATACGCCAGTCTCGTTCTGTTTACACAGCAGGGCTTTCCGGAAGAAAAAAAAATCGTGCATTTATTGCGCCTCTGGACTGAACATAATGAACTGAGAGGATAAGGCAAGAGCCCAATAACTTGGTTGTGCCTGGTGGTGAGAACCTCAGTTAACATTTTTAACAATAAGTTATTTTTTTTTTAACCAAACGCCTATTTTTTCAGGAATAATGATTTGATATTAACGGACGGTAACTATGCCCAGCCTCGTTGGCAATAACGTTAAATGTTGATGAACTTAAAGACTTACAGTAATACAAAATGATTGGTTTAAACAGTTTAAACAGTTTAATTACTTTGATATACTGGTCTATTAACACCTTTAAGAACAGATGCAGGAGGAGACAGGAAGATAGCAGCATAGACGATTTAACACCTTAATATCAGATCTATGAGGATTAGAGAAAGACTGAATAGAAAAGAGAGACAGGATGATGGAGAGGACTCCTACAGTCTTGTGCTCAGTGACTGGCTGCAGGTTTTCTGTGTTCTAGATGTTTCTGTGTTGTGTGATTTCTCCTGTCTTTTACTCCTCATGCTCACTGGAGTGTTTTGTGTTCTGTCGGTTGCCAGTAGTTGTATTTTTCCTCTTGTTGGTGTGTATAAGAGCAGACATTAGGGACAGGGTTACTGTTAGTGTTATTGTCTGTAGGGACGTGGTGTTTTATACTCGCTGTGTTTTCTGTGTGTGTGTTGTGTTTATCAGCGCTGTGTGCAGTGTTTCTATCTGTGTGTCAGTGTGTTCAGGACTGACCTTTTGTGAGTTCTGACTGCGGTGTCTCGTTGCTCTGGGGGTTGTGTAAAGATACTGTAACTATTGTCACCATCCTTACACTTCAAATTCATGTTTAATGTCCTCCTGGTTGTTTAAAATCATCACGCTGGAGCTCTTACACCTGAGCAGGATAGCTCTCATAGTGCTGATGAACTTCCCGAAGCGAGCCAGCTCCCTAATGATCTGTTCATCCTTAATGAACGGGGCACGTTAGAGATCAGCACTCGTGTTGCAGGGGCAGATAGAGGGGGAATTTGGACCATGACACCTTTCACTTTTTTTAAATTATCCTGCTTATGTGGTTTTTCTTGATCAGGAAAACCACCACTGCTTTGTTCATCCAGGAGACAGAGTAGATATTTTCGTATCCTATCTGCTCTCCCACCACTAGCAGCACCTCCTCCACCTGTACTCCGTCCTCCCACACACACCTGACACTATGCTGGAGGGACAGAGTCTGCTCACTCTCTCTCACTCTAAACTTTTAACTTTTTAGTAATAATATTAATTGATAAAAAATAAAGTGGGGTATAAACAAACAGTCTTCCGAGCATGTGTAGGATGTTATAGATGGATGGCACTAATTAGAGAATGTCTACAAATTAATATCCAAAGCATCAGCATGGGACATTGTTACAGCCGCCATCAACAAGTGCAGAAAACAAAATGTTTTGAGAACTTTTCCTCATGTAGGTAGAGCTTTTACTAAAAGACATGT
Organism: Clarias magur; assembly: GCA_013621035.1. Taxonomy (NCBI): domain Eukaryota; kingdom Metazoa; phylum Chordata; class Actinopteri; order Siluriformes; family Clariidae; genus Clarias; species Clarias magur. Next base: position 91,670 of record QNUK01000973.1, read on the forward strand.
TGTTGCCAAAACAAAGCGGCTTATCACACAGAGAACTCCATACTCATGATGAAGCATGGTGGTGGGAACATCATGCTACGGTGCTGCTTCTCTTCAGCTGGGACTGGAGCTCTAGTCAAGATAGAGAGAAGGATGGAGATCTCCAAGTACAAATCTATTTTGACAGAAAAGCTGAAAATGAAAAAAAAGTGTCATTTTCCAGGATGATAACGATTCAAAGAATAAATCCAAGTCTATTTAGGAATGGCTCAGAATAAAATTCATGACATTTAGGAATATGGTAGTTCACTCAGAGTCCAGATCTAAATATAAATAAAAACAATGTGAATGACTTGAAGATCCCTGTGCACTAGAGATCCCCTTAGAGATTGATGTACAGACCTGGAGCATTTGTACAAGAGATAGTGTAGGAAAAATTCCACCCTTTGGCTCATTCCACCCCAGGGAGGCCATTAGCTCCAGTTTAACACACGTTTGTAAATCTTACCTCCATCAGCAGAGACAGGAAGCCGGTTATGAACATCATGCCATCAAGGAGTATTGGACATGATTAGTCTAAAAGAGCTGTGATGTTTATTTAGTGTCATTGCTAACTGACTTCATTCATAATGATCCCTGAGTCACTCTGACTGATTTTTGTATTTCACTTATCACTTTATACAGCATTAAAAATTAAAGTATTGATTCAGCATTGGTAATCCATGTTCATATTCCAGAGATGATGGAGATGAACACAAGGGTGAAAGAAAGCAAGAAAAAGAGCAGACTGGAGCTGTTACATCATGGTAAGAACTACTGCAGTTTTCATGATGATTGTGTTGGTTTAAGTTGATTTAATTAAGAATGTTGGGTTCAGAATGATCTCATTACTACTCAGATTGTAGTAATCCTGACTATAGCACAGTTTATTTATACTTAGTATTTCTGTAAATATTAAAAGTCACCAAAAATCTAAGTTTAATAAACCCATGTCTAGACATTTTAAGCTTGTTCTATGAGAACATGAGAATTGAGTCAAAGAAAATTTCTAGAAATAGGTTTAATAATCTCGTTTGGTTTATTGTTATTTGGTCTTACAGTAAAAATACTATATCAAGATATTACATGCATGCATACATAAATGTGATTACAGAGAACTATAATATGTATATAAGAGGAATATGTTTATGTTAGAAATTTAGAAGAAAACAACAAACACCATTTATCAGAAATGTCTCTTATATTCTGTCTATGACAGAGATCCACACTGATGCTGGGGACGTGCATCGTCCCGTCCTCCCCCTCGTCCAAGAAACACAAACACACAATCAGGTACAGTAGCAGTGTGTTTCCTTGCTTGACTCTTGAGTGATAACACTCACACACACACGACTGTTGTGTTTATTTAGTTTACATGGTTAATATTTCCTGTCTTTATTCGTAGCTGGGAGCGGACGTGTCTCCTGTTCAGCCAGCTGAGTGGGGAGCTGTTACAGAACGAGCTCAGCTTGGAGGGTTTGTAGAGCTTTGGAGATCACAACTCTTCCGTCAAAACACTCTTCTGGAGGGAACGACGTCAGACATGAGGACTTATTATTTTAAAATTAAATACATCCATTCTGCTTAAGCTTTATGTGTCACGGACTACCGGAGGATACACAGAAAAGCCTTAGCAGTTAGCCCGTGTAAAGTGGATGGTAAACCCAGACGCGGAAGCAGCGCGAGTAGGCAGGATAACCACGCGTTTAGTTTAAGAACTCTCTTACACGAAGAGCAAGGATCTATACAAATAAACCCGCATTCTAGCAACACACACTCAACCAAAGAAGCAACCCGAATAGGTTAGTACTCACAGAATAGTCGGCTTAGCGTCAGCGAAGGCATGGGTGAACTCAATGACTGAGCGATGTGAAGCTTGTTTCCTTTTATGCTTCCTGAAAGCGCGACCGTCTTACTTCCGGGTCCTCGTGCCGGTCGCGCATGACAGTACCCCCCCTGTCAAGGACCGACTCTTAACGGTCCTGGGGTGGAGGATACCCGATGATGGTAGTCCCATATGAGCTCAGGGTCAAGGATGAACCGGGCCGGAATCCAAGACCGTTCATCGGGGCCATAGCCCTCCCAGTCAACCTGGTACTGCATACCTCTGTCCCGAGTATGTGAGTCAAGGATCCGGCGTACAGTATAAGCGGCGTGGTGTAGCGTTGGTTGGCACGATGGATACGGTGTTGGCTTGACTCCACAGCCGTCGACACCTCTGGACCAACTGTTGGGCCGACGGTACATCGACCTCCGGTTCTTGGTGTTCAAACATGTGAGGCTGGAAACTGTGGCATATCTCAAATGGGCTTAGGTTGGTGGTGGAGGAGACGTGGAGATTATGTAAAAGTTCTGCCCAAATGAGATAGCGGGCCCAGGAGCGCTGACGATCGGCGACGAAGCATCTCAGAGAACCGATCTACGATGGTCAGAATGGTGTTTTTTCTCTCGGCGACCGGCAGGCCTGTGATGAACTCGAGGGCAATGTGCGTCCAGGGCCGACGGGGGACCGGGAGTGGTTGGAGCTCCCCGGCTGTTGGTTGGTTGGTGTTCTTCGCCCTGGCGCACACTGGACACGCCTGGGCGAACTCTTTGATGTCTTTGGTCATCGTGGGCCACCAAAAAGCACGTTGTATGAATGTCTGAGTGCGCCCCGTGGCCGGAGAATGGAGTGGAGTGGCCCCATTGGAGGACCTCGGAACGTAGAGTCGTCCAGGCGGCACACCTGCCGGTTTGGTCTCGGTGGCCTGTGCCTGGAGAACCCTCGCCTCCAAATCCCAACGGAGTGGTGCAATGATTTTGGATGGTGGGAGAACAGGTGCGGGGACCGGTCTTCCTCATGTTGTTGGGAGAGGGCGTCAGCCTTGGTGTTCTTCGACCCCGGGCGGTAAGACAGATGGAAATTATACTGTTCAAAGAACAGTGTCCACCGTGCCTGTCTTGGATTGAGTTGTTTCAAACTTCGGATAGTGATGAGATTTTGTTGATCGGTCCAGACGAACGGCCCACGTCCGAAGCGTCCATCTCCACAACGAACGGTGAAATGCAGAGATGGCAGCAGAGTTAAGGTGAAAGTGATGAGAAAATGGTCGGGTCAGGGCGGTTAAGGGAGCTGCAACTGTACTGTAGTCCCGGATAAAGCGACGATAGAAATTCGCAAACCCGAGAAACCTTTGAAGTTGCTTAAGTTTCTTGGGTAGGGGCCAATGACGCACAACTTCTAGCTTCTGCGGGTCCATGGCCACACCCTGGGGCGAGATGACAAAACCCAGGAACGTGGTGTTGCGCTTGTGAAAAGCGTACTTCTCCAACTTACAGTACAGTTGATGGGTGGTACGCTCTGACATGCTGGATGTGTTAATTGAAGGAGCAGGAGTAGATGAGAATATCGTCCAGGTAGACAAAGACCCATCTACCTAGCATGTCTCTCAGGATGTCATTAATGAATTGTTGAAAAACTGCAGGTGTTTTGCAAAGTCCAAATGGGATGACCAGGCTCTCATAATCTCCAGTGGGTGTGATGAAGGCCATCTTCCACTCATCACCCTCTCTGATGCGCACCAAATTGTAGGCACTCTGGAGCTCCAACTTTGTGAAAATGGTGGCACCAGAGAGGCCGTCCAGGGCAGGGTTGGTAAGAGGCAGTGGGTGACGATTCTTGACATTGATGTTGTTAAGCCCCAGATAGTCGACACAGGGGCATAAATCACCATCCCCCTTTTTCACGAAGAAAAAGGGGGGGGGGTGGATGGGGGTCTGATGGAACCCGGCTGAAGATCGATCGCCAGGTCTTAGGGGCAATGAGGAGGCAGGTGGGTGGCGCGTCGCTTACAGAACACTTCTGCCAGGTCCCGATAGGTGGCCGCGATGGCGTTGGTGTTGAATCGGTAGCCTCGGACTCGTTAGAACACGTCCCAGCCGGAGCCCGTGGGCAAAGTTCAGTACAAGCCAGCCCTCATTGAAGGATCTGATTCTGTGTCCAGGAGATGAGCGGGACGTGCTGAAGGAGCCAAGTGTGTCCATGGATGATGGGAGGGGAGGATATGTAGGTGATGTACTGCTCCTGGTGTTTATTGATCATGACGGTGATCGATTGGGTCTGGGAGGTGATGGGACTGGAGGAGAGGGGCCGACCATCTACAGAGGTGATCCGAACCGGCTGGGATAACACCTCGACTTTCACCCCTAGTTCCTTGGCGTAAGAAGAGTCAATGAAGTTCTGCAGCACCAGAATCAATGAATGCGGCACTTCTGACCCGTATGTGGCCAAACTGGAGGTGTACCTGAACTATGAGGCGAGAGACTCTGGGTGTGGTGGCGGAGAGATGGAGGGAGCCCGGTGAACTGTTCCCAGTGTCCACCGGGCATGGGCGTTTCCTGGGCGAAGTGGACATATGGCTCTATGGTGTGCTGCCGACCCACAATAGGCACACAGTCCCTCCCTGAAGCATCGTTCTCGCTCTGCAGCATTCAAGGAGGCGCGTCCTAATTGCATGGGCTCCCTGGCTCCTGTGTCAACCATGGTGGGAGGTGGAGATCCGACCGTGGTGGTGGTGTTGAAAGCTGGTGGTCGGGGTGTGGGGTGAGAGGAATAAGGTGTGATGGGCGGCAGGGTCCGGGGGGCTGGCCTCGGACGAGAGAGCAGGCGCTGGTCAATCTGGAGGGCGAGTTGGATTAGTCCCTCCAGTTTGGTCGGAAGCTCCCGTCCGGCGAGTTCGTCCTTAATATGTGAAGCCAGTCCCTCATAGTAGGCCGGCCAGAGGGCGGCGTGTCCCCTGGTGGTCTGTACGGCGAGAGTATGGAAATCTGCTGTATATTGGCTCACGGATGACCCTCCCTGCCGCAGATGATACAATTTTATGTCAGTCTCCACCTCAACAACAGGATGTTCAAAGGTTAGCTTTAGTTGATAGGTGAATTCTCCATATGAATAAGCAGTGTCTGAATCAGATCGAAGAACCGCCATGAACCTCGCGGCGCAATGCCGTGACGTCTTCGAGGTCCTTTCGGAGAGACGTGACTAAACTGCGAAGCTTATTGATTCGTTTGGCATGCTGGGCAACCACACCACAAAGGCAAGCAAACTCCGCTGGGTTTACTGCTTGAGGTTCAGTCATTCTGTCACGGACTACCGAAGGATACACAGAAAAGCCTTAGCAGTTAGCCCGTGTAGCGTGGATGGTAAACCCAAATGCGGAAGCAGCGCGAGTAGGAGGGATAATCACGCGTTTAGTTTAAGAACTCTTACGCGAAGAGCAAAGATCTACACAAATAAACCCGCATTCTAGCAACACACACACAACCAAAGAAACAACCCGAATCGGTGAGTACTCACAGAATAGTCGGCTTAGTGTCAGCGAAGGCATGGGCGAACTCAATGACTGAGCGACGTAAAGCGCCATCTTGTTTCCTTTTATGCTTCCTGAAAGCGCGACCGTCTTACTTCCAGGTCCACCTACATTACCTACATGTGACAATGCGCACCATAAAATTTGAACCTTTGCAACAAAAACAAGCATATGTGATTATTTTTTTTAGTGGTGATCTGCAGAAATTTTTAAAGCAGCAGATTCTTTGAGAGTTCACAATGTCTCCTGTGTTCAAATTGAGGTAGCAGGAACAGTGAGGTATCCAGGTGTGTGCGCCCTCTAGTGTTAACCAATGCAAGTTCTAGAAGTTACAGATTAATTGATTTGTTATTGTGACATTTTTTTTCTACATTTGTGGATAATTTTAGTAAGGCAACGGTGTTTACCACTGAGTCACTATGTCCCCTAAAATAAGTTCAATCAATTAAAATAATTCATTAGTAACTTCAGGTGAATTTAATTGTTAATTTAATTAATGTTTAATTATTAATCCATTAAGCTCCACTGAAGATTTAGACTTAAAGCTGATTAAAGCTTTAAAACAAACATAGAAGACAGAGAGAAGTGTCCGAGATGGGACTGGCCATGGAGTCCACCTGAGTCAGTCTGTACACACTGCCTTCCATCATCTGCTCTCACACACATCAGCTCATTTACTGTGTGTGTTTCTCACACACTCCACACACAGCTCTGATCTGAAAGGCTATACACTGTAGTGCAGAGAGGTACACACTGAAAACAGTCCCTCAGGGAAGTGCTTCTCATAACTCAGGGGAAAAGTGCACACACACTCACAAAGATATATTATCTGAAATAAGCAAACACATCAAAAACACTTCTGAACGGTGTACAAAGTATTAACATTATTGTCTCGTTACAAATTAGTGTTTTTTTTTCTACAACAGAACAGGTGCGCGCATCACCAGTGTCCTCTTGTGGATTAAACAGGTCCGACATTGTGTGACTGTAAAATCAAGCAACTGATTAAAACTCATTCATATGTGGAAAATCTGCACATGATTCCAAAGCTTTTTATTTCGGGTTACAATGGGAAATATTTGTGAATTAAATAGGCAAAAATGTGGGGAGATTAATAAGAATGAAATTATTATTTTACTCACTGAGTCTGAATTATCTTGGTGTAACTACCCAGACATGCAAAAAGCAAATAAATATTTAAACAAACACCCATAGCATTGTAATCAAATGCACCATTTTGTAAACTTAATACATTAATGCTTTGTTTACTTTACAATTAATAACTTGCCTTAGTGCAGGAGAAAATGATTTTTAAAAATGTAGGTTGGGCTGTGAGCCTGTGACACTGACTAAACTAACAAGTATGTTGAAAAAATTAATAAAAACAAAGACACTAATATTTAAAATGACAAATCCGTTTAATAAAATTGTAAGCAATATACTGCGTCTTAGCCATTTTTTCCTTGTGCAGTTAGACATAGAGTCCACAAGAGAGCAGACAAGCAGCGTGTATAATCATGGTTCCCTGCAAGATTTGGAACACGTCCAAAATGGCGGCAAGAATTCCACAGACTCTCTGGACGTTTTTCTTAAAATACAAGTTTGCGAATTGTAACGAAGCCAGTGGACTCATCTACAGACAGCAGGAAGGACAAATGTATTTAATACCCACTGTACCAAATTGTGAACTTTTGTTTTGCGCAGTATTACACTAGCTAGTGCAGTCAAGTCATATTTTATATTGGAGCAGAAAACATTATAATAAACATCTTCACAAATCTTAATCTATCATTTTGGATGAAATGTGCCTGTGTTTTTATCAGCCTCCTCATTGTGCTTCCTCACTGCAGTCCTGTATCATCCAGCTGTGTAGTGATGTTCAGTATTTAATCAGCTATATCTTCACTGTTTGTGTGGAAGTTCTGCACATAGTGAATTATCTGTTACCTGTTTTCACTCCACATGTCATTCTGATACACTGGCTTCCCACAGATTGCTCAAATATTCATTTAGATCTTTTTAGTTCCTGTGGAAGAGAACACTAATTACCCTAATCTGCATGTCTTTGGACTGTGGGAGCTTGGACCCACCAAGCACGGGGAGAACATGCAAACTCCATGCACACAGAGGCGGGAATCGAGCCTGAAGGTGCCACCACCTACACCACCATGTTAACCTGGGCTTTTTTATTTTAAATTTAAATACGTTCATTCTGCTTAAGCTTCAAGGAGAGTAATGAAGTGATAAAATGTACTTTCTTTTTTATTTACATTTAATGAGTGTGTGTGAGTGTGTGTGAGTGTGTGTGTGTGTGTGTGTGTGTGTGTGTGTGTGTGTGTGTGTGTGTGAGTGTGTGTTGTACAGTCACCTGAGCTCTGAGATCTGTTGTTTCATCAGCTGACTGATTACATACTGATTACACACTGCAGACAGGCTACTGTAAGTCTGAGTCACCTGATCAAACCAAACACACCATTCAATCACTGTGTGTGACTCAATAATCCCCTGAGGTCCATACAGTAATATAGTGTGCACATGATGCCAAAACCTCTTATTTAGAGTTACAATGGGAAAGATTTGTGAGTTAAATAGGAAAGAATTGTGTGGAGATTAATAAAAATGTAATTATTATTTTACTCACTGAGTCTGAACTATCCTGGTTTAACTACACAACCATGCAAAAAGTTTATAAATATATAAACAAACACTCATCGCGTTAAAATTAAATGTACCATTTTTTAAAACTATTAATACATTAATGCTTTGTTTACTTTACAATTAATAACTTGGTGTGTAGAATGGTGAAAACGTTTGTAGGTGGGGCTGTGAGCCTCTGACACCCTTGCTGAAAAATCCATCATAGGACAGCATGATTTATATGCTAGGCCACCAGTAAAGTTTTGGTAGTTACAATTGGTTTCAATTTTAGCTCAATATCTTGTATTTTAATAGCTATTACTGAAAATAATGTGTGATGTAAATACATGGACAGCAGTGTTATCTTATGTGTTAAATGCATTTACATACAAGAGACAAAAATAATCTAGTTACCAAAAACATGTAAATACATTATTTTACATTTATTAAATATCTGTGGGTTGTCTAAAAACACAACACAAACCTTTTACATAAATGCACTGGAAATAAATGCATATTCTAAAAAAAAAAAAAATCAATGGAAATCACTTAAAACTGAAAAAAAAAAACATCATAGACCATCATAACTGGTCACCAGCTTGACCAGCAATTATACCAGCAGGATTACCAGCATACCAGCACCAGTATCATGGGGTCAGCTGTTTTGGCGGTGGGTCCACTTGCATTTTTATGGTAACCATGAAAATAACTTAAAATGCTCCATCATTTTTAACCAGACACATAAGTGTAATGCCTCATTTTATGTCTTTATTTGTTAATGTACACTCACATTTCAATAAAACATTGTGCTTTTGTAAAATTAAGAAAATAAATATGGTGCGCTTTCTGCCCTCTCAGTCTCCCTGAAAATCTTTTTGAAATGCGTCACTGAAATGAACTGAAACTCAATGAATAATGCACACATATATCCAAATATCTATATATCTATACATATATCTATAGAAAACTTAAAGTGTCTACTTTTAAATGTAGCAATCTTAATCAAAAATAAATATTCTCAGTTTATATAATCCATATGAATCTAAGGAGAGATACAGTCTTTCTGCCACACTTCATTCACTGATAATGACCTGAGACAGGACATGCCCACACGCTGTTCACAGGGAAACAGTCAGGATAATCTACATACAAGGCCACGCCCCCAAGTAGATCCGATAATTTTCCTGCAGCATGTAGGATGTTGTTGGGCACTGTACAGGTTTCTGAAGCTCTGCAGAATGTTCTGGATAGTGGGAGGAGTTTAGATTTACCTCAGAACAACACTGAGACTCCAACAGAGAATGAAAGGAGGAGAATCCAGCAAGCTGTTACTATGGGTAAGTTTTTAAATCTTATATAATCCTTATTCTGATAATATAAAACGAATATTTTATTTTTCCTCATTTTCTCACAAGCTTTTGCCAGTTTATGTGAAACATTTTGTTAGTTTGCTAAATCATGCTAACATACTGCCTTATGTAGCTTAGCACAAACAGGTTAGCTCACGGTGGTTAAGCTAATGCCTTACAGTATGTAGATTGCAGATGGTTGTCAGTATCAGCTGTGGTGTACAGTAAATGTTTATAATATATTCACCCCTTTTTGGATAGCTTCATGTTATGGAAGCTATTTGGTTCAGTTTTTGGTTAGCTTATGACACTGCTATCCATTATGTTATTTAGCACAAACACTTTAGCTCCCGGTGCCTAAAATACTGCCTTATTTAGCATACAGATGTTTGTGATATTAAGGTGTAAATGTAAATCGTAATGCAAAAAGTATAAATCGTTGTATAACATTGCAAACGTTTGTTGCTTTATGCATGATCAATAGTTATTGATGATTATTGACAGTAATTTTATTATCATCATGCTTATGTTTCTTTTTCCTTTTTTTATAAACAGTTGTGACTATGAAAATGATCAGCCACCTGTCATGGGACCTTCGACCAAGACTGAGGTCTGGATTCGGGATGGATCTCTTGTATTTTTTTAAGCGGTTGGCCACACGATAAGGCTTCATCTGTGACTGCATACAACCAGCACATGGACTGACCTCAGATGCCAGGAATGTTACCATTGCTGGTCACAGGGTCTGTGTGAACTGCAAATCAGTTTATGGTAAGCAGCCATAAACACCATGGAAATGCCAGGTATGCAGTGTTCACTTGTGTCTTGAGTTAAACAAGAACTGCTTTTCGAGAGAGGCACAAAGATGTATGACTGTGTATAGGGTGTAAAAGTGGGCTCCCTTTCTTCATAGTGCACTGTTCCTGTCCCCACTGTTTTACCCTGAATGTCTGTTTGCATGGTCATATTTACAGTATGCCATAAATGTGTCTTGTGTGTCCATCTTCCCTCAATCTTGGACATTTACTTTGCACTAGAGGTGACAAAAATCTGACGCATCTGTTTTTAATTTTTAACATTAATTTAATAACAAACATTTATATATGAAATAAACTTTTTGGGAAGAAAATGTTTACTGTTTGTGTACATATTTTTCTGGGTTGCTACAATATAATTTAATTCACAAAAACACTTGCAAAGAAAAAAAAAGTGAACCTAAGGGTTTTAACAGATCTTTCATACATGAAGGTTTAGTGACAGAGGAACCAAGTCTAAACAATCAAGAACTTCTACTTTTACATTTTTGTTGATATAAAATTATTAATAGAATTATTGCTCACAACATCTACTAACAAAACATAAAAGAAATTTCATACGTGCAAGTCTAATCATTCAACAGTATCAACTTCTAATGGAACTTCTAATGTTGTTAGATTCTTTACAAAAATAATTTGTGTAACTAAAACTCCAGTCTAATTACTTTTAATAAGTGAAAAAATATTGTAATGGAAGACAGAACTTAGAAGAAAAAGAAGAAGAACAATAACTTTAATCTCAGATGTTTTTGTAAGAGTTTTCTGAAAAGTTTCTAAAATTACATTATATTTACACCTAGCAATGACAGCTAACCGAACTTGCAAGCGTGAAGGTTTACTGACAGAAAAAAAAGACTAAATCTTCAAAAACAACCCAAGAACATTTACTGATCTGTTTACTTCAGTTTTTGATAAGATTTTAAAGAAAATACTTTGTGTAACTCACATTACCGGTTATTTACACTTAGCATTGAGAGCTAACTCAACTTATATGTTAGGGTCTAGTGAAACATCAAATTAAAACTGTAAGGTATTCCTATCCCTGTGTGAATGTTTCCCTACCTAGATATTAATACAACCCCATGCATGGACATAAACAAATATGCACACACACACACACACACACACACACACACACACTTGGCGTAAACATTGCCTAAACAATGCTATTAAACATTAGCCTCATCTCCCCATGAAAAAATATCTGGTTAAACTTTTATTACATCCTAATCTGATAATGGATGTTAACTAACACCCCTATGCCATTACAACGCTGCTATGACAAACAGAAAAAAATTTATTCGTTTCAAGAAAGGTACCAGGTTTTTAACACATGGTCCTCGTATATATAAGTACTGTATATGTAAAACCAGCTAGACTTTTACCTGACCTGTTGTATCAGTTAAGCATGCCATTCCTGACAAAATGATCATGGCACAAAGTGCACTGATAATTCACGGCTAAGCTTTTGTTTCTTCCATTATTGCTAATCATTACACACACGGTCACCTCAGCTCTAGTGTTAGAGAACTTTTTCTCTAAAAACAAAATAGGCACAGTCCTACCTAAAAATGTGGATAAAACAACAAATTTAGATGAACACTGAAAAAAATAAATGCCTTTTGTAACTAAGCAGAAGAGGTGGAGGCGGAGTTTTCTCACGCGCAGATCCGGCCAATCACAATGCCCGAGAGAAAACCTGTGTGATTCCCTGTTCTCCACGTGAACAGGGAATCACACGTGAACTCCACGTGCATTCTGTACCAGACGAGAACTCGTTCATGCGCTACACGCGTTTAATATCTGACAAGCTCACGCGATAAAACCGTTTACATGCAGACTTTGCTTTTGTCTCCCATATTATTAGGGCCCAATGTCATGCACACTCGTAACACGACCGGCACTAGGACCCGGAAGTAGGACGGTCGTGAACCAGGAAGCATAAAAGGAGACAAAATGGCGCTTCACATTGCTCAGTCATTGAGTTCGCCCATGCCTTGTCTGACGTTTCGCCGACTATTCTGTGAGTACTCACCTATTTGGGTTGCTTCTTTGATTGAGTGTGTGTTGCTAGAATGCGGATTTATTTGTGTAGATCCTAGCTCTTCGTGTAAGAGAGTTCTTAGATAAATTGCGTGGTTATCCTGCCTACTCGCGTTGCTTCCGCGTTTGGGTTTACCATCCACGCTACACGGGCTAACTGCTAAGGCTTCTGTGCTTACCCTATGATAGCTTGTGACAGAATGACTGAGCCAAAAGCAGTAAACCCAGCGGAGTTTGCTCGCCTCTGTGATGTGGTTGACCAGCATGCCAAGCTGATCAATAAGCTCCGTGGAGAAGTCGTGTCTCTCCAAAAGGACCTCCAAGACGTCACGGCTTTGCGCCGCGAGGTGGCGGAGCTACGGCAGGAGAACGCGACCCTCCGTGGGGCGGCTGCTCAGTCGGCTGTTGCCACGCCCGTCGCAGCGGCTGCGGCGCCGTTCCCCTCCCCTTCTGATGTTTTCATAGCCCTGCCGGATAAATGGGATGGTACTGATGGGAAGTGCAGTGTCTTTCTAACTGCATTGGATCTTGTGTTTGAGTTCAATTCCACCAGGTACTCCACAGACCGACTGCGCGTTGCGCTTCTCGTCTCGTTGCTATCCGGGCAGGCAGCTGAGTGGGCCACGGCGGTTCTCAGATTAGACTCGGACACGGCCGAGTTCACCCGCCAAATATAATTGACTTTCGAACATCCTGCTGCTGAGGTGGAGACCGACAGCAAACTGTACCATCTGCGGCAGGGTGGGTCGTCCGTGAGCCGCTACACCGCGGATTTCCGTACCCTTGCTGTGCAGACTACCTGGGGGGACGCCGCCCTCCGAACGGCCTACTACGAGGGACTGGCTTCACGCATCAAGGATGAGCTCGCCGGACGAGAGCTTCCGACCACGCTGGAGGGATTGATTCAACTCGCTCTCCGGATTGACCAGCGCCTGCTCTCTCGTCCGAGGCCAGTTCCCCGCACCCTGCCGCCCATCATGCCATCCTTCTCACACTCCACACCTCAACCACCAGCTTTCATGACCACCGCTATAACACCCGCCGGATCTCCACCTCCCGCCGTGGTTGACACAGGAGCTGGGGAACCCATGCAATTAGGACGCGCCTCCTTGAACCCTGCAGAGCGCGAACGACGTTTCAGGGAGGGACTCTGCGCCTATTGTGGGTCGGCGGCGCACCATAGAGCCATCTGCCCTCTACGCCCGGGAAACGGCCAGGCCCGGTGAACCAGGGGTGCAGTTCACCGGGTCCCCTTCATCTCGCCGCCACCACGCCCAGCGTCTCGCGTCTCTTGGTTCAGGTACACCTCCAATTTGGCCACAAACAAGTCCAAAGTTCCACGTTCATCGATTCTGGTGCCGCCGGAAACTTTATTGACTCCTCCTATGCCAAAAAGTTGGGGGTGGAAACTGAAGCATTATCCCAGCCTGTTCGAGTAACATCCATCGATGGCCAGCCTCTTTCCTCCAGCCCTATCACCACCCAGACTCAACCCATCACCCTCATTATTGATCAACACCAAGAATTAATCCGCTTCCACCTCACCTCCATCTCCTCACCACCCATCATCCTCGGATATCCCTGGCTACTTCACCATGACCCTCTCATCTCCTGGTCTCAAAACCGGATCTTACAATGGGGGCCAACCTGCCTCGAACTCTGCCTACGGGCGCCGGCTGGGACGTGCTCTAGGGAGTCCGAGGCCCCTGATGTCGACACCAACGCCATCCCCACTGCATATCGGGACCTGGCTGAAGTCTTTTGTAAGAAACGTCCCAACCACCTTCCTCCTCATCGCCCCTACGACCTGGCTATTGAACTCCAGCCAGGCTCCATTCCACCCCGCGGCCGTCTATATTCTCTCTCCACCACCGAGACGCGGGCGATGGAGGAGTATGTGTCATCCGCTCTCCGCCAAGGTACCATCCGACCCTCCTCCTCGCCCGCTGCCGCGGGATTTTTCTTCGTAAAGAAAAATTCGGGCGACTTACGCCCTTGTGTCGACTATCGGGGGCTAAACAATATCACCATAAAAAACAGACACCCGCTGCCTCTTACCAACTCAGCCCTGGACGCCCTCTCTGGTGCCACCATTTTCACAAAGTTGGACCTCCGGAGCGCCTACAACTTGGTGCGTATCAGGGAGGGCGATGAGTGGAAGACAGCGTTTATCACCCCGACTGGACATTACGAAAGCCTGGTCATCCCTTTTGGACTCTGTAACGCTCCAGCAGCTTTCCAGCACTTCATTAACGATGTTCTCAGGGACATGTTGGGCCAATGGGTATTCGTCTACCTAGACGATATCCTGATTTACTCCCGCACTGCCGAAGAACACACCCAACACGTCAGGGCGGTCCTCAAGAGATTGCTCGCCCACCGACTGTACTGTAAGTTGGAGAAGTACGCTTTTCACAAGCGCTCCACCACGTTCCTGGGCTTTGTCATCTCGCCCCAGGGTGTGGCCATGGACCCACAGAAACTGGAGGTTGTATGTCATTGGCCCCTACCCAAGACTCTCAAACAACTTCAACGGTTTCTTGGGTTTGCGAACTTCTATCGTCGCTTTATCCGGGACTACAGTACAGTCGCAGCACCTTTAACCGCACTGACTCGCCCATCATCTCATCACTTTCAACTCAACTCCACTGCCATCACCGCATTCCATGAACTTTGCCATCGATTCACCACCGCTCCAATTCTCCTCCATCCAGATGCTAACCAACAGTTCGTTGTGGAGGTGGATGCCTCAGATGTGGGCGCTGGGGCTGTTCTGTCCCAACGGGGTCCAGACCAGAAACTACACCCTTGTAGTTTCTTCTCCAAAAAATTTGACCCCACTCAGCAGCGATACGGGGTAGGGGACCGCGAACTGCTGGCCATAAAGTGGGCATTGGAAGAATGGCGACACTGGCTCCAGGGCGCCAGAGAACCATTTATCGTCTGGACCGACCACCAAAACCTCATCACCATCAGGAATTTGAAACAACTCAACCCAAGGCAGGCGCGGTGGGCTCTGTTCTTCGAGCACTATGATTTCCATCTATCATACCGTCCGGGGTCAAAAAACATCAAAGCCAACGCTCTCTCTCGACAACATGAGGAGGATGTCCCCCGGGCGGACCCCGCGCGTGTCCTGACATCTTCTAAGATCATCGCCCCACTCCGTTGGGAACTGGAGACGAGGGTTCGCCAGGCACAGACCACGGAAACCGAACCGGCAGGTGTGCCGCCTGGACGACTCTATGTACCCGGGAACATCAAGGCCGACGTCATCCAGTGGGGCCATTCCTTGCCGCTGTCGGGGCACCCAGGCACGCAGCGCACCCTTAAATACATTCAGCGCGCTTTCTGGTGGCCCTCAATGGCCAAGGACATCGAGGAGTTCGTCCAGGCGTGCCCAGTGTGCGCCAGGGCCAAGACCTCCAACCAACCAACACCAGGGGAACTCCAGCCACTCCCAGTTCCCCGTCGACCCTGGACGCACATTGCCATTGATTTCATCACGGGCCTGCCGGTCTCCGAGGGAAAGAATGTCATCATGACCATAGTGGATCGGTTTTCCAAAGCTGTGCACCTGGTGGCCCTCACCGGACTCCCGTCAGCTAAAAGGACATCCGAGCTGATATTAGAGCACGTAGTCCGTCTGCATGGGTTCCCAAAGGACATCGTCTCGGACAGGGGGCCCCAGTTCACTGCACGGTTCTGGAAGGCCTTCTGCCGTCTGATCAATTCTACCTGCAGTCTCTCCTCGGGCTACCATCCCCAAACTAATGGTCAGACGGAACGGGCCAACCAACAACTGGAGCGCTACCTGAGATGTTTCATTGCTGACCGCCAGCGCTCCTGGGCCCGCTACCTCATTTGGGCGGAACTATCACACAACCTCCACGTCTCCTCCGCCACGAAGTTGAGCCTATTTGAGGTATGCCAGGGTTTCTAACCTCCGATGTTCGAACATCAAGAACCGGAGGTTGAAGTACCCTCGGCCCAACAGTTGGTCCGAAGGTGTCGACGGTCCTGGATTCAAGCCAAGGAGGCCATCCAGCGCGCCAACATCCGCTACACCTTACAACATCGCCGTCGACACCCTCCGGGACGATTGTACCACGCAGGTGACAAGGTATGGCTGTCCACACAAAACCTACACCTCTACACGGAATCCAAAAAACTCTCACCCAGATTCATCGGCCCGTATCGTATCACCCTCCGTGTCAATCCTGTCACCTACCGGCTCCAGCTGCCTGCGGCGCTCCGGATCCACCCGGTATTCCACATCTCACAACTCAAACCCTTCACGACGTCACCCATGGTTCCACCCACCCACCCTGCTCCTCTTCCCCGTATCATTGAGAGTGGTCCAACCTACACCATTCGCCGGATCCTTGATTCACGTCCTCGGGGCAGAGGGCTCCAGTACCTAGTCGATTGGGAAGGTTACGGTCCCGAGGAGCGATCTTGGATTCCGGCTCGGTTCATCTTAGACCCCGAACTCATCCGAGACTACCGTCGTCCGGTATCCTCCACCCCAGGACCGTCGAGAGTCGGTCCTGAACAGGGGGGTACTGTCATGCATACTCGTAACACGACCGGCACTAGGACCCGGAAGTAGGACGGTCGTGAACCAGGAAGCATAAAAGGAGACAAAATGGCGCTTCACATTGCTCAGTCATTGAGTTCGCCCATGCCTTGTCTGACGTTTCGCCGACTATTCTGTGAGTACTCACCTATTTGGGTTGCTTCTTTGATTGAGTGTGTGTTGCTAGAACGCGGATTTATTTGTGTAGATCCTAGCTCTTCGTGTAAGAGAGTTCTTAGATAAATTGCGTGGTTATCCTGCCTACTCACGTTGCTTCCGCGTTTGGGTTTACCATCCACGCTACACGGGCTAACTGCTAAGGCTTCTGTGCTTACCCTATGATAGCTTGTGACACCCAAGCACTATAAGGTGAGCAGGATCCTCTTGTTTTCCTAAGGATTTTTTTTTCCACCCTTTTGGACTTTTCGGGGGTCCTAACATGCTCAAAAACTCATGAAACTTGGCAGACAGGTTGGAATCTGCTGCCATCAGGATGCCTGAGTGTCTCGTAGCCCAAAGAGATTTTGCTGCCTAGCTCATACACACTTTCACGTAGGCACACGAAACTCAGTACACATTTAGAGCTCATCGAGCCTAACAACTTTCGTGCTGCATGTCCTGGGCTAAACTCAACAGGAGGCCTGTTATTTTGGGTCGTTCGCAAAAACGCACCCAATGGATTTTGATATACTCCTCCTAGGGAAATGATATAATCGCTACCAAACTGGGCCAAAGAGATCTAAAGACATTGAGCATGCAAAATTGCAGAGGGATTTTTGATTACTCAAACGGGTCATCCGTGATAATGTCTTAAACATACGCCAAAATATGATTAATAACTTTGTGTGGCATTATATTGAGTGACATTATGTTCAGTGACACCTTCTGTGACATCACATTCAGTGACATCACATTCAGGAACATCATAGTGTGAGGCTTTTCTTCCAGCACCTGCGGCCTATTGTACACACATACATCACAAATGTTAACACACACACACACACACACACAAACACATCTCACGCACATACACACACATCACTAATGTTAATACACACAGACTCACACACCATACACACAAACAAGCAGAAAACACAAGAACATTTACTTGTCACACACAGACTGACACATCCACATGTCACACACCTCTCTCCCTCACACACACTAACCCTCACACACTAACGCGCTCATGCTCACACACACACACACACACACACACACACACACACACACACATATGTGCATGCACACATACATACTCCAATATTACAAATGTTTACACTCCTGCACACAAACACCTCTCACGACGCAGATGTTACCGGCCTCAGACCTAGGGGATATATGTGCCGACAGCAAATGATACACAGGCAATGTGCACTGTGAATCGTTGAATAAACCTTTTTGATTCTCCTGTGAAAAACACGAGCACACGCGTTGTGTTTCCACAATGGCAGCCAGTGTATTACTGATAGTTTCTCTTAAGAATTATACAAATTCTGACAATAAAATTTAAAAACTCAAACAATATTCCCAAGTGCATCCTGTAAAATAACCATACACCAGGAGATCAATAGAACAATTGTGTTGAATACGCCTCAACACAAACAACACAATGCACACTTTATAAGACACACACAGGGGCGCAACTGCACATTTGCTGAGGGGTATGCAAGATCATGGGTTGTGCCTCCCGCCCTTTAATGTCATTTACATATAAATTTGCATCAGTCAATGTCCAAATCCTTAGAATGTCAAGCTGCAAAAATAACTTAGACTTTCAAATGGATTTTGGCGTATCTTCATCTAAAAAACTGACTAAACAAAATAGATGTTTCACAAACTTTGTTTCATAAAATACCGTATGGCCTTTACCTACCTGTTTTATTCACCTGCTCTGAACTCATTTTCTATCATTGCTTCATTGTCCTCCTCATCTTCATGACTAAGTAAATGAACCAGATATTTTACAAAATATATACATTAAATGATCAATCCCAAATTTTTGTTTTTTTATATTGTTTAAAGTGGTCATGACAAGATTAATTCAATTTTACTTAATTTTTTGACAAATAAGAGGTCACTGCACTTTAAAAAACATTTTGTAATTCTGGTGCACAAAAAACTGTAACTTAGTGTAAGTGTACATCAGAAAACACATAAAAATAGTAAATGTATGTCATGAGCCCTTTAAGTCATAGTATCCTGTGTGGTAGCTCCTACCTGTTCTCTTCACCTGCTCTTGACTTATTTGCTTTCTCTCTCTACTCTTCATCTTTTTCATCTTTTTTATGAACACTCATGTACAAGGCATTAAAATGATTGTATTTGCTAAACAGTGATGTAATTTCATTAGCACTGTTATTAACATTACAGTGATGTAATTTCATTAGCACTGTTAACAGAAACAGAAAAAAGCTCATGCGTTAATAAATTTAAACTGCATAATTTTTAGAAACTTTGTGGTTTTGCAAGCTGTTTTGAGAATCCTGTTTACAAAAAGCTTACAATAGGGTCTCAAATACTGTATGAATGAACGTGTGGAGGGATCCATACGCTAGTCTCGTTCTGGTTACACAGCCGGTCTTTCTGGGGAAAAAAATTGTGCCTTTATTGCGCACATAACTGAACATACGAACTGAGAGGATAAGGCAAGAGCCCAATAACTTGGTGGTGCTTGGTGGTGAGAACCTCAGTTAACATTTTTAACAATAAGTAAATTTTTTTAAACCAAATGCCTATTTTTTCAGGAATAATGATTTGATATTAACGGACGCAGTGGCGGTTCTACACTGATTTACTCCCTGGGCAAGACCGCCTCTGCCCCCCCCAGGAGGGTCATGGTTTTTAATGGCATGATTTCCTGCACTAGCTTTCTACTGTCCAAATCAGAAATCAGAGTGCCCTTCAAAGTGCAGTGTGGTGCCTAGTGTATTGCATTGCTCTGCCAGCTCCTCATCTGCAAGACTAGGCTAACAAACCTAACGTTATAACACTAATCATCATTAGAACGTCATTGACATGATACAGTAATCATACAGAGAGAACGTTGTTGCATACCTTTATCTTTTGCTCATTTCTCCTCTTCTTTTCTCTTTTTCCTAAATTGGGCACCTGACAGCTTTGGCCTTTTTCTCTCCATCGCTGTTTATTTTGAAATTGACAATCAACTGATCCCCCCCCCATACTGTCACTCACAACTAGAAGTCAGGACTATTCACCTCCACATAATCATTTATTCGTTTTATTACCATTTTTATTAGACATTTCAAATAATTTTGAAAAACAAAATTAAATAAATTATAGCTCTGTGTTTATAATATTGTAAATGAAATGTGCGCCGCTATTTGTAAGAAAGTCCAGGTGTTTAGCCCAGCATTGGATGGATTTCCCCTCCTTTTGGGAGAGGTGACATTTCCTCCGCTCCCCCTCCCCTCCCTTCCGCTTCTCACAGCTTCAGTGCGGCACCTTTTCAGCAAACCTGCACAGGGGCGTCGCCGCGCCAAAGTCAGATATATTTTTTAAAAACATTTAGCGGTACGCCAGCGCATCCACCACCCCCCCCCCCCCCCCCCCCCCCCCCCAAGTGCCGCCTCCCTGGAGTCGTGAAAAAATGCCGCCCAGTTCGCCCATGCCTAAAACCGCCACTGAACGGACGGTAACTATGCCCAGCCTCGCTGGCAATAACGTTAAATGTTGATGAACTTAAAGACTTACAGTAATACAAAATGATTGGTAAGCTTAACATATCTCTTTTTATCCACTTTGACATTGCTGTCCTCATTTCAAGACACTGTTTTTCATTTTCTTTTTTTTTTTTCTTTTTCTGTTCTGTGCGTCAGTTCTGTTCTTCCCTTTTCTGTCCATTTTGCATACGTGACTGGCAACAATGGGGGTGGGGGGGAGGCTGAATTGATATATATAAATTTTTTTAATCGTTTAAAATGCTAAACAAAAATAGTCTCTTAACAAATATAATTTTTCAAATATTTCAAAAGCTTTATTAAAGACAATTTTCAAAGATTTTTTTTCACAATGCACTGCATATACTGCATACCCCATTTTTGCCAACCAGAGGAAAGTTTACTCTCTCGTATATTTCACGGGTGCCTTGTGCGCCATCTATGGGCGTGGTGGTGTAATGTCACTACAATATACTATTCCCATCTTTTGTAAGAATAGAAGGGGGAAAAACTAACAAAACAAACAACAACAAAAATACTTGTAGCTCTGGGGATGACAATGTTTTAAGTAACCTCATAACAGCATATTCTTAGCCCATTACACACACACCATACAAACACACACATTAGCCCTGTATAGTGTGTGATGTGTGCAGCGTGGCGATGGCTTTTTCGAGGTCTTAACACACTCGAATAACACAGGTTGTGCGGTGCGTCCGGGATGGCGATGGCACAGGGTGCTTGGGCCCGTCATCGTTGCTTGCAACTATATTTCTTTTCTTAGACTCGCTCGCTCACATGTTCGCAACAACATTTTAGTCGTATCATCAAGACCATTATTATTTTCTACTTCAAACCCCTTGCCAATTACTCGGGGCTCTTACCCTCTGGTAACTTTTCTTCTTTTTCTCTTTAAGTAAATTGAAAAACTAACGAGTTCAACAGTCCCCAGTCATTCAAAGTGATCCAAGGTTTTTAGCACACTGATTAAACGTCTCACTATTCTCCAGTTGGTAATAAATAAATTTCCCTGTTTTAATAGTTAAACATAAACACCTTGAAATGAATCCCCTCACCAAACATAAATTGTTTTCAAATAAAAAAAAAAACACACTGAACAAATCAATAAATGAATTAATAAATACATACAATGAATAAATTAATTCATACATATCTAATTAAATAAATATATTAATTAAATAAATGAAATAAATAAATAAATAAATGGAAGAATGTATAATGCACAAGCACTGTTACCCCCCCTCCCCTTTTTTTATTCTATTTAATTAAAAAATAAATATTTTATTTAAATACATTAATCTGTTAATCTTATATTAACTAGGACTAAATGGAAATGTACAAACTAAGGATAAAGTACTTAAATTATTAGCCTTTTATTTCTTCAACAGTTATATAATAAGTTCATTATTCATCACAGATTCTCTAGTTTGCAATGTTTAGCAACCGTAAGAGCAAAGAGCAGCTTCTTTTCTGGTTCTCCTATTTTATTATTCAAAGACAGATTAAGTTCTTTCAGGTGTGAGGGGTTTGATCTTAGAGCTGATGTCAGAGCAGCACAGCCTTCATCTGAGACATCACAATTCTCCAATCTGTAAAGAGAGAAACAATGACACACACTTCATTAACAGATATGTAGTTTCATTGAAGACTTACTATAAAGCTGATGTGTTTATAAAATTGTTACATTTGTAATGACATTTACTGATCATTCTAATTAACAATGAAAGGTTTATCTCAGCAGATGTGTGTATATTTTACAGTATACTGCTGCACAATCAAAAAGTTTAAGTCTGAACCATGGTGAAAACCTAAAATTATAAATTAAATGATATGATATAAACGTATTCACAAAGCTTCTTAGAATTCTTCCTTGAGAGCTCCTATCTTAGCTGGGAGCCCTAGAATAAAAGGTGATTTAGGAAACTTCTCAAAGCAACTCTGAGTAAGGAAAGTACAAAACGCTTAGTGAGGAGATGTGGTTGATCCCATTGCTAGGGATGATGTAGAAATTGAAGGTCTGTGATGGGTGATTAAAAACTTCTGTAAAGGTCATAAAACGTGCTTTTGGTAGAAATAAAATATGCAGGGGAACCTCGGATTGCGAGTAACACAGTTTATGAGCAAGGCGAGCAAAGATTTTTAATAAACTTATTGCTTGAAAATCCATTAGTGTGCTCGCAATCCAAGGTTCCATTGTATAATAATAAAATAGACAGTAAAATCATAATGTTTGTACATAAAGAAATTGTATAATCATGAATACAGGCTACTTTATGCAAAGTTTCTGTTATAGACTAAATAACTTAAAGTTAATTAAAACAGACAAGTGTTGAAAATGAGTCTACTTTTAAAGCAAACCATTTCCATGCAGTACTTACTATACTTAAGTTCTTACATTTATTTATCATACTGATTCTATTACTTGTAATCAATTCCAGATTGATGGGAGCAAAATGGCTCCTTTTGTCAATTTATATGATTGCAGTACAGTCTATTTTAGTTGCACTAATGGTATGTAGCCAACAAGAGAGATGGAAGGAAGTACTGTAAAAGAACAAGAAAACCAAATTGGACAGAGGAGCAGTGCTTACGTTCAGCTTTACATTCAGTGTTTGGAGAATATTTCTTCTTTCCACCATTTTGTCCTCTGCTATAGAAATGCTTAAACCTCTTAAAAGTCCTCCTCTCTTCTCTTAAGGTTAAACCTTAAGTTTTAGGGCTAAAATGTTTGTGAATAATTTTTATCTTTACTAAGATTTTGTCCTAAATTTAAGGGGAAATTCTAAGAAAATGTAATAATTCTAAGAATTTTCTCAGAATTTCGTCACTAGAATAAATTTTTAGGATTAAAAAGCTTTGTGAATACGGGCCTAGGTCTGTAACATGATTAGCTAAAAACCTTCAAGAGGCAAAGTCTCTCAGAATTAAAGATGGACAGAGGCTCTCCAATCTGTGAAAGAGTGCGTAAAAAGATTGTGGAATACTTTAAAAACAATGTTCCTCAATTTCAAATTGCAATGACTTTGCAAATCTCATTATTTACAGTGCCTAACATTATCAAAATATTCAGAGGTACTAAAGAAATCGCTGTGCGTAAGGGACAAGGCTGAAGTCCTTTGTTGAATTCCTGCAGTCTTTGGCCGGCCCTCAGACGACACTGCATCGTATTATAGACATTACTAAATGGGTCCAGGAATACTTCCAAAAACACTGTAATTTTTTCGAAGCACAGGCAGTCACAAGTGGCTCTCTTTTTCCTGGTTTATCTGAAAGCTGCTGTCCAAATCCACTGTGAAAACTAAACATGCTGTATTAAAAGAAAGTACAACCCATGTTAGCTTAACATGAACAATAGCATGCACATCATGTGGAATAATATTTTAACAAGCACCATTTTGTGTCCCCTTTTTGCTGAAACCTCAAAGCAAAAGACACTCCAAAATAAAAGCACAAATAACAACAAATTCTTTTGAATGCTTTTGAATTTGAAATGGGGAGAAGAATCATCCAATCACATGAGCCCAAATATTTAAAAACGATATTGATTGGCTAAGAACAAAAGTGGGAGGGTTCAGGGCGCACAGAGCTGCGACCCAGGATGATTTGACAAAATCCAATCAGAGCTCAGCCTCAAGTCACATGCTTTTCAAAAGTTTACGTGCCTACATAGACATTCGTTTGTCTGGCGCCCCGCGTACACGAACACAAATGGACGTGACACAGTTTAGATTTTTTTTTATTGCAAATAAATTATATTAAGAAATACAGCGGAATTTTGTGACTAAATTACTTTATTTCATTATTAAAACAAATAATTATTATGTTAAATAATTACAAGTTAAAGGAGCATTCTTCTCTGGCTAACTTTAAGGGGGGTGGTGCCCCTGCGCCCCGTATTGACCGGCCGCCACTGGTGCACACTGTCAGTTTGGGTATTTTTCACGCCCTCACCTCAGACTGCTGCGGATATGTTTGCTCTAACAACCAGTGTTTTATATCATAGTGGCCTTTTACATGACTGCTTTAATTAGCACCAAACTTTCGGAACATATGATACAAACGGTTTTAAACTTCCCACAGTAAGAATAAACAAACATTGATCTGTCCATACATCTTTAAAGATTCAGTTTTCATAAGTTTCATAACCTTTTTTGGATAAGCAATGCTGGGATGTGCATTTGTTTGTTTTTTGTGAGAATTTGAGAACTTTTTATGGGCATTATGGTGTCTTGAGTAATGAAAATGACAATAAATGTTCAGGCATTGGAATAGAATAGATCTACAAACTCACATTCGAAAAGTGTAACTAAACGAAACCCTGTGAAAAGAATTAGAAAATTAGAATTAGAGCGAGTTATGAGCACACACGATCCATGGGAGAAATCGGCTCCAAGAAGCCGTGTCGCGAGACGCCATGCACCTCAGTGACTTCTCGAGTTCCTGGTTCATCCGCTCAGTTTAACCATTGCTTTGAGAGTGAAAACCAGACGAGAGACTAGGTGTGGCCCCAATAAGACCACAGAAGGCTTTCCAGAATTGCGCTGAGAACTGGGGGCCTCTGTCTGAGACAATGTCCGTAGGCAGTCCGTGAAGTCGGAAGACATGGGTAATTAGAAGTTCAGCTGTCTCTTTGGCAGAGGGGAGTTTGGTTAATGAAATGAAGTGGGCAGACTTTGAGAACCGGTCAACCACGGTTAAAATACAGGTGTTGTTGTTGGAGGGTGGTAATCCCGTAACAAAGTCAATGGAGATGTGAGACCAGGGACAGCGGGGAATGGGGAGAGGTCTTAGGAGACCCTCTGGGGCACAATTTGTAGTCTTATTTCTGGAGCATATGTTGCAAGATGCCACAAAGTTTCCAACATCTTCCCTGATGGTGGGCCACCAGAACCGTTGTTGTATCAAAAATAGGGTCACCCCTGGGTGGCAGGCTAGTCTGGAGCAGTGTGCCCAGTCCAAACTTGGGGGCGTAGACGTGCTGATACAAAGATTAACCCAGGGAGGAAGGACTGCATTCTCCACTTCCGACCATGTAGCGGCCACAAGACAGTGAGGTGAAAGGATGGTCTCTATGGAAGATGTGTCCTGAGGAGGAGAGAATTTCCGGGAGAGGGCATCGGGCTTGACATTCTTCGAACCTGGGCAATAGGACAGCGTAAAGTGGAAGCGTCAGAAGAACAATGACCAGCGTGCTTGCCTTTTGGCAGATCTTATGTATTCGAGGTTCTTGTGGTCAGTCCAGACTAAAAACGGATGTTCCGCCCGCCCCAGCCAGTGTCTCCATTCCTCGAGGGCAAGCTTGACTGGCAGTAGTTCACGGTCTCCGATGTCTGCCTGCAGATGAGATAAAGAACCCCACGAAAGAGATAGAGTCACACTGAAACTCACATTTTTCAGCCTTTACATAGAGTTTGTTTTCCAATAGCCGTTGCAGAACCTGACATACATGGATCTTGTGTTCTCTTAGGGAGCGAGAAAAGACCAAGATATCATCAAGATAAGCAAACACAAAGACGTTGAGGAAGTCTCTGAGGACATCATTTATGAGTGCCTGGACAACCGCCGGTGCGTTGGTTAATCCAAATGGAACCACCAAGTATTCATAGTGACCAGTGGGGGTGTTAAAGGCGGTCTTCCACTCATCACCTTCCCTTATCCTGACCAGGTGGTAAGCATTTCTCAGGTCTAGCTTGGTGAAAATGCAAGCATCCTGGAGCAACTCAAAGGCAGTAGGCATTAAAGGAAGTGGATAGCGGTTTTTAACAGTGATTTCATTTAATCCTCTGTAATCAATGCAGTGTCTGAGGGACTTGTCTTTCTTATCCACAAAAAAGAATCCTGCACTGGCAGGGGAGGACGAGGGACGGATGTGCCGCAAGTGACGATCCCTGCCGCAAGTGATTACATAATATATTGTTCCATGGCCTCTCTTTCTGGGCGAGAGAGGGAGTAGAGTCGCCCTTTGGGTGGGGTGGTGCCGGGGAGGAGGTCAATAGTACAGTCGTAGGGCCGGTGAGGTGGGAGTGAAACAGCCCGTGACTTGCTGAAGACCTGCTGCAGATCGTGGTAATCTACCAGGACCTTGGATAAATTGGGGATCTCCTCCTGTAATGTGGAATGGGTCTGAGTTATGGCCGCCGAGCGTAGACACGAGGAGTAACAAGTTAAGTGCCAATCGGGGTTATTCATTCTTACCCAGTCGATGTGGGGGTTATGTAGCCTTAACCATGGAAGCCCCAAAATGATTGGGGCATGTGCACTTTTAACAATTAGGAAGGTGATGGTTTCGGTATGGTTGCCAGAAAAGCATAGAGTAACAGGCGCAGTGCGGTGAATAATTGGTGAATGTTTGCTTCCATCAAGCGCCTGAACATTTAATGGTTGACTGACTGGTACAAATGGAATCTCCAATTGAGAGGGCATGGCTGAGGAGATTAGGTTCTGGTCGGCTCCAGAATTCACTAGGGCATACGTGATATGAGACTGGTTTTCATGGGTTAGTGTGACAGCAAAGCATGATCGTTTATCTGAGGCAGAGGTAAATGTGGGGTTTCCCAGGGTCCCCAGCACTACCAAGGGTGCTCGGTCCTTTAATGGATAGTTATGTACGCTATGACCAACCCTTCCACAGTAAAAGCAGGCTCCATCGTCCCTTTGTTGTTGCCGCTCCTTTGGCGAGATGCGTATGCGGTCAACCGGCATAGGTTCAGGGGATAAATTTGGGGTGCTTGAGGTGGTGGCTGGAGCGTATGGCCTAGGGGTTTGATGTTCCTCTTGCTGGGTCCGTTTACGAGCATCTATATGGATCGCTAGGTCAGATGATCACCCTGTAGATCAGATGGAAGCTCACGGGCCGCGAGCTCATCCTTGGTTAAATCGGAAAGCCCATGAAGAAATGCATCAAAGAGTGCTTGCTCACCCCAGCGTACTTTGGCTCCTAGAGGGAGCCAAAGTACGAAAATCAATAGCATAGTCTGAGACGGAGCGGGATCCCTGGCGTAGCTGGAGTATTTGGCTCGCTGCCTGGTGTCCCGTGGATGAACAATCGAAATCTCTCCTTATTTCATCAGTGAATGCTTTTAAGGTCAAACAGCAGGGAACCTGAGCATCCCATAGTGATGTTCCCCACTCCTTTGCTTTCCTGGAGAGGAGAGTAATGACGTAAGCAACTTTTGACCATTCTGTGGGGAATGAGGAAGCCTGAAGCTCAAGCACGAAAGAGCACTGAGAGAGAAAAGATCGACAAGTGGAGGGATCCCCATTGTAGGTAGGCGGTGCAGGGAGATGTGGCTCATGACTAAATGTATGCACAGGAGGGGGGGGTGGGGCAGACAAGGGGGTGCTGGGTGCGTTTTCTGAACCTGGTTGGTGAGCAACGTCAAGATCTCTGTGAGAGTTTGGAGAGTGTTCATGATCTGTTGAATTTCCTGCTGGTAGGTATCCAAGAGGGTTCCTTATCTCTTTAATGCCCCGTTCAGGCGAGTAGTCTCTGCTGGGTCTAGGTTTGGCCAGATTATACTGTCACGGGGAGTGGCTGCCGTGGTAGACCCAAGTGCAGATGAACAGCAAGAAGAGATCCATTGAGACTCGTTTTGACGGGACAAGCTTAAATCCGTGCATAAGGCAGATGTGACAGTTAGATTGGAAGTCTGCTTGAGCTGGTTCCAAGAGCATTTTGAACTTGAACTGAATTCGGAGGCGGAGCGCCGGCGCAATGTGAATGAGCTCCATGCAGAGAGCCGGCGTGTGTAACTTGAGCTCGTGTGGAATGCGGAAGCGGAGCACCGATGCGATGTGAATGAGCTCTGTGCAGAGAGCTGGCTTGTGTACTTTGAGCTCGAGCAGGTTCGCAGGTGATGCAGACGCATGGGGATTACTCGTGGTTGAGAAACAGGCAGAGGTCTAAGCCGGAGAGCAGGGGAAAAGTCCATGATCCAGGCTCGTGGTCGAGAAACAGTACCAAAGGTTAGTACCGAGAAGTTCCAAGATGGCGAGTGATCCATGATGTGAGGCAAAGACGTGGTCATTGAAACGAGGCGAGGTCGAAAACGAAAAGGCAAGACAAGACAGAGTGCTGGAATATTGGACATGGGGAGTGCACGATAATCTGGCGAGGAGGTGTAGTCTGAGTGCGAGTTAAATAGATAGGAGAGGTGATTATCGATTGAGTACAGGTGTGCAGAGTGGAGAATGAGGCAGTGGAATGAAAGCAGTGCGGCGGATCATGGAACCGGAGTGTGCAGGTGATCATGACAGGGCTGTGGCTTGGCGGGTTGTGACAATACCTCTTTTTGTGGTGTCTTCATGACACCTGTGGTTCTATTAAGCTAAAGGAACTGATAATAAATTTCCTCTCTATGTGTGTAATATTTAACAAAAGAGACCGAGCCCTTAACTCCAAACCTTTGTTTAAGAATTCAGCAGGCCATCTCCAGTCCTTCTGGTCTCTTATCAATAGAGTCCATTCAAAAGCAGTTCCCCAGACCATGAAGCCATACATCTCTCTCCACAATTGACTAGGAAAGAGTAAAAGACTTCAAGTCTGACTAATTTACCTGTACATCAGATATAACATGTTAAAGTGCCAAGCATAACTAAATACATTCTATAGTGTGTGTACAATTCTGCTATGTGTGTTTACTATATGTTTATGAGGTAAGGTGAGGAAAATTTGTGTCCAAAACATCAAGTCATCTTCCAAGCTGATCTCTTTTTCATCCCAGATACTGTACGTATAGTAGAGAGTCAGTTGGAGCCAAAAGAGAGATTACTAGCACTTCATTATGGGCCTGTGCCTTCAATCCTTCACTACAGAAGATAAGCATCAGCTTATGAATAAGTAAGATCTCAGATTAGAGTTATGTATGGATGATTTAGGGATATCTCTTATGGTGCCAAAAAATCCCTCATTGTCTGTTGCTGCTATGAGAAAGCCTTTGGTTAGATATTGTAAGATATCTAATAATATTAATAAATAAATAAATATAATATAATATAATATAATATAATATAATATAATATAATATAATATAATATAATAATAAATAATATTGAAAGATATTGTAATCTAATAAGAAGATTCCAGAGCCCTGAGAACAGCCCCCTAACTGTGCTTCCTTATGCCTCATGTGGTAACACCTTCTATATCCTGTATCCAGAAGAATATACATCCAAATGGCTCTTGTCTGCTAGAACCCTTTTGTTTAATCAGGAGAAATGCAAATGCAATTCCTCTCTCCTTTCTGTCTCCGGGTGGCTCTATGACTGACATGTTTCTTTTGATGTTCAGCACGTAGCACCATTTAAATGTGCTCTCTTTGCTGAGAATAAACAGAGATCTTCAGACATCATACCTGCATGTGTGCGTGTGTTTGTCTCTCCCGGTTGATCGGGCCCGGACCGGTAAGTGTGTCAAGGTGCAGCGGACACAACAAGCTAAAAAATCTTCTTCTTTTAGCTTAAAACTTAGGTTCTAAATGAAGAAGAAGTGTGTCCAAGCTAACAGGTATAAACAACCTTCATAAATTTCATTGAATACAGTAAAATCAACCATCAGCTGCTCCAATGGAATTTCTGTATCTGAAATAAAAGAGAAGGTTATTTAATGGCATCACCAATTGTCATGATTTGTTATGCGGCCTGCTTCCTTCAAGTGTGCTTTTTTCTGTTGAGGAAATTAAGATTAAATATTACTGCTGCTGTTTCATCTGTAAAAGGAATATACAGTCGAACCTCGGATTGCGAGCAACGCGGTTTGGCAGTCAGTGTCCGCTCGCGAAGGCGAAGAAGCAAACGGCAAAACGGTAACTTTGCACGTGCATTTGAATTATGTCACACTTTATGCGTCCACATATGGAAAACGCAATTGCAAATGCAATTTGCAATTCCTTTTGAAAAATGTCCGGGATATCATTCCATATGCATATGTGTACAGCTCAAAACCTCAATTTATTATTAAAGATAGCATCTATTTAGAACAAAATGCCCCAATGATTTCAGAGATTTGAGCTTCAGGAAATCTCCTGGCGCTCTGTGCATAACACCGTCCCAATGCAGCCTCATCTCCGAAAGAATTTCTAAATGTTTTCTAAACGCTATTGTTGTTTACTTACAATATTTTTTTAATTTAATTTAAATGAGGTTTGGCCTCAGGATTTTTATTTGACATCGTGATCCACCTCTTCCACTGAAGATCCACTTTGTAGTCTACGTAGTGAGACGCACGCATAAAGTTAAAGAATGCGTTGGGCAAAAACAGCATGGAGACCGCCATTTTAATAATTAATTGATAAATTAGTGATTTCTTTGGTTTCAGCTGTGATGAAGGTGATCATGTCATATTGTCATCTCCGCAGCAATGGACCCGCCTATAATTCACTTTTCATACGATTTACATTGCCTAAAATTTGTTTTCCATTAGTTTATATGAAAGCAGACATTTCGCTTTCTATAAGTATATATTTTTCACATCTGTGAGGCAAGTATACACAGAGTTTCGGTTAATTTTCTGACGCGCTCAAGTTCACAGAAAACAATACAGAATAGCGCACCTTGATTATTTTCTTTATTTTGCAAAATCATAAAACTCTTTTTTTTTTTCGTCATTGTGAGTGCACTTAAATAAAAGTAGAGTCTTATAAAGGCTATGTAGCTTATATAATGTGGCAAACTTTTTCTGATGCACACCCAGAGTCTGTTTTCTGGCTACGCTAGTGTTACATACAATATGTCACCAAAGTGAGTACACCCCTCACATCTCTGCAAATATTAAATTATATCTTTTCATAGGACAACACTGCATAAATGATTCTTTGACACAATGAAAAGTTTGTATAGCAGTGTAAATCTATTGTCCCCTCAAAATAACTAAAAATACAGCCAATAATAGCTGAACCCCTGACAACAAAAGTCAATGTATGATATAATCTAAAGGCTAGATATAAAAGGTATACATTTACTTTGCTTAAATTTGATCCAAATAAGAAATGCCTATATTTAAATTTAATTCTAAATCTGTACTGTAATTTTAGTACTGTGATTATAAATTTGTTTAATGTTTCACTTGTATTTCATAAGTTTGTGCCAGCAGTGGTACAGGGCAACGGTGGTCATTATTTATTAAAGAAAATTATGATGATCATAACAGCCTACTGCATTTCATTCTTATAATAATGCAAAACACAAGCGGGGCTGAATTACAACGACATCTGCTGACGCAGTAGCACGTCCTGACAATGTTTTAATTTTATAGTCATTTAGTTTAATTTATTTCAGTTAATAAATCTACTACAAATTTAAAGAACACAAAATATAAGATGACACAAAACCCTACACGCGTAACTTTTCTAATTACACATGATAAAATCTAAAGGCTCACTGTGTTAACATTTACTTTGGTTAAATTCGATCCTAATAATATTTAATTTAATTTAAATTCTTCATTTGTACTGTAATTTTAGTACTGTGATTATGAATTAGTTTAATTACAATGTTTCACTTGATTTTATCCGCTACTACGTGCAGCTCTAAAGGAGCTGCGGCTCATTAATCCTTGAGAGAATGAACTAAGGCCTGAGGCGTCGGTCTATAGTTATATAGCGTCACCCAGCGGTAAAAGCCAGCAAACGCACAAACCCAAATGCTGTCTCTGTGAGGTGCAGCGGTAAAACCATTATTCCGGTTGACTACCTACTGTACATTTTACCTTGTTCTTAAAAACACTCACAGAAAAACGAGCCTTGGGGGGTGCCGGGCCGAGCTTGCGCGCCTCTACCCTAAAGAGAGCAAAAACAAAAAAAAAATAAAAAATCATACACAGCGTAAGTGTCTAACTGCAACTGCACACTGCTCCCTGTTCTAAAAAATATGGATATTATAGTCAATTAATTAATTTTGTTACCAACGAGCCTCTACTCCAGGGCCAGCTTATACACTAAATGCACTAGGTTGCATATGCTCACTAAATTACAAAAATGTTTCCCTAAATTACAAATTACACTGAATGATGCATAACTGTGAATGCATTCACCACATGCCCCCTTAAATTACCCCTTAATTTATTTTACTTTCCTATGCAAGGGAACAGAAGCTAATTAACACAACTTCTTTAAATACTTTTTTATTAATTGTATATTTATTCACTTATCATTTTTAATGCTATAAAGAGAATTTCTTGAACATCAAAATAAAATGAAATGTTACAGTATGTTGCTAGACTTTACCTGTGTCCAGTGTTGCTCAACTTAGCTGGTGGTTTCTAACCCAGAACTGTTCACTAACTGTTAACATATACACCCAAAATGTTAGGTGTGGTAGCTCCAACTTTAACATTTACTTATTGATATAGTCCTCATCCCCGCTATGCACATGTTCAAAGCATATTCATCTGGCATCCTTTGTTTGCAAACTGTCCTACTTGCACTGTTCCTCCAATATACACATTGCAAATCCTGTCCATTCTTGTCACTCTCAAAGCACATTGCAGCATCTTTAGCCCCGCCACTTCAACTCCTTTTTCCTTTTTTTCCATCAGCAGCAATGTCTCCAAACCATAAAACATTGCTGGTCTCACAACCATTCTAGAAACCTTTTTTTTTAAATAAATATACCTTTTAACTCTCCACACACTAGTGGAATCTTAGCTTTAGTCGCAAAACAAACTGCCCGGAAGCATGAATATTTTAATAAAAAAACAATGAACATCTGATTGTACATTTGCCCACTTCGGCATTCTGACCACATTACAGTGCATACATTTATAGGACGTTAAGTCAGCGGGTCAGCGGCTGAATCTAGTAACCCATAGCAACTGTAAACGTAGGTTGATGCCGTAATTAGTTAGCGACAGAAACGTTATCTATCTAGTTTCTATTTCACTAAGTAAAGAGCTTTTGTAAATAACAGGGTAGTTCGCATGCTTGTCATAAACATTTGTAACCATCATACCCATTTAAACTTTTTTACCAGATGAATTAACGTCTTAGTTAAATCGCAACACAAGATGTGGAATGAATTTAGTTAAAAATGAATACTGGTTCTATAAAACATGGCGGAACTGACACCACAACAAAGCTTTTTAATTTAAAACACAGCAGGTGTTTCTTTAAACATGGCATGATAAAAGCTATATAACACTTGCACCAGAAAAAAAAACTTCTTCAAAACAACACAATTAGAATTAATTGAGGTGTACAAAACTTATTTAGAAAACACAACGTGAATTAAACTTTATTTTTAACTTATATATGTTTTATATATGTACTTATATATGTATGTATTTAATATGTGTATTTTTTAAACAAATCTCACGAAAACAAAATCTTCCCTGACTGACAAAAATATCAGAAAGAGCAAAATAAACACTTACTTTTTCTTCTGAGAGGGAAAAGCAGACTGAGACCCAAATTGTTAGGTTTAAAAGAAGAAGTGTGTCCGTGATAAGTTTCAAGCTATGAAAAGAAGAGACCCGAGGAGAAGTTCATGTGACTCTCAGAGAGATGATCTTACCTCAGTGTCTCCAGTTTACAGTGAGGATTCTCCAGTACAGCACAGAGACGCTTCACTCCTGAGTCTCCTACTTTATTATCAGACAGATCCAGTTTTTCCAGGTGTGAGGGGTTTGATCTCAGAGCTGAAGTCAGAGCAGCACAGCCTTCATCTGAGACACCACAACCACGCAACCTACAGAGAGACACAATGACACACCCTTAATCAACAGAATTAGTTAAAAGTTGATACAAAAAAAATATATAATAATAACAACAATAATACTTAGAATGACGTGAGAATGTATCACCTGTTTATTCTTATCATCTATGATGTGATAACCTGATCATTCAATACATTTAGGTCATCAGCTGACTTAATTTTATTGCCACATACATTTACTGTGTTGCGACTTGACGAACTGCAGTAACCCAAAAGGCGTGTATAATAGGCACTATGCATGATCGCTTCATGCACTTCCATTCTTACCCTGAAGCACTCTTCTCTCACGTATAGGCTGACCTTTTCCACTGCTCCATAGACCAGTATTATAGCAAATTATAATCTTTTTTTCTGATTATCTTTGTTTTCTCATGGACACACCTGTTTAACCTGTTTTTGAGTGAACTGCTCACTATACTTTTATCCTCTGTTCCTCCCCCTAAATAAGCTTTCTGATTTGGGGGCAAATGCTCTTTTCCTAAACAGTGGTTTTAGCCTTCATTCAAGACTGTGAATCTTTAACATAGAAAGCAAAAGCATGCATGTCTCTTTGCAGTGTATTCACACTATGGCCAAGAGTGGTACCAGATTGGGTTAAATACATGAGGACCTGGCTGAATACAATACCTGCACTGGAAATTATTTTAAAACAGACTGTGACACTTTTCCCTTCACTGGTCTGTGGAGCATTGCTGTTGTTTGATACAGGAGAAATAGTGCTTGTCCTGGGACTGGTACATGTCAGCTACATTGGTTGAGAATCAGCAGACTGGGAGCTTGTATTACCATTTGAGTATTTGAGTCAGTGGCTTTACTCATAGACATACCGGACATACTGTACATAAAACGTGGAAAAATCAAGACCATATAATGACATTAGTGAAAGAACTATTGAGGAAACCTGCATTGTACCTAACTATGCCTTGTCTACTGAGCTGCTTCTGCAAAGAAGATCTGGCAACAATGTTTAGAACAGCTACACAGTGACATTCTGAATATTCACTGGCCAAAAAAACACAATTTCATATACACCATGATGTGTATGATATACACATACTTAAATTTTTTTTATGTTTTTATTTAAAAGTGTAATTAGATATAATTAATTAGTTAAGCTTTTTACTTCCATGACATTAAATTCTTATTTTATTTTTCAAATATTTTTTAACGAATTTTAAATTTTCACCTAACTGCTGTTTTTAAACATCACAGCTCACACACAGTAAATTTAGTTTTTGTTCCAAGTGCAGTTTGATTAGTTTCAGTGTTTTAGTAAATTTCACAGTAACTTCAGACACACTGAACGTGAATTAAGTCACACTTTGTGCTTTGTTCATGTGCATCTGACTCAATGACTCTGTGACAAATCATCAGTGTGCAGTGAAAAGAAACAATCTTCCTCCTCAGGACATTGATGATG
The DNA here is from genome assembly GCA_013621035.1 of Clarias magur. NCBI lineage: Eukaryota > Metazoa > Chordata > Actinopteri > Siluriformes > Clariidae > Clarias > Clarias magur. Next base: position 127,287 of record QNUK01000973.1, read on the forward strand.
AACGTAAAACTTCTGCTTCAGTCTCACTATTAGAGAATGTGTCTTACTGAGGAGCAGGTCATGTGACTCTCAGAGTGATGATCTTACCCTAGTTTCTCCAGGTTACAGTTAGGATCCTCCAGTACAGCACAGAGACACTTAACTCCTGAGTCTCCTACTTCATTCTCTGACAGATTCAGCTCTCTCAGGTGTGAGGGGTTTGATCTCAGAGCTGAAGTTAGAGCAGCACAGTTTTCATATGACACACCACAATCCCACAACCTGTAGAGAGACATGAAGGCACACTCTTCACCACAAGACTCTTATCCCGCTTTACTTGGTATAAATATGATTTATCGGTCATGTTGGAATATCTGTCTTCTCTTGACCAATCACAAGGTTTAATTAACACTCACCAAAACAATAAATGCTAATCATTGACATTATTCTACAGGGGGAGGGGGGGTTGGGAAGAAATCTCTCTAATGACACTTGCGTGAGCACAGACTAACCATGAACCAGCACCTTACCTTTGAAAAGAATCGCGACAGAGCACAGTTTTCCGTGTAAAGAAAGCGTGTGTGTGAAGCCGGGGAGGGGGGGGTGTAAAGGAGAGAGAGTGTGTGTGTGCTTGTGGTTGTCAAATTATGTGCGCGCACACACACAGGACGGTGAGTAAAGGCGAGGGAGAGAAAGTGTGTGTGTGTCTGGGGCACAGTGTCAAATTACACGCGCACACACATAGGAGGGAGAGGGAGATGTTGATTATACCAGTAAGTGACGAGCAATAAGACCCAGCAGGGGAGACGATTACCCATAATTCCGCACTTGACACTCGGTGTCCAAATAAGAGGGGTATGCTTGATACATGATACTCGGCACTCGTAAACCAAGATATTCGTTTGTTTTCCAATTAACCAACGTTACCATCCAACCTGACAGAACTGGAGAGGATCTGCAAGGAAGAATGGCAGAGAATCCCCAAATACTGGTATGAAAAACTTTTTTGCATCTTTCCCAAAAAGACTCATGGCTCTATTAGATCAAAAAGGGTGCTTCGGCTAAATACTGAGCAAAGGGTCTGAATTCTTAGGACCATTTCAGTTTTTTTTTTTTTTTTTATAAATCTGCAAAAAATGTCAACAATCCCGTGTTTTTCTGTCAATATGGGGTGCTGTGTGTACATTAATGAGGAAATAAATTAACAAAAAGTGAAAAATTTTTGGAGAGAAGGGAAAAGATAAGGCATGGGACAGGACACAGACTAGAGACAGGACCAGAGACGGGAACTAGAGATTGGACAGGACTGGTTAGTGGTTAGTTGGGTTAGTAGCTACATGGAGTACGGAGACACTGGATGCTGACCTAACCGGGTTAGTATCTAACTGGATTAGTGGCTAACCGGGTTAGTACTGATCTAGGGGACCGGAACTGGAACACAAGAAGCAGGGCACACATGAGGCTATACCAAACTAGCGGCTAACCTACTAGCAACCAGAACCACTAGCAGTCAATCCCACTAGAGGCTAGCCTACTGGAGGCTAACCCTACTAGGGGCTAACCCTAGGCCTACTAGCAGCTAAGCCCTCATGTGGCTACACGTACAAGGGAAGCTTTAAACAAAGAACTAAACAAGAAGACCAACACTAGGGGGACACAGAATAGTACTTACACAAGAGGAGGCACTGCCTAACTAAACATGAAACAGGACAGCTCCATGCATCCACAAACAGAAGGAACATCAAGAAAACAAACAATACAGCCCTCTAGAAAAACAAAGGTAAAACAATATAACTAAAATATAAACTCAGACCAACAAAAACAAACAAAAACAAACAAAAACAAACAAAAAGGAATGCCCACATGACAGTATATACAAACTAACAAACAATGCTCTACCCAGTTTCCCAGAACAAACTGCTATTTATAAGATGTTTAATGAGCCACCTCGGTTCAGGTGAGCGCCCGAGGTGCCTTCTGGGAAACTGAGTCGACCAACAAAAACTACAAACAGAAACAGTGACCTCTAGTGGAGGTTCCTAACAATGTGAGGGAAAACTGCCCCACAAGCTTAATGGTATGTGAATTAGCATCACATAGATCACATAGGAGTCACAGTTTCTTCTTCAACCACCAATGTATGAAATCCATAATAGGCAACAGAACAGAAACAAATCATGCATTTATCATTAGAACACATCATACCATCCATTACAGTATCATCAATGCATTGTTTATGCTAAGTTACAAAAAATGCACACTGGCTAACAGGACATGAGTGAAAGATCCAAAGTTCACCACGTCATAAACCCATTGGCTTTCAATAAACTCATTGAAATCAGATCACAGGTCTTGTTTTTGTCTTTAGTTTTAGTATAATTTGTTTTATTATTGTATTTTTTAATTATAATTTTCACTCATTAAAACCTCCCGCAAACCCCTACAAGACAACACCCTACTGTGACTTTCAAAGAGATGATTTTACCTCAGACTTTCCACTTTACAGTGAGGATTCTCCAGTACAGCAGAGAGAGTCTTTACTCCTGAGTCTCCTAGTTTACTGTCGGAGAGATCCAGTGTTTTCACAGTCAGATGCAGTTCTCTCAGATTGGAGGTTTCTGAGTTGAGTGCTGAGACCAGAGCTGACCAACTGTTCATTCCAACTCTATTACATCTGATACTGAAGGAAACAAAATAATACATGATGAAACAAAGTTATCAAATATCTCAAATCTTTCACTGTACCTTCATATATACACCAGTTAGACAATATGTCCAAAGGGGACACTACAGCTAAAATTTTAACAATCAATACATCTGCTGTAAACATATTCTGGGTGATTTATTCCTATATGTGTAGTGCCCCTGAGTTGTAACAGATATAAAAAAGAGAAACACACACACACACACACACACACACACACACACACACACACACATTAGACTGAAGAAACAAAAACATTATTTGCCATACAGCTGTATGGACATACACATACACAGACTAGAAGAAGCCAAATAGCCCTGAACACAAATTACATAATCAGTCAATTTGTCTAAAATGGATTATATTAAATCATCAAATATCAGTGGTATTGCACATTATTGCACCTATTGCACATAAGCGAGTCCAAAATTATTTTCTGAGCCCTTTTCTTCACTGTAGATATATACGGTTCTGGCAGGTGAGCACCGATAATCCTTTCAGCCATCCGGATTATCCTTTGTTTTTCCTGATGTCTGATTTTGTAGCTAAGACAAACCAGACAGTCATTGAAGTGCACAGGACAGATCAAATTACGGCCGAGTAGAACTGTGAGAGTGTCAGTTTGTGCAAAGGAAGTACAACCTCTGCTGGGCTTTTTTAACTTCAGTTCCTGAGAGATGGTGATGCCCAGGAACTGGAATGACTCCACTGTTGTTACAGTGCTGTTCATGATGGGGGGGGGGGACAGGGGGGTTTCTCCAGATGTCCATAATCATCTCCACAGTTTAAAGCGTGTTCAGCTCCAGGTTATTCTGATTTATAATATAAGATGACCCACTTTGAAAAATAAAATAATTTGCCTTACATTTGTCCTGCTGTTTTTGTATACCGTATCCATTCGTATCCATTCGTATACGAGTTTCCATGTCTACATCATCACCCTGATTACTGAGACACAAAGCTGTGCTCTGATCAACTAGTAGATCCTGGGAAGTTGATTCAGCCATCAGTATGATTCCAAATGACGGTTCGGAGGGTCCTATGAATGATGTATGGAACAAGTGAGCAATTCTTTATCACTTCTGCAGAAGTGGACATGAAAAATTTCAAAATAGTTGCTGAGCCTCGTTCAAGCGGAGAGTGAAATACAGATGAGTGTCAGGCTCGGTAGAGGGCGTTGTGGATCCAAGTGCAGATGTTTGGAGTGTATGCCGATTGAGGTGACGTTAAATAGTGCTTGTGATTCACTTCGTGGTGCTTTGAAGCTGTACTGAGAATTCCACGTTGAACAGGGAAAGCGTTGCTGTAAAGCAAAAGCAAGTATTTCCGGCGGGGGGCGATGTGTCTGACGCTCCTCTGGAGAATGCGGAAGTGCGCCGAGCCGGCGTGTAACCTGAGCCGTGTGCCGGCGCGAGAAGCCGGAAGCGTAGGGAAGCCGGAGTATGCAGCGCTCCTCTGGGGAATGCGTAAGTGTGCAGAGCCGGCGTGTGACCTGAGCTCTGTGCCGGCGCGAGAAGGCTGAGGCGTAGAGTGAAACCGGAGCATGCAGAGCCGGCGTATGGATGACAGTGTGAGCTCAGCGGGGAGCGAGGATAAATCGTGATCGGAGAGCAGACGAAGGTCGTAGCTGGAGTGACGAGAGAAGAGTCCGTAATCCAAAATCGTGGTCGGGGAAGCAGGTAAGTGGTCGGCAACGGGAAATATCCAAATAACAAATCCAAATCGAGAGGCAGAGACGTGATCAGAAAAAACAAAGCGAGGTCAAAACTAGGCAGACAAAGACAGAAGAAAACGCTGGTGAATTGAGGCTGGTAAGGCGCACAATAAACTGGCGACATGACGGAGTCAGAGCGTGGCTTAAATAGGATAGGCAATTACGTCAGTGATAGACAACAGGTGTGGGGAACAGGAAGTGAGAAAGGTATGCTCAAGTGATCATGACAGGGCTGTGGCTTGGCGTGACATGACAGTACCCTCCCCCCTACGTACGCCCCCAGGCGTTCTTGCAAGTACTTCGGGGTGGAGTCTGTGGAAGTCTGTGATCAGGGAACGGTCTAAAATGAATTTGGCGGGTACCCAAGTTCTCTCTTCAGGGCCGTAACCCTCCCAGTCTACTAAATATTGGATCCCCCGTCCGCAGCGGCGAGACTTGAGGAGGCTGCTGACAGTAAATGCTTTGCCCCCATCAATGAGTCGGGGGGGTGGGGGAGGTTGGGGAGGTGTAGACAGTGGGCAAGAGACCAGGCGGCAAATCTGGGAGACGTGGAACGTGGGGTTGATTCGGCGCATGGAGAGAGGTAGAGACAGTCGGACGGAGCACGGGTTGATGATGCGGTTGATGGTGAAGGGGCCGATGAACCTTGGGGAGAGTTTCTTTGATGTGGTCTTGAGGGGAAGGTCATGCGTAGATAGCATTACCCTTTGGCCGATTCGATACCTTGGAGCTGATGATCGGTGACGGTTAGCGTGACGCTGGAAGGAGCTAACGGTGCGCAAAAGATGGTTGTGGGCCCGCAGCCATGTCCTCTTGCAGCGACGGACAAATGTTAGGGCTGAGGGAACAGCCACCTCCTCCTCCTGGGCGGGAAAGAGGGGAGGTTGGTAGCCTAGGCAGCAGTGAAAGGGAGACATGCCTGTGGAGGAGGTCGGCAGTGAGTTGTGGGCGTACTCAACCCAGGGGAGGAAGCGGCTCCAAGAGGACGGGTCCCGGGAGGCCATGCACCTTAGGGACTTTTCTAGTTCTTGGTTCATCCGTTCGGTCTGGCCGTTAGTTTGAGGGTGAAATCCAGATGAGAGGCTGGGGGTAGCGCCGATGAGGTTACAAAAGGCTTTCCAGAACTGGGCCGAGAACTGGGGGCCCCTGTCCGAGACAATGTCGATGGGGAGCCCATGAAGGCGAAAAACATGGTTGACCAGGAGCTCTGCTGTTTCTTTGGCTGACGGGAGTTTGGGTAGTGGGATGAAATGAGCTGATTTGGAAAAACGATCTACAAAGGTAAAGATGCATGTATTGTCCTGTGATGGTGGTAGTCCGGTGACAAAATCGATGGAGATGTGAGACCAGGGGCGGTGAGGGATGAGGAGAGGTCGAAGTAACCCTTCTGGCGGTCTGTTTGTGTTCTTGTTCCTAGAACAGACATCGCAGGATGCCACAAAAGTTTTAACATCCTCCTTGATGGTGGGCCACTAAAAGCGTTGGTGTAGGAGAAAGAGGGTGCGTGCCACTCCAGGATGGCAGGCCAGCCTGGAACTATGGGCCCAGTCCAACACTTGAGGGCGCACAGAGGCAGGGACAAAGAGTTTGTTGGGGGGAACAACACTTGGGCCTGGTTCTTGCTCGAGGGTCTGCTGAACAAGATGTTCCACATCCAGTTGGGTCGTTGCCACGAGACAATGGGGGGGGAAGGATCGTTTCTGGCAAGGACGTGTCTTGGGAAGAGGAGAACTGTCGTGAGAGGGCATCAGGCTTGACATTCTTGGAACGCGATAAGATAATGTGAACAGAAAACGAGAGAAAAATAGTGACCATCGTGCCTGACGTGAATTTAGCCTCTTAGCAGTCTTTAGGTACTCTAGGTTTTGATGATCTGTCCAAACGAGGAAGGGATGTTCCGCCCCCTCCAACCAATGTCTCCATTCCTCAAGTGCCAGCTTGACTGCCAGAAGTTCACGGTCTCCAATACCATAGTTGCGTTCAGGGGGTGTGAGACGACGGGAGAAAAACGAGCAAGGGTGGAGTTTATTGTCCTTGGGGGACCTCTGTGAAAGGACGGCTCCAACTCCGGTCTCCGATGCGTCTACCTCCACCACAAACTGAATGGCGGGATCTGGGAAGATGAGGATGGGTGCTGTGGTGAAGCGGCGTTTGAGTTCCTTAAAGACCTCCTCGGCCAGAGAGTTCCATCGGAAAGGATTCTTGGAAGAGGTGAGTGCAGTAAGTGGAGCTGCCACCGTACTATAACTTTGGATGAAGCGACGATAAAAATTGGCGAACCCCAGGAAACGTTGCAGCTCACGCCTTGAAGAAGGTACCGGCCAGTCCGTAACAGCTTTGACCTTGGTGGGGTCCATCTGGATGCCATCAGGGGAGATGAAGTAACCTAAAAAGGAGGTGGAGGTGACATGGAATTCACATTTTTCAGCTTTGATGTAGAGCTTATTTTCCAGCAGCCGCTGAAGGACCTGGCGTACATGGCATTTGTGTTCTTTTACAGAACGTGAAAAAATTAGGATGTCATCCAGGTAAGCAAAGGCAAAAACATTGAGGAAATCCCTCAGGACGTCATTGATGAGGGCCTGGAACACGGCTGGTGCGTTGGTCAAACCGAACGGGATTACTAGGTATTCATAGTGGCCCGTGGGTGTGTTAAAAGCAGTCTTCCACTCATCACCCTCCCATATTCTAACCAGATGGTAGGCATTTCTTAAATCAAGTTTGGTGAATACATGGGCATCTTGAAGAAGTTTGAAGGCAGAAGACATCAGCGGGAGGGGATAGTGGTTCTTTATGGTGATCTCATTCAAGCCTCTGTAGTCAATACAGGGTCTGAGGGACTTGTCTCTCTTTTCTACAAAGACGAATCCTGTGCCCGCCGGAGACGACGATGGACGGATAATCCCTGCCGCGAGTGATTCATTAATGTATTGTTCCATGGCCTCTCTCTCTGGGCGAGAAAGGGAGTAGAGTCGTCCCTTGGGTGGAGAGGTTCCAGGAAGCAGGTCAATGGCGCAGTCATAGGGGCGGTGGGGTGGTAAGGAGATGGCCCGTGACTTACTGAACACTTTCCGTAAATCATGATATACAGTGGGAATCTTGGTTAAGTCGGGGGTCTCCTCTTGTGGTACGGACAAGGTTCGGCCCCTAGGGGCTGAGTGTAGACATGAGGAGAGGCAGGCGGGGCTCCAATCGAGGATGCTCCTTTTAACCCAATCGATGTGGGGGTTATGAAGTCTTAACCATGGGAGTCCCAGAACCAGAGGTGCATGAGCATTTTGGACAATAAGGAAAGAGATGGTCTCGATGTGGTTTCCAGAAAACTGTAGGGTGATGGGAGTGGTGCGATGGGTAATGGGGGCGAGTCTGCTACCATCAAGGGCCTGAACGGTAAAGGGTTGGCTCAGAGGTGTGAGAGGGATTCGGAGGTCGAAGGCCGTAGAAGAAGAAATTAGATTCTGGTCAGCCCCGGAGTCCACTAAGGCATGAGTAACGTAAGACCGATCACCGTGAGTGATGGTTACTAAGAAACATGATCGCTGGTCCGGGGGAAGAACAAGAAGCTGGGCCCCCCTGCATCCCCAGAACTACGGGGGGCCTGACCTTTTAGTGGACAGGTTCGAACGACATGGCCGGTCTGACCACAGTAGAAGCAGGCGCCGACGTCTCTGCGATGCTGACGCTCCTTTGGAGAAATGCGTGTGTGACCTATCTGCATGGGTTCAGGGGGTGGTTCAGGAGTGACCAAGGCAGGCACCGAGGTGTGAGATGTGAGAGTTGGCTGACGTTCACTTCGCCGAGTCTGTCTCCGGCATCAATGCGGATCGCTAGGTCAATGAGCCCCTGTAATTCTGAAGGAAGCTCTCGAGCCGCCAGCTCGTCTTTAATTGAGTCTGTGAGTCCGTGGAGGAAGCAATCGAAGAGCGCTTTTTCATCCCAGTCACTAGAGGGAGCCAGGGTCCGGAAATCTATGGCGTAGTCAGATACTGAACGGAGCCCCTGGCGAAGTTGAAGTAATTGGCTTGCCGCCTGGTGACCTGTGAATGAGCGGTCAAAAACCCTCCTCATTTCATCCGTAAAGGTTTTAAATGTAAAACAACATGGAACTTGAGCATCCCATAATGCCGTCCCCCACTCTCTCGCCTTTCCAGTGAGAAGGGTGATAATGTAGGCAACCTTGGAGCATTCCGTGGGAAATGACGTGGCCTGTAATTCTAGAACTAGGGAGCATTGAGACAAAAAAGAACGACAAGTAGCTGGGTTCCCATCATAAGTAGGTGGAGCAGGGAGGCGTGGCTCCTGGGCGGGAGAAAATAGTGGAGGAGGAGGGGTTCAGGGAGTGGGTGCAGGAGGAGGTCGGTTTTGAACCTGAGCGGAGAGGGATTGCAAAGTTTCAGTGATGGTTTGCAAAGTATTAGTGATTTGAGTAATCTCCTGTTGATGAGTGCCTAAGAGGGCTCCTTGACTCTCTAATGCCCCCCTCAGGTGAACTGCCTCTGCTGGATCCATTTTAATGGCCAGTTTATTCTGTCAGGCTCGGTAGAGGGCGTTGTGGATACAAGTGCAGATGTTTGGAGTGTATGTCGATTGAGGTGACGTTAAAGAGTGCTTGTGATTCACTTCGTGGTGCTTTGAAGCTGTACTGAGAATTCCACGTTGAACAGGGAAAGCGTTGCTGTAAAGCAAAAGCAAGTAGTTCCGGCAGGAGTGCGCCGAGGCGGGGGGCAATGTGTCTGACGCTCCTCTGGAGAATGCGGAAGTGCGCCGAGCCGGCGTGTAACCTGAGCCGTGTGCCGGCGCGAGAAGCCGGAAGCGTAGGGAAGCCGGAGTATGCAGCGCTCCTCTGGGGAATGCGTAAGTGTGCAGAGCCGGCGTGTGACCTGAGCTGTGTGCCGGCACGAGAAGGCTGAGGCGTAGAGTGAAACCGGAGCATGCAGAGCCGGCGTATGGATGACAGTGTGAGCTCAGCGGGGAGCGAGGATAAATCGTGGTCGGAGAGCAGACGAAGGTCGTAGCAGGAGTGACGAGAGAAGAGTCCGTAATCCAAAATCGTGGTCGGGGAAGCAGGTAAGTGGTCGGCAACGGGAAATATCCAAATAACAAATCCAAATCGAGAGGCAGAGACGTGGTCAGAAAAAACAAAGCAAGGTCAAAACTAGGCAGACAAAGACAGAAGAAAACGCTGGTGAATTGAGGCTGGTAAGGCGCACAATAAACTGGCGACATGACGGAGTCAGAGCGTGGCTTAAATAGGATAGGCAATTACGTCAGTGATAGACAACAGGTGTGGGGAACAGGAAGTGAGAAAGGAATGCTCAGGTGATCATGACGGGGCTGTGGCTTGGCGTGACATGACAATGAGAAGAAAAAAAAAACAATCGGATAAAGATTAAATTTTGTCTTAAAACGACTCCAGCATGTTAACATTCACTTATACCACGTCAACGCAGTTATTTCAGCCATGAAAATCTGAACTTATCCAAGTAAAAATATTCATGTTAGCTTTTCTAATTAATATCTATTGGTGCGGGTGTTTGTTTACATCGAGCAAGTAACTCATTAATATTTTATTTTATTATTCTATCCAGTACATAACTGTTCATAACATCGCTTTTACTCAACATTTTGGTTTCACTTCTGATGCAGATTAAACTTCAGGTAGATCTCTATGTACTGCATAAAATTAAATAAATTCTATCCAGTGGTCTATTTAAGACATGCTCACAATTTTAAGCATTCAAGCATTTAAGCGTTTTTGATTATTTGGATGTTTTGTTAAACATTGCATGTTTACTTCGTTCATTATGATAATTGTGTGTACATTCCTCTACAGGCATGTCAACATAGCGCTGCAACAGCTGGCTGATCAGATCACAGACACAGAGCAACAACACCGAGACTTTATTATAATTATTTTATTATATTATAATTATTATTTAACAAAGCAAATCTTACACGTGAACTGCCTCAATTCAAACAGCACATTAAATACCCCACCAGAGGCAAAAATATTTTGAATCACTGCTACACCACAATTATGCCCTGCTATGAATTAGCACCCTGTCCAGGGTGTACCCCCATCACCCCCTAAGTCTCCTGGGATAGGCTCCAGGCCTCCCGTGACCTAATACGTACCCTAAAGCGGCATAGACAATGAGTGAGTGCTACACCACAATAAAGGATGCATATTCCCAGAGCAGCTTTAGAACTACAGTATCTGACCACTGAACCTGGTTCATCTTCTTCCAATCTACAGGCACAAAATAAAAAGCCTGTAGTAAGGTATTTAAAGAGATGGACAAATGAACAAGTGAAGCAGAGCAGGAATTACAGTAAAAAAAATTTTGGAATGCCACCGATCTGTGAGATCATACATATATTTATATGTTCATGAAATAGTATGAACAACAGCATGTTTTTCTCCCTTTCAAATTGAATGCATTTTCAATGAAATGGTGTGTGTGTGTGTGTGTGTTCATGTATGAATTCACTACATGAATCTCAGTATGTGATTGTTTTAGTGTGTTTCTTATATATAGTATGTTTCCCACATATGTGTTAAGTTGTACTGGTTTTTCTGTTCTTGGTGGCAGGGCAGATCTGGCACCTCTTTCTCTTAATCCCTCTGGCAAACCCTGGTTGGTTCCTTGTGCTACTTTCTGGTTTGCATGTAGCTTAGGTTATACTGCTTAAAGGGACAAAGGAATAAAAAAAGGACTAGCTGTTCATCCATGTTACTTCTGGTCATAGATTGTACATGTATGTCAAGTTCTCCAACCCTTGTCCCAAACATCCCTACTAGAAGCAAGTGTTCATTTACACAGTGAACAGCTCTTGTCTCTCGATTGTCAAAGCGGATAACTCTTGACAACACAGCAAGAAGCAACAGCCCCATGTAAGCATCCAGGTGTGTTTTGTTAATCTTCACTAAGCTGGTGATAAACAATTTTCCCTCTTCACTGTTTGTCATCTCAAGCAGGATTTTCTGAACAGATGGTGAACAACTCAAATGTCGTCTTGATGTCTTGAACAAGTTACACAACATATCTAGTAGGCACCAGGGTCATTCTGATGATGTTCTCAGTCGGTGTTCTGCCTTTGTTGTCATAAGGGATTGACGACTGTGAATTGTCACTTGCTTTTAATTTAAAGCTTTCGCATTGGGCATCTGTGTCATTTGGAATGTCTTCAGCATCAGTTTTGTCTTCTTATTTAGGATCATACTGCACTTCATCCCCATCCTAGACACGTCCTCATCAATATCACTTTGCTCTCTGTCCTCACTATTTCTTTCATGACCAAAGATATGGTCAATAGACACTGAATCTCTTGCTAATGCTGAAATAAATCCTGCTGCAGAATAAAACTGATAAACACACATTAGTCTTATTTATACAGAGGTCGAAAGAGTAATAAACTTTTGTACTCAAGTACAAATAATGTTACTTCAGTGAAATTTTACTAAAATACAAGTAAACTTTGCATTATAAAAATCTACTCAAGTAAAAGTAAAAAGTAGCTCATTAAAAATTTACTCAGAATAAAAGTTACACAGCTACTTTTTTAACAGCAGAGGTGAGATGGGGGCGGGGGCGCCGCTAAGGGGGGGAAAGTTAGGACGATTCTAAGGGCCCACGCCCTTTAGGGGCCCCCAGAGATCTGCTTTATTAGTAATAACACTACTAGCAGTAAACTAAAAGAAATTAGAAATGTATCTACAAAAGAGTTACAAATTAAAAAAAAGATTACGGCTTATTTCTGCATCTCCAGTCAAATCACACCCCTCTCTGATTCACTGTGTGGTTCAGCCCATCCTACCTAGCGAAGAGTGTCGCTACTGAGTACAGGTGCTGAACTGTAAAAACAGATATGTCATCGAGTTCAACAAAGAAGCACAAGTCCGGTCATCAGAAACGACAAACAAAATCTTCTGCCTCAAAGCTTCTTTTATTTTTTAATTAATTTTAATTGCTTGCGTTATGTTTTTGCAGAATTATTTCCTTGGCGTGACACAGCGCTCCCGGATGCAAGCCGCTAGTAAACACCGACGAAGCGCTTACAACGCGGAAGGAGACGCAAACAGTTAGCTGAGTAATTTGAGGGAGCGTCTGTTGCATGCTGCAAAATGGAAGGGAGTGGTGAAAAAACTTTTATCAATGAAAAATGTTTTCAGCAGCAGGAAACATTGCGTCAAAGCGGATTTTTGCATTCTAAATGTCATCACAAAGCATTCCAGTAAGAAGTCAGTAAAGTGCTGTTATGCCTGAGCTGTAGATTTTTTAACTTTTAGTTCTGAAAGTTAGGTTAGTGTTTTTGTATAATTATTTAATTTAATGTGTGCCTTAGTTTTTTTTTACCTTTTTTTTTTTTTTAGTTTTTGCATCTGAGAAAAGGCTTTAAAATAAGAATGTATGGCACTGTAATGCATTTAATTAATCTGGCAACTTTAAGATTGTCATTATTCACAATATAAGGAATATGTTTATTTTTTGATAAAAAGAAAACCAATTAATCTCTCTATACTGCTCAAAAAAATAAAGGGAACACTTAGTCCCAGTTTGACAAACCCCTCTCATATGTGTATGCAAGTTCAAGTCAAACCGGGACTAAGTGTTCCCTTTATTTTTTTGAGCAGTATATTTTATATTGCTATTTAATTAAGCAAAAATACATTTTATCTGATTACTCGATTACATTTTTGGTAGAATACTCGATTACTAAAATATTTGATAGCTACAGCCCTACATTTTTCACCAAATTTATATTAGACAAAATTAAATATGTAATTTTTGTCCAGATATAGATCTTGAATTTGTAGCAAATATGGCAGCATTATTTTATTGGCTAACTTTGCTAGCGGACTTTAAGTACTACCACCGTGTAAGATAGCAGATAACTATTAGTAATAGGTCAGTACTATATTACAGACAAAAACTTTGAATAGCTAGGTTGGCTTGTATGTTTTGTGCGGAATGGGTGTGGTAGGGGGGCCCAACCGCATATTTTTTCATAGGGCCCAAAATTGCTAGAGGCGCCCCTGGATGGGGGATTCTAGTGTAGTTCAAAACAGACAAGCTGTTGCCTTTCCTGTGCTTGAAATCAAAGTGGTCACTTAAACATGGTGTGACGCTTTGCGCCGGATAGCCAAGGGAACAGTTAGAACAGTTAGTTCAGCACAAAACCTTTATCGGCCTCTTTCAGCGTCACAAAATTATAATACGAAACATGAAGTAAAAGTAAAGAAAAAGATAAAAAGAATAGAGCGTTTCGGGGGTGAGCAGCACACCTGAGCTCCTACTCCATTCTCTCCTTCTCACGCACACACCACCACAGCGCAGAGGGCAACATACATACATAATGTGGTATACAACATAGTAGTGGCCGTTATAACCATGTCACGCTCTCCGCGCCTTCACGCTGATCTAAGAGCGCATCCGCCTTCTGACACTTCCGTTCCCACGCTGTCAAGCTGCTCATCATGCGGCCATGTTTTTCCCACGCTGTCATCTCTCATCACACGCCCCCTCGCCGACACACCGGTTCCTCATCTGGCGCTGATTTCTTCTGGGATATAAGGAGGCGCAGCACGCTATCTCGCTGCCGGATTATTGTGTGTTTTTGCTCCAATATTCTCGCGTTTTGTTTCACGGTTTTCACGTTACCGACCTCGCTTTGTTTTTCCTCATTTTCCCGATTCTCGTTTCACGTTTTGGCTCGATGCTCTCGCTGACGGATTTAACGGCATCGAACTCTCGATTTCGTCCCTCGACTGCAGTTTCGCTTCACAGTTCGGCTCAACGCTCTCGCGGACGGACCTAACGTCATCGAACTTTCACTCCTCGACTACGGCTCCACCTCTCGTCTCTCCACAGTACACAGCTTCAGACTACCCAGTTTGCTTCATAAAAATTTGATGGCATTTCGCTTTCAGGTGGGTCTGCATCACTGGCATCTGTTTTGTCCGTCTCCATTGTTCTGAGTTTAGTGCGTTTGTTCTCCCCACACATCAATCAATCATTGCAGTGGTTTCTGGGGTGCATTTTTTTCCCCCTTCCCTGAAGCTTTCACGGAAACACCAGGCTCCACCCTCAATCTTCGTTCCCAATCACCTGAATTCTGAGCACACACCGGATTCACATTAGCACTACACTTTATATACACCTCACTTCCCCTCACTCAGCGTCTGACCACGCACATGGAAACAGACTCCGTTACGCACCTATCTGCAAGCCCTGCTCCTTGTTCATCGCGTCTCGTTTCGTCCTGTCTCCTGGTTCGTGTTTATATCGGCACCCGTCCACCAGCTCCGTCATATCCACAGTTAAGACAACCCAGTTCATTCCATTATCTGTTTACTATCATTCACAAGCTGTCAATAAAACGCCCGTTCGGGTTTCATAAGATCAATGTCTGTTGAGTCTGTATGTCCATAAGAGTTGCATTATTTTAAAATTTATTTTTCATTTTCATTCAGTTATTTTTACTCAGTAGAAAACATGATTTGTACAGTACTTCAAACAAAATACTTACGTAAAATTACAGATTTTAAAAACTACTTTAAAACGAAGTACACACAACCTACTCAATTACAATCACAGTAACGCGAGTAAATGTAATTTGTTACTTTCCTACTCTGTATTTATAGATAGCAATTTTCAAAGAATAATGTGCATAGTGTTCAAACCGCACCCCCAAAAATAATAACATATATTCCATGAGGAAAGTTAGATGTCCACATAGAAGACAGATTGGGTGGGGAGGGGAAAAGTTGAGTCTGTGGTGATGTAATTGAGCCAAATTTTAGATGCAGAGCAACCTAAAACCTTTATGATGCATGGAAGCATATAACAGTCAACATTCTTGGTGGATCATATTTAAGGCATTCAGAATTTACTGAAATGGTTAAACAGTTTACATATCATAACTTGAAAATGGGTCAAATTTGATCGAAACAGATGTATAACCCATATAAGGGTTAAGTCAATGACAGCTAGGCCAGGTAATAATAGTAATATGTAAGTTCTCCCAGAAGCCCTTTCATACTTTTTATGAAATTTTGCACACTGATAGAGGGTAATTCCAAACAAGCATATCACTTTTCGAGTTCAAATATTGTTCCCTCTACCACCACCAGATAGAATTTTCAATTTCACATGGCCATATCTTTGTTCCTTTTGGTCCTGTTCGCATGGTATAGGTATTTGTAACACCCGTACCTCCACGGATCAGGGGAATAAGATCAAGTTCCCCGGATTACTGAGTTGACTCTTTGTCCCCACCTAGTGTGTCTATGTATTCACTACCAGCACTTAAGCACTTAAGCACTAAACACGAACACCTGTGATTCCCTGGTGTGTCTACTATTTATTCCAGTCGAACCCGTAGGGCTTCGTCGGTTCACTGTTGTGCACCTTATGTTTGTCCTCACTTGTCCCTCTCCTTGTTATATGTAAACACGTTAATGATTCTCTTCTGCCCGTCTCGCTCCCAGGATTGAGCAGTGTCTGCAGGTGTGGGACTCTGGGAGGAAGGAAAGACCCTCAAGAGTCACAAGGACTGTACAAGAGTTTCCTTTGATTTCCACTTATCCTCCAGAAGCCGAAACGGGTCACGTTCGCCCACCTGCAGACCCTGCCTGGGAAGCCGCGCTCGGAGTGGCCGTGAGCGTCACGGGACTTTGTTAGGTGTTGTTTCTTGTTTGTGTTTTTTTGTTTGTTTTGAGAGAAAAAAGAATATTCAATAAAAACCCTGCTGATACAAAATGGATTCTGCATCTGCGTCTCACTCAACTCAGGAAGACATGACAGATGAACCGACCCTACCAGACGCAGCAGGAACCCCGCTTCCTGAGGACGAAGCCCCCGTCCTCGAGTACATCCGAGGCCAACAGAATGAGATTGACGGGTTGGCCAGAGCCGTGAATGACCTGGCGCGCGGGATGGAACAACTTATGCACCGCTTGCCTTCGCTCTGCGCGCCAGGTCCGCGCTCCACACCGCTACCACCTCGCCCGAACCCCCCGGAAAGGTATGACGGGAATCCGGAGGGGTGCAAGCGGTTTCTCCTGGCCTGTGAGCTGTGGCTCCTGGATTTCCCGAACATGACGGATCTACAGAAGATCAGCTTCGTCACGCAGCAGCTCACAGGAACCGCTATGGATTGGGCCGCGGCGGTTTGGAGCGCTGGCAGAATCGCGGCATCCAACTACCCGCAATTTCTTTCGGAGTTCCGCACGGTGTTCGACCACCCCGACAGGGCAGAACGGGGGAACAACAGCTGCTGAGGCTGAAACAAGGGACTGCCACAGTGGCGGATTATGCGATCCGTTTTCGGGTACTGGCCGCGGAGAGTGGCTGGTGTGACCGCAGTCTCCTCGCTAGATTCAGGGATGGGCTACAACCCGAGGTCCAGCTAGAATTGGCCTGCCGGGATACGGGCATGTCCCTGGATGAGTGCATCACGCTGGCCATCAAACTAGACCAGCACCTCCGCAGCCAGAGACGACACATCTCCCCGAAAACCCCGCCCAAACGGTCGGAGTTCCGCCATCGTCCCAGCCTCAGCACCCCCGCGACGGAGCCTCGGGAAGGAACTCCGGGAGAACCTATGGACCTCGGCACATCCCGACTCACGGCCCAGGAGAGGAGACGACGCATACAAGAGGGGCTGTGCTTGTACTGTGGGGGGGAAAGACATACCATAAATCACTGCCCCTTACTCCAAAAAGTAATACACATCACACCTCCACGCACACATCACTCCTTCTGTGTTAAAGCACAATTGTCGTATGCTAACCAGTCTATGTGTGTCTTTCCCCTTGTAGATTCTGGGTCGGCTGGAAATTTTATAACATCTTCTCTTCTTTCCTCGCTACAGGCTCCCTTGTCGAAGCTACCAGCCCCTATCGCAATTAAAGCTTTGGATGGTCATAACCTTCGGCATTCTCCTATTAAACAAATCTCTGCGCCCCTCCGATTAACTTTTCCCGGTCATTCCGAGGAACTAAAATTCTTTGTACTCCCTCGGTCAGATCATTCCGTCGTGTTGGGTCTCCCATGGCTCAGCTCTCATAATCCTAATTTTGATTGGGAAAAATCTCGCATCCTATCATGGGCCCCTAGATGTGCTAAAAAATGTATACCGCCTACATTGACGGTCCAAACCACATCCATTGAGAGCCCGCTAGCCCTAGTATCAATAAAAGTACCATCTGAGTATGCACAGTTTCAAGACGTGTTTAGCATTAGGGCAGCCGCACGACTTCCCCCTCATCGGCCGTGGGACTGCGCGATTGAGATTTTGCCGGGGAAAACACCGCCGAGCTCGCGTGTTTACCCATTGTCCGTGGAGGAGACACGGGCTATGGAGGAATACGTGAGTGAAGCTCTCCAGCAGGGTCTTATCAGTAGGTCCACGTCACCCGCCTCGGCAGGGTTCTTCTTTATCGATAAGAAAGGGGGGGGTTTACGTCCCTGTATTGATTATAGAGGTCTCAATGCAGTAACAGTAAAATACAAGCACCCACTACCGTTGGTACCGACCGCCATCGACCAACTCCAAGGCGCCTCTGTTTTTTCTAAACTCGACCTCCGCAGCGCCTATAACCTCGTTCGTGTGCGTAAGGGCGATGAGTGGAAGACGGCGTTTAGCACTACATCTGGCCATTACCAATACAACGTGATGGCTTATGGATTGGTAAACGCACCTGCGGTGTTTCAGGGGTTCATGAACGACGTGTTTAGGGATATGTTAAACCGATATGTGATAGTTTACTTGGATGATATCTTGGTTTACTCTCGGTCATACTCCGAGCACGTCCAACATGTAACTGCCGTCCTTCATCGATTGCGCAAACACGGGCTCTATGCGAAGGCGGAGAAGTGCGAGTTCCATAAAAAGGAGATCGCATTCCTCGGCTACCGCATAGGGCCACTGGGGGTCGAAATGGAGACGTCCAAGGTGAAGGCGGTGCAACAATGGCCGGAACCCCAATCGGTAAAGGCGCTACAGAGCTTTCTGGGTTTCGCTAACTTTTATAGACGCTTTATCCGAGGTTTTAGTATGCTGGCAGCGCCGCTAACAACCCTACTAAAGGGGAAGCCTAAGCGTCTGCGTGAGTTTCCGCCGGAGGCACGCAGAGCGTTTCAAGATCTGAAGACCGCATTCACTACGGCACCCATTCTAAAAATCCCCGACCCAACCAAGCCTTTTTTGGTTGAAGTCGATGCCTCTGAAGTGGGGATTGGGGCGGTGCTGTCACAGCGTCATGGCAACCCAGAAAAACTCCACCCTTGCGCTTTCTTTTCGCGTAAACTAACACCTGCCGAGCGCAACTATGATATCGGCAATCGCGAACTGTTAGCAGTAAAAGCGGCGTTAGAGGAGTGGCGGCACTGGCTAGAGGGAGCCGATCACCCATTCGTAGTGCTGACCGATCATCGCAACTTAGAATATATCCAACAAGCAAAACGATTAAACCCTCGCCAAGCCCGATGGGCTCTGTTCTTTACTCGCTTCCGCTTCACTATTACTTACCGCCCCGGGTCAAAAAATAAGAAAGCAGATGCTTTATCCCGGTACTACACAGCCCCTGGGGAACACAGAGAGCCCGAGCCAATCCTGCACTCGTCTCTCGTGGTGGCACCGATCATGTGGGACCTCGACTCGGAGATTGCAGAAGCGGCACGGTCCCACGCCGCGCCGCGACAATGTCCTCCGGGGAGAACCTACGTACCGGTGTCCCTACGAGAACAGGTAATCATTCACGCACACACGAGTGCAGCGGCCGGACACCCCGGGATCATTCGGACTTGTAGACTGCTAGAGCCAAAGTACTGGTGGCCAAATATGCGGAAGTCAGTAGAAACAGTGGTTTCGTCTTGTGCAGTTTGTGCAACCTCAAAAAATCCTAGACACCTGCCGGTTGGTAAATTAATGCCGTTAGATACTCCTCACAGACCGTGGTCCCATATCTCAGTGGACTTTGTCACGGATCTGCCTGTATCTAAGGGCTACACCACTATTCTAGTCGTGATCGATCGGTTTTCCAAGGGGTGTAGATTTATCCCTTTCGGCTCCCTCCCGTCAGCCTTCCAGGTGGCAGAAGCCTTATTTTCAACCGTGTTTCGCTGCTATGGTATCCCCGAAGATATCGTATCCGATCGTGGGCCCCAATTTATCGCACGAGTCTGGAAAGCTTTCTTTCAGAAATTGGGCACCACTGTTAGCCTAACGTCGGGCTATCACCCCGAGTCTAATGGTCAGGCCGAGCGGACTGTCCAGGAGCTCGGAAAATATCTTCGAGCATATTGTAGTAGCCGTCAACACGAATGGGCAGAATGCTTAATCTGGGCGGAATACGCGCAAAATTCGCTACGTCACTCCGCTACCGGCCTAACGCCCTTCCAATGTATACTTGGGCATCAACCCCCGCTCTGTCCCTGGGATGCCATACCCACCGAAGTCCCTCGGGTGGACGATTGGTTTAAAAGAGCGGAAAAGGTATGGGAAGAGGCCCACACTAAGATCTCCCAGGCAGTTCGTCGCTTTAAGAAATTTGCCGATAGACGACGAAGGGAAAGTCCTCCGCTCCAGGTAGGCGATAGAGTATGGCTCTCCACAAGGGACCTTCACTTGAATCTTCCCTGCCGTAAGCTCACACCCCGCTATATAGGTCCCTTTCCTATTTTAGCCCAAATAAACCCTGTCTCTTTTAAACTACAACTACCAACCCATTTACGCATCCACCCTGTCTTCCATATCTCTCTTCTTAAACCAGTGACCCGGGGACCGCTGGACGAAGGTGTGGCGGAACCAGCAACCCCAGCAGCCGTGGAGATTGAGGGCGCTCCGGCGTTTCGAGTCAAAAAACTACTAGACTCCCGGAGGAGAGGGGGTTCCCTTCAATATCTGGTGGAATGGGAGGGGTACGGCCCGGAGGAACGGAGCTGGGTGCCAGCAAAGGACATCTTGCATAGAGGGCTCATTAGGGATTTCCATCTGGAAAGACCAGAACGCCCGGCGCCGCGACGTCCGGGTCGTCCCCCTCACCGGCCATCCCATCAGGTAGGTGAGCCTCGACTCCCTCCGGTTACACGGAGACAGCCCTCACACCCCCTCTCGGGAGCCGGTCCTGGGGGGGGGGGTACTGTAACACCCGTACCTCCACGGATCAGGGGAATAAGATCAAGTTCCCCGGATTACTGAGTTGACTCTTTGTCCCCACCTAGTGTGTCTATGTATTCACTACCAGCACTTAAGCACTTAAGCACTAAACACGAACACCTGTGATTCCCTGGTGTGTCTACTATTTATTCCAGTCGAACCCGTAGGGCTTCGTCGGTTCACTGTTGTGCACCTTATGTTTGTCCTCACTTGTTCCCTCTCCTTGTTATATGTAATACACGTTAATGATTCTCTTCTGCCCGTCTCGCTCCCAGGATTGAGCAGTGTCTGCAGGTGTGGGACTCTGGGAGGAAGGAAAGACCCTCAAGAGTCACAAGGACAGTACAAGAGTTTCCTTTGATTTCCACTTATCCTCCAGAAGCCGAAACGGGTCACGTTCGCCCACCTGCAGACCCTGCCTGGGAAGCTGCGCTCGGAGTGGCCGTGAGCGTCACGGGACTTTGTTAGGTGTTGTTTCTTGTTTGTGTTTTTTTTTGTTTGTTTTGAGAGAAAAAAGAATATTCAATAAAAACCCTGCTGATACAAAATGGATTCTGCATCTGCGTCTCACTCAACTCAGGAAGACATGACAGTATTATCTGGATTTGTACTAATTGAGGAGGTTGGCTGTGATCTTAATCCCATGCGAATCAGCCATGTCGGTAATTTGTAAAGTAAAAATTCCTCTGCAAATTACCTACCATATTTCACCGAACACAGAAGTGATATTAGTCCAGAGTAAACCGCATGTCTGTTATTTGGCCATGGGTCATATATAATTTTTTCAAGGTTTTTGTTTCCTGTGCATCTTTTATCTATCCTCCATGAAGAATGGAGGCTGCGTTGTAGTGCTTTGAAAGTATTTTCTATTAACGTTTGTTATACAGTATTTATCGCAATACATATAACAATACAATGTGCAGAAAGATAAAGCTGAAAACCATCAGAAGAGCGAAAGTAAAAAGACTGATTAGATATAGACATGTATAGCAGCATGCAGTAAGACACACTCTTCTGTTTATTACATACCGCTAGACTTATAATGACGAGACATTTCCAAACCATAGCCAATCCAAAGTAGTGCACAATTAAGTGAGGAGGTTCACGTCATAATTTGAGGTTAATGTGCTACAAATAAATCAAGAGTAAAGCTTGAGCTTTTAGATTTTAACCCAGTGAAATGTAAATAAAACAGGGCATGAAAACTATATTTGTTTCTTATTTGTATCCGTGTAACCCAGGGGTCAGCAAAATTAAACATTCAAAGAGCCACTGGTCTGGTTGGACTGGTTTACCACAGAAAAGAAAACACCAGGAGCCAAAAACCCTTTTGACATCTAAAATGAAGATAACATTGTATATATTGTTTTTTACCTTTTTAAAAACTATAGCATGCCGCATTTATGAAATCAATGAACTGCTACAGGAAAAAAAACTACATTTTATTTTTGCATGCAACAAAAACATCTGAAAAAAAGACACTAGGTTAAAGTTTACTTTCAAATAAAATGCTCAATGTCTTTTTGAGTCCTTCATGTATTTATGAAATAAAAAGCCAAACTTATCAACCCGCAGAAAATCAAACATGCCATCTGCTTCTGTGTGCCATCATCCTTTTGTTATGTGTCAGCTGTCAACCTGAATAAAACTGGGGGTCAATAAATCACGTGCCCACAGCGACATATTACATAACAGACCAGTTTTCAGATGGGACCAAAAAAATCAATAATGTAGACTCCTGGGTTGTGCATGAAAATAATGAGGAGCGAGTGTGACGAAGTTACCAAAAGAACTCGTATTCTCCGGCATGCTCAGTAAAACCTAACAGCTGTTTTACTTAGAATACTGCACAAATCTGTATTGAACTCTAATCTTTTAATGTAGAAATGTTTTCAAAAGCATCATTGCATATGGCTTTTGTTTGGATGTTCCCAAGACTTTTGCACAGTACTGTAAATAAAACAGCTGTTAGGTTTTACTGAGCATGCTGAGGAATGAGTTTTTTTGGTAACTATGTCACACTCCTGCCTTTGTATTTTCATGCAAAATCCAGGAGTCTACATCATTGATTCCCCCCCCACCCCCCCATCTGAAAAATGGTCTGTCATGTCGTATGTCACTTTCTTTACAGAAGAATATTTGCATGCCTTTAGTGTTATTTATTCATAATTTTAGTGAATTTTTGTAGGAAATGGACTACATAATAATGCAGACATAATAAACTTATATAACAAATGTACTACAGATAATATGATGTGTAAGACTTTTGCACAGTACTGTATATACAGTATATACATGGGAAATAAGTAAGTAAATTAATTTTTTTTTTAAATCGCTGGCCTTGCTTATCCCATGCAAATGCACCACATGAAACTCAGATGTGTGGGGGTAAAGTATAAATCACACAATGTCCCCAGATAATACAAATTCCCTGCGAAGAGTGCTATAGCTAGTCCTGCCATAGTCCCTTCTTGTGCTTTGCACAAAATATACATTGACCCTATAAATTAGGTGACTGTAAGTATGGGTAATCCCCAATTTATGAACATTCAAGTTACGAATTTCCACAGATACGATGCGAACAAATCACAGAAGCTGTTCAAATGTACAGAAAATAGACATTGAAGTGCACCAGATACCAATATTTACATTTATTATTCAATATTTTCAGTGTGTAAGTGAATGTATAAAATGTCTGAAGTCCAGTATATTGTATGTGTGTGCATGTGCTCCTTCTGCTCCTCTCCTGTCAGGGGTGATTCTTTTTAAAAATAAATGCAGGTTAATTAGTTGTATTTTTACTTAATATTTTCTATTAATTTTTATATGAATATATTTGGGTTGTGAAATGAATAATCGGAGTGTTAGTTATTTATTATGTGAAAATTCGCTCTTAGACAAAATAGCGCCTGGGATTCCCTTCGTGATTTAAAGGCGCAGAGACAACATTTCACTTTGAGATTAATTTCCTAGGTGCGGTTACAGTTTTTGGCAACATGGAAAAAAAAAGGGGACGGATTTAGCAAAGTGGATTGATAAGCTTTATATTGCATACTCTTGTCAAAGACGTATAGGTCTCACTTTGTCTGACTTACAAACAAATTCAACTTACGAACAAATCAGACTTACGACTGTAGGCCCAAAATGGAACTGGTTCATAAGTAAGGAACAACCTGTATACCCAACTGTTCTCCCTCTCTTCATTATACACATGGCACCAGTTGCCAGTGATCCTATCCCGTTCTGCCCTCTGAACATGTCTGTTTCATTCTGGTGCCTCTCTACTGGCTGGAGATCTTATCACATGGAGGCCTGTTGCTGAGGATGGCCTTGTGTGGTCTGCTTGGGATTTGTGTGCTGACTGCGGAGGGTTCCATTTGACTTGGCTTCGGGCATAAATTTCCACAACCTGAGAGACCCAAGTGGTCAACACTGAAAATTGACTATATTAATTTAAACACATTTTCAATAATACTAGATTTCAGTCTCAAACCCTTGTTAATATTCATCTGATATCACCCAAATGAGGGTGGGTCATCTGTTTAGTGTGGTTTCCCTCAAAGTTTCTTTCTAATGTCATTTGAGTGTCATGAGATTTTCCCTGCCACAGTTGCCCTTGCTCATAATTTTTGCTGATAATTATAATTTGTACACATATTTTTTCTTTGTTTCTTATTTATACACACACACACACACACACACACACACGCAATCAGGAAAATGGCACAAAATGGTGAGTATTCAAAAAATTGGAGAGATGGCGTCGGAGACGGCATTGGAAAACTCAATGACTGAGTGATGTGCAGCGCCATCTTGTTTCCTTTTATACTTCCTGAATCGCGACCGTACTACTTCCGGGTCCTAGTGCCAGTCGCGGTGAGTGCGCATGACATATATATATATATATATATAGTGCAGACTAACAGAATCACTGCTGTAAAGTAAAAATAATAGTAAAAGTAATTTCTTACCTTTGAAAAGAATAGTGACAGAACAGTGTGTGTGTGAGGGAGAGAGAGGAGGAGGTGTGTGTGTGTGTGTGTGTGTGTGTGTGTGTGTGTGTGTGAAGGCGAGAGGAGGAGAGGTATTTAATATTTAGGTATTTAATTCACATGTGTGAAACCCAATTCACCTGCACAAAATAAAATACATTCACAAAAAAAACAACTCGCATATACTAAATAAATAAATATATATTCATAACATACGTTTCACAAATGCAAAACAAAATTCACATATGTACAAAATTTCTGAATGGTTAAAATTCATGAGTGTATCATGGGCTGTGAATGCGCAAATTATCTTTCCTGTGTGAATCGCCCTGGATTTGTGTGCATTTTTTATCAGATACGACCTCACCATTTAACCAATCACAGCCCTCCAGGAGCGGAGCACTCAAGTAGCTCAGCTTTGCACACCTTTTGTGCAATTTGAGTTAATTACAACGGAAATGAAGCTTTACCTACAAACCAGCATGGCTACCAAGAACAGGATGCACGTCTAAAGTTATTACTTTACTTTCACCTAAAGGATTATTAGGAACACCATACTAATACGGTGTTTGACCCCCTTTCACCTTCAGAACTGCCTTAATTCTACGTGGCATTGATTCAACAAGGTGCTAAAAGCATTCTTTAGAAACGTTGGCCCATATTGATAGGATAGCATCTTGCAGTTGATGGAGATTTGTGGGATGCACATCCAGGGCACGAAGCTCCCGTTCCACCACATCCCAAAGATGCTCTACTGGGTTGAGATCTGGTGACTGTGGGGGCCATTTTAGTACAGTGAACTCATTGTCATGTTCAAGAAATCACTTTGAAATGATTCTAGCTTTGTGACATGGTGCATTATCCTGCTTGAAGTAGCCATCAGAGGATGGGTACATGGTGGTCATAAAGAGATGGACATGGTCAGAAACAATGCTCAGGTAGGTCGTGGCATTTAAACGATGCCCAATTGGCACTAAGGGGCCTAAAGTGAGCCAAGAAAAGATCCCCCACACCATTACACCACCACCACCAGTCTGCGCAGTGGTCACAAGGCATGATGGATCCATGTTCTCATTCTGTTTACGCCAAATTTTGACTCTACCATTTGAATGTCTCAACAGAAATCGAGACTCATCAGACCAGGCGACATTTTTCCAGTCTTCAACTGTCCAATTTTAGTGAGCTCGTGCAAATTGTAGCCTCTTTTTCCTATTTGTAGTGGAGATGAGTGGTACCCAGTCGGGTCTTCTGCTGTTGTACCCCATCCACCTCAAAGTTGTGCGTGTTGTGGCTTCACAAATGCTTTCCTGCATACCTCGGTTGTAACGAGTGGTTATTTCAGTCAAAGTTGCTCTTCTATCAGCTTGAATCAGTCGGCCCATTCTCCTCTGACCTCTAGCATCAACAAGGCATTTTCGCCCACAGGACTGCCGCATACTGGATGTTTTTCCCTTTTCACACCATTCTTTATAAACCCTAGAAATGGTTGTGCGTGAAAAACCCAGTAACTAAGCAGATTGTGAAATACTCAGACCGGCCCGTCTGGCACCAACAACCATGCCACGCTCAAAATTGCTTAAATCACCTTTCTTTCCCATTCTGACATTCAGTTTGGAGTTCAGGAGATTGTCTTGACCAGGACCACACCCCTAAATGCATTGAAGCAACTGCCATGTGATTGGTTGATTAGACAATTGCATTAATGAGAAATTGAACGTGTTACTAATAATCCTTTAGCTGAGTATATTTCATAATGTTTTATTAATTAACTTCTCCGAAAATAACACAGCTAACCACTTTATCATCTTTATAAAACACTTCACCCTCATTACAGGTTTGTCAAGACGGTCACAGTTACAGTTTTTAATTTGGAGAATAGATGTTTCTGTGATTCTCAGGGTATTCTGATATATCTGAATGCAACCAGATTTGCTTTTATTTCATTAACAGTTCAAATGTGTATAACATAATGGATTAAAGCTGCATGATTATTTCTACACAACTTTTTAAATGGTGATTTCAATTCAAACAGTCATACGATCTAATTCCAAAATAACAATGTCAAATATGATCACATACAAATTTGCTTTGGTGCTGTCACTGAGCTAGAGAGCAGTTGTCATTTACAGGTATTATTAAACAGTTTCACAAACATCTCTTCAGTCACCATTATTCTTTACAATACAATTTCCATACAATAATTAAAATTATCAGAGGTACTGGGAAGTTTGTATTTCTGATATAAACACTAATGTCTACAATACTATGGAAGCAAATTAGCATAATAATTATTTGAATTATATCTCCCTTTGAAAAATACGTTTTGAAATTTAATAACTGTTGAATTGTTAATTTTGAAATTTAAATACTACTGAATTTATTAAGATGAAATATTTGATTTTAAAAAGCAACATCTTTAAATTTAAGCGCTCTGAATGTCACAGTTTTCAGCAGTCCATTTAAAGTTGTGAAATGCACATAGAAAATATGGAATGATATTCCGAACATTTTTCAAAAGGAATTGCAAATTGTATTTGCAATTGAGTTTTCCATATGTGTGACATAATTCAAATGCAATTGCAAACTTTGCATCACCGTTTGCTTTTTCGCCCTCGCGAAACGCACACTGACTGGCAAATTTCAAATGAAAAAGCAAAGTCCATTTGTATTTGCATTTCCCATGTCTTAGAAGTTATGAGCCCGTCATATTTAAATAGCAAAATCAATTACCACGTCTGCTTTTTCACTTTCTCTGCATTGCGCATGTAGCCGCTAATCCATTTGCAATTGAATTTCCAACACGTTTCATGGAAAACTGTCAGTCAGCGTCAGGGGTGGGTCTATACTGTGGGGCGTGATTGTATGGGAAGTGACGTCACTCGCAGTCGCCGACCAAGAGGGGGAAATTTGAGCAATGGAGGTGAACTGAGTTAATCTCATCTGTTTATCAAGAAATAACACATGCCAAATCGCATATTTTCTTAATCTGGACTGGACAGAGAAGCTATTATAAATAAATATATTTTTAGATCTTCTCCTTTTACAGCCTGCTGGAGCTAAATCTGTCAAACGCTGCTTACCGCCACTTTATAGCGATGGAGTCACTGAGGGACCGTCTAAAAAGTGCATGACCAAGACCCAACCGTTTGTTTATAGAAGAATACACAAGATTACAGAGAAATACCTCACAGGACATCACTGTTAGGCTACAGTATGGATTATTTGTTTATTTAGTTGTTTGTTTAATTGATTATTAATTATTTTAATGTACATTTTAAAAATAAATGATTACACACACAATTATTGTGGCAATGAAACAGATAATTTGTTAAATGAGAGTTGGGGTGTTTTTATTATTAAAAGAATAATAATTGTAAAGATATGTATGAAAATTAACGCACTTTGGTACAGTCTATTATGAGTCGCAAAAAATGACAATTAAATCAACAAAATTCAATAATTTTTGCTATAGAAATTTCAAATGTAAAACCAACTGTACTATAATCCACTCTATCCTTGATAATAACTGCAACCCTTCCCTTTGCAATATTGAGTTTGATATTAATTCTGTTGTTAATTATTTTATTAATGTTTTGCAAAAAGAAAAGTTAAAAGAAAAATTAAGTCAAAATGAATGAGAAAAAGGTTGTAGTTATTAGCAGTGATAGAGTGGATTATATTACTACTGGTTTTACATGTGTAATCCACATAATGAAAAAACTATTGAAAAATGTTTGGTTTTTTTTTGGTTGTAAAAATGTATTTTAAAAAAACATTATTAAACTGAATATTGCAAAGGGAGTGGTTGTAGTTATTAGCAAGGATAGAGTGGATTATAGTACAGTATTATTATTATTATTATTATTATTATTATAAAAAAACACCATGACTCTGGTGTCAGTCCTGTGGTCTGATGAGGCCAAGATAAACCTATTTGTTTCAGATGGTGTCAAGCGTGTGTGGCAACAACCAGTTGAGGAGTACAAAGACAAGTGTGTCTTGCCTACTGTCTAACATGGTGGTGGGAGTGTCATGATCTGGGGCTGCATGAGTGCTGCTGGCATTGGGGAGCTACAGTTCATTGAGGGAAACGTGAATTCTAACATGTACTGTTGCATACTGAAGTAGAGCATGATCCCCTCCCTCCGGAATCTGGGCTGCAGAGCAGCGTTCCAGCATGATAATGACCCCAAACACACCTCCAAGATGACCACTGGCTTGCTAAAGTGGCTGAGGGTAAAGGTCAGCCACTTTAGGTGGAGGAGCACAAGGTGTCAAATGTTCACCACCTGCATGATGTTGTGATGGAGGAGTGGAAGAGGATTTCAGTGGCAACCTGTGAAGCTCTGGTGAACTCCATGGCCAAGAGAATTCAAGCCGTGCTGGAAAATGATGGTGGCCACACCAAATATTGACATTTCACATTTTCACTTAGGGGTGTACTAACTTTTGGTTCAGCTATTATTGGCTGTATTTTTAGTTATTTTGAGGGGACAATAAATTTACACTTTTATACAAACTTTACACTGACTAGTTTTCATTGTGTCAAAGAGTCATTTATGCAGCGTTGTCATATGAAAAGATATAACTAAATATTTGCAGAGATGTGTACTCACTTTTGTGACATACTGTGTGTATGGTGTATGTGTGTGTATATACAGTAGGAGCCACACGAAATATGGAACATGGCGGGTCCCATAGCGAACCTTGACAAGTCCTTGCACGATGTGCACATGCACGGAATGTGATCCCCCGCGATGCCCCGCCCCATAAACGCCCCCATGCACTTTCCAATAAAGATGGTTGCAATGCTGTATAATCTCGCCAGGTGGAGCATGGTCTTCTTCAGTTAACTACAGTGTCCAGGCAGTTTATACTGTACAGGCATTGTCAACATAGTTTCATAAATATATGGTAAAAAATCTAATAAAACCGATTAATAAAACATTTTTTTTAAATCACTCAATTCACAACCCATGATGCTTATGCTATTTAAAATTAATTAACTTCTTAGTAAATAAAATTAGTTATTGCAATATTTTCCAAGACATCCTTAATAATCCTTAAAGACACGGTAACATATATAAGTAATTTATCTATACCGATAGCTTTAGATACGGAATATAAATGCAGGCTATGTATTTTACATTATATCGGTGTATTTTATCTAGTTCCGTTTAATACACTGATGTATAATATTTTGCTGCAAAGTAAAGCTCAAAATGTAACTTCTGCTTGAGTATGTTTTCGTTATATTTTTTATGTTTTTTTTGTTGATAGTCAAAAATTGGCATAACAAATTGATTAATGGCGCATAATATCTGGAACAAATATCTGCCCATACGGATATTACGTGGCGCTGTATGGACAGCCGCACCACGAGATGTTTTTAATGAGAAGAGGTTTAATGAAATAAGAGTGTGTTAGAGTGCTTATTATATGCACGGGAAGACCTTTCCGTTTGGATAAGGTGTGGGATTATTAATTAGGAAAGTAAACAAAAGAAAACTGATAACACAAAATTAACAAAATTCCTCCGCTCTGGAATCAAAAATAAAACTTTTGATCCTCTCTGGGCTTATGCCCTTACCGAGGACCTATGAGAGAGTGTTATGTATTTTTTTGTGCTGTGGTAGCAGCCTGTCGATCTGCCCGTTCTGAACAGTTTATGCGCAGATCTTCATCATTACAACAGATGAGTATTTCTTTCTATTGTCATTTATCCCTGGATAACATTCCCCCAGCAAAGATCTGATGGGGCATTAATCACTTATCACAACTGTAAATAAATGCGGCAGCAAAGACAGATTTAATCCCCATAAACATTCACACTTGAGAACAATACTAAAACAACTAAAAGGTTCCAGAGATTTAGCGCCTGTTATCACAGGACAGGGATCACCTACAGTATACTACTGTGTTTTTCACTGCTTATATTTTTTGCCCTTGTTTCATTTGGTTTTATGCGACTTCATGTGCTATGTGTGTGTGCGTGTATGTATGTGTGTGTGTGAGAGAGAGAGAGAGAAAACACAGTTGTGTTCATAGGTTTAATCAGCTATGTACAAGATGCACTAACGGTTAAAGTACCACAGGTGTCTGTGTGTGCTCCTGCATTCATCAGGTTCGCCTGAGCTGGCTTTAACACAAACACGTTTGCGCGCCAGCAGGTTTAAGGAACCCAACTTAATTAATGGCGCATAATATCTGGAACAAATATCTGCCCACACGTATCAGTATTTCTTTTGTCATTTATCCCTGCATAATGCTCCCCCATCAAAAATTTGATAGGGCATTAATCACTTATCACAAGTGTGAATAGGTGCGGCAGCAGAGACCGATTAAATCCCCATAAACATCACACTTGAGAACAATACTAAAACAACTAAAAAGTTCCAGAGATTTAGCGCCTGTTATTGCAGGACAGGAATGACCTACAGTATACTACTTAATCTTTTACTTCTTATAATTTTGCCCTAGTTTCATTTGGTTTTACGACATGGCAGTTTTGTAATGTTCAGCAAAATAAACACTGTCTACAGCGAATTTACTGTAAACGTCTTAAAGTCACAGGTGTGTGTGTGTGTGTGCTCCTGCATTCGTCAGGTTTGTCTGAGCTGGCTTTAATTAATTGAAATAATTTTTAAATGCTGGACACAAACAGCAAAAAAAACGTGATTATTTTTTATAAAAAGGCCGAAGCACTTCGTGTTCATATTTGTTAAAATCAAGTGATTGCAACTCAGCGCAGCTAAATTGTTGGCTTGTGTTAATGTGTTCTTGAGAACAAAGCGCCATCTAGTGGTGGCACTAGGTAAATTAATAAATAGAGCTTGAATGGGCGTGTTTACTGCGAAATCTTGACACACCTCCCTGGTAGGAGAAGGAGGGGGGACCACGGGGTCCAAAGGGAAGCGTACGGGATCCACACGGCTATTTTGTGTGGCTCCTACTGTATATATATTGTAATCACATCACCAACTTGGAATTGAGTTTGTCTACAACGCTTATAATAATACCTTTTCTGCTTGGCTTGGGCTCGCTCTACGTTTTCCTTTACCAGGTTGATAAACTCTTTTTGTCTATCGAGTGTAGGATAAATGGGGCTATTGGGATTCGGAGGTTGTTGAAAAGCTCTTTCCATTGGTCCTTTTAGTTTACGCCCAAGTGCAATTTCTGCAACATTAGCCTGACTCCAATATCTTTTAGACTCTTCAAAATCTCTATCTATGTTCCGATCCTGACTAATTCGCCAACATCTTTGATAGTTCCACGTAGCAAACTGGCCAGTCGTGGATTGCAGTTTCTTAAGATTGCTTGAACCACATCTCTTTCCGACATTTTCTCCACCTCAAACACAATGCTCTGTAGTGGAATGCAAAATCTCTGATGCTTTCTTTAGCGCCCTGTTTTCTCTCCACCAATTTTCTTGCTGCAACATCCTCATAATCCTCACTTAAAAATGAGTGCAGAAAACTTCCTTTAAATTGTTTCCAGTTATGTACATTTCGTTGTTCTGCCATCCACCAATCCTTTGCAGTATCTATGAGTACAGCAGAAAGTGAAGCAAGGATTTCTCCATCGCTAAGAGGACGAACAGCAAAGTATTCTTCACAACGTTCAATGAAAACAACAGGATCATCTTCTTGTGTGTTACTGAAGGTGGGAAAATCCAGTTTGACTGGAGGATTATACTGTATGATAGACTGGCTGCTCTGAACTGGAAGGGAACTGGACTGTACACTATATGTCACATTTCCTGGAGTAAGGGTAGGAGAAGAAACGGTAGGATTGTGGCCTTGTGATATTGGTGTTGATGTAGACGGGATCAGAGATTGAAGTTTGTACTCCAGCTGACGATCTCTTCTTTTCAGACAATCTACAACAGATTGGCCCAGCTCTTGAATCATCAATTCTAGTTGTCGCCTTTACTTTCTCGCATTCGCGTTGTATTCTATATACCATTCTTTCTTCGGTCTCTCTGCATCACTCTGCATGAGTGCATCAGTACTCATCCTTCGATCAACATCTGCTAAGTGGTTTTCAATAGAGATGAACCGATCTGTCAGGCGATCAATCACAGATTGATTTGAAATGGTTGGGTCATGATTTGCTTCCTGATCTATCACTAATTGCGGTGGAGGTGGTGGAAATTGGGCCTCTTCCGGTACTTCAGTAACATTTTCTCTAGCCCCTTCACTCTCCCCATCTGAATCTATATACAAGTCGCTGAAGGTATTAATTAAATCTTTTAGGGGTTGTCTTCGTGTGGTAAAAGGGTCAGAGACAAAGTCTGTATCAGGCACGGGTTCATCCTCACCCTGAGCAGTCTGGTCATCCTTACTATGTGACATAACAATAAGTTAAGGTAACAAATTTTTAGGCTTGCAGGTCCCTG